>JASVER010000097.1:3572621-3666869 GCA_030449065.1 Oceanodroma leucorhoa
CAAGTGTTCATGTTCATTGTTCAGCATCTACAGATCCATTGTTTAAACTCAGCTTAAATATAAAAAAGAAATTGCTTGCTGTGGGTTTTAATGTTACCACTATATTTAGACAATGGCTTAACAATATTTCAATTGCAAGATAGTTRTGAAGAATCTACTTTCATAAGACACAAACTCACTAGCAGTAGGTATTACCCAGAAAGAAAATTCTCCCTAGGCTCATRCCCATGAAAATAAAGATGCAATTAGATATTAGATCTCTGCGATTAAAGGGAACATTGCAAACATATATTTCCATTTTCTTTTGTAATTTTYTCATTTATATCTTCAGCAACTTATCACTTAAGCTAAAAACTGAGCCATGAAGTGTAATACTTACTATCGAGCCCCAGGAATACATGCTGCTCTTATTTACACCCAGGAGGCCTCAGGTCACAACCTGATGTGGAGCCAATGCCAAAAGCTGTGGGATGGATATATAGAGTCATCAGTTTAGAGATAAGCAGAGCCAAGAAATAATACATGTTTTAAATCATTACGGCTCATCCTATCTGGGTGACCAAAGACAAGCCCTGCTGTATTAGCAGGCTGTAATTTCACGCAAAGGAGAGAGAGTCCACATGCTCTGGTCTGCAATTCAAGAAAGTGTGTTTAAGTAAGTGGTCACAATGAGGTAGGATCAAACATGGGACAAAAATGGACTTTTTATTACAGAAGGACTTGTATTGTTTTCCATTAGAACTCCGTTTACCTACATCATACACTGGTGTAGAACCTGATCATTTTTCCATAATACTTTAAATAATTGCCTACATCTYTCACTTGCTATTTGGGCAGGGGATTTTACCTGACCAGAGCAATGMCCACTGAACCTGTTTTGTCTCTCATTCTGCAAATGTAGCCCTCTTCAGAAACAATGAACCTGGATCTTTCATCAGTTTTCCTACAAGTATAATTCTATTATCTCAGAGAAACTTTCTGACCACCTGCATCTGAGTGAGAAGAGAAGCAGGCCCTAATCCTCTTCTACATGCAAGAGCTTCCCAGTCAGATTCACAGAATGAATACATAAAAATGTAAGAGGTTTCTTGTAAGAAATCAAGCCCCTTTCTTCCTTTCATTGCTAAAACAGTGGGCCAGTTGCTTGAAAAATAAATACCACATCTCTCCCATCTCCTTTTTCTTGCCAACGGATCAYGTTTCTCCTCAAATCCTGGCTCCAAATACCACCACACTAAAACACTGCACACATTATGAATAAATCAGGCCTTCTAAACAAAAAAAGTTTGAAAGTGTTAAATGGAAAACTCAGCTTCATTTTCCTGTCCTTTAAAATGGTTATTGTGGATGATAGAAATAACTGTTTGTCAACGGAAAAAAATTTTATGGGGCAAAATGTTTCAGCCTAAATTATTCAGCTAATGGTTATTACCTCTGCAAAATGGAATAAAAAGCCATGCGATGCTGCTATGGCTGAAGCAATTTTGCTGCAGTACCTACAGAAGTAGTGGGAAATGTCTCCCTCAAGACAGCACTCAGAACTTCAGCTTTCTTGGAGAAAGAGCCACTGCAGAGGCACTTGCATAGTAGATTTGAAGAGCTTGATTACACTCTCGCGTACAATGCTTTTTCACTGTTGGCAGGAGGTTAGGAGCTGTCTACACGAGCTCAGAATTTTATTTGCAGGGTTCTGCTGCTGGTTTTAAACACTGATTCTTGCAATGCTAGTTCTTTCTTACTGTTGTTTGGAGGTGTTTTCTGCTTTGATGGACAAGATGCTGGGTATGTGCTTCCTTCTAACAGCATAATTCACAGATTCCTCAGCCGCCTTGGCATATCAAGCGGGAAATGGCTTATTGTGCACTCTGTGTATGTGCGCTAATTTTGGCAACCTTCGCACTTAGCATAAGGAATGTAGGATGCCTTTGGCTATATGCCCTCCTCAACCCCTAAAAAAAGGCACCTTGTCAGTCGTTAGCAGTGCTGTCAGAATAGGAAGTTTGCCTCTCAGTTTCTGTTGAAATGGCTTCAGTTGGAGTGGGCCTAGACTAGGTTATGGATGCGTTCTCTACCTGAATCCTGCTCCTGCATGAGCTGGTGCAGCTCCAAGAGGGTCAGGGGAAATCGTTTCTTGCACAACCCAGGATACACCCAGGCTGGCTCTTTGCATTTCTTCTCCTCCATTGCACTTTCTGCTGCTCCTTTCCTGAGCAAACCCCTGTTGTATGATACACAGGTGTGCTTCTCATGTTGTCACATGAGCTTTTTCTAACTAGCTCAGGAGAACAGCTTCTCCTAGGTGCATAACTTCCTTTCCCACCTACACTAATACTTTCCGCTTAAACAGCAGATGGAACAGTACATTGCGGGGAAGGAGGGCTTTGACACAGCTTTAAATCCCACACAGACAATACTGTTTTCTCTTCAGGCTGCCCACCAGCAGGAGATGCCTGATGCTGCCTCTGTGCTAGCACAGGCSCACCCTCCTCCTTTTGTCCTCATTAGGAGCATGTGGGCGCTGCTTTCCACCAAGCCTCTGTGTGCCCATTCTGGCAGTTCTGCATCATTAACGATGCCAACAGGTTTCACAGCACCCTTCTGGCTGCCCCTCTGCCACCAGTTGAGCACAGGAAGAGAACAAARAGGTGCTGATCACAATTCATGGATAGGATGTCTCAAAAGAGCAGATGACTCTGCAACTCAAATAATTACCCTCCAAAGCTCCCTCACATATATATATACACACACAGACATGCATATATTCGGCTTAGTTCTTGGATGGAACAGTCATCTATAGTGCGAACATGTATTTGACTACCTGATAAAGATTAGGATTTAACAGCCCAAGTGTGTGTTACAGTAAGAGATCCACAGGGCAGGATTCATCTGGAACATCTTTATCTAAGCTGAYTTAAACTCAGAAGTGAAAAATCTGCTGCTGGCAGAAGACCTCATTTTTTTGGGGAGTGCTAAGTGTCTGTCATCCATCCATATTTCTTTGTCACTAGGCATTCCTAAAAAACTTAAGCCAGAATGTATTTAATATGCTTCTGTAGACCAGTCATGGGCCATTTACCATAGTTTCACAGCATAGCAGCGAGCTATAGATCATACTTTCCGATCCATTAGAAAGGATTTAGCTGTTCAGTAGTTATGAACTTTGAAGGAGACCGGTATGGTCAAATACATTCTGCTCTTTCAAACACCCCTGCTCAGCATTACTAAGCAAAGTGCTTAAAATCAGGAAATGTTAGTATTAGCAACACATATATCACCACAGAACCACTTTCTTTAGTGATTGATCACATACCATGACACTGTCACAATCTATTTCAAAGCGATCATGCCATTTTTTATCCACAACAGAGATCAGAAGATGTAACAAAAATAATAAAACTGATAAYAGAGTGCCTGAAAGCAGAAGTTACTGTTACAGCACATTCTTCTCCCGGAGCAATTAACAAGACCTCTGAGCTGGAGTGTAAAGCTATGCTGAAAAATGACTCTTCAGTATCTGAGGGAAGAGAAGAGGATGCTTCTTGAGCAGTGTGAACATCTAGAAGTATATTTTCACACTCAACATTTCAGCAGCACTACCAGCTGCTGCCATTACCTCTTACTTCTGCTTGCCCTTTCCCACCACCAGTGTGGATGGATGCTCAGATTCATCAGATTCTGACTTTGATCCACATGACTGTGTAAACCCTTGTCAGAAGAGTGGCTTGAGGCTGACAGCAAGTAGCTGCTGTTACCAAAGTACTAGTCACCTTCACGTGGGTCAAATGTAGCCATGTAGTAGAAGAACATAATTAAMTTGGGAAAGTGAAAAAAAGAAATAAAGATACCTACACATTCAAGGAAGCTCTGACATTTCCTTTTGAAGCATCTAATGACTCCAGTGGACCCAAATCTCTGGAAGAGTCAGTGTGACCTAAATGACTCACAAGCTCAAGGTTAAAATGAAAACTTCTAATGATGTTCACTAAGATCGAAGATACCTCATCTCCTTTCAAGGAAAAAAGAAAATAAATTAGGTGCTTTTGAAAATGCTGCCTTTTGACTTCTAAGCTACTCAGGACGTCCAACAATGTACAGGTGCTGTGTAAAATTTGAAAGCACCTGGGACATTAAAAAAAACTAGCCTAGGTAAGGCACTAGATATATTCTGGGAGTTAATCCATAAATGGAAGAAGAATGAAATGTGTTGTATGCCATTTTTCATCACTACGTGCATGATTTCACTACTCAAATAAATATCAAACTCAGGAAAAGTTATGGATCATACTTTACACATTAATTGCTAAATACCTAACTAATTGATGAATATTTCTATATCACATCATATTACATTTACAATCCTTAATAAACCTGTTGGGAGATATAAACTTGGATCAAAAGCTTCTCTGATAAACTATTGGTCAGCAATTGCTTAAAAGGTCCTTAAATATTCAGTAATGTGCCCATTTTTTAAAGTAAACTGACATCAATGAAGGCAGTTTTCTGCAGACTTTCATTGTTTCCTATGTGGATGATGCAGCTTTACCCTATTGTAACCACAAAATTTACACACATACTGACAAGGGGATAATCTGCAGAATCATAATAAAGATGTTTTAAAACCTGGATCCACTAAATGGGAGATTTGCTACAGTCTTCAACATCACCAGGATTCACATCACTGTTAATCTAGATCCTGTCAGGCAAAACAAGTGTTTTTGTCACATCTAAAATATGAGCCAAACTTAATATYTGTTACCTGAAATAGTGATTTTTTTCTCCTAGTTTCATAATGAAGAAAAGATCGACACCACTGTCAAGAGATTTCACTTTTTTGACATTGTAATTGAAGAATTTGAGAAAGGAACTACTACAGTTTTAAAGTTGATATGTAAAAGAGATGCAAAGCTAATGTTACCTATTTATGAAAAATTTTAAAATAAAAAATTTCACACTCAAAGCCTGAGGCAGGCAATAATTTTCTTCAGCTGTGGTCAGACAGTCACTATAGAAATTAATGGGGTAAGTTAAGAACTATCTTCCTCTTGTTTGTTACCACCTATTTAGCTGAAGACCTAAATAAATAAGTAAACATGAAAAAGGATGTAACCCACAAAGAACAGATGCAAATTTCTACATTCAGGAGCAACCATTTTTAAAAGTGCAGAGTGGAAGACCCAGGCTGGTCCCTTTTCCTCAGAAAGAAAAAGCCAGAGATTATAGAGAGTCAAAAGCAGAATATGAACCAAAAGCTTGATAAACCATACGGGAAACACAAACGGTAGTTTAACTGCAAGCCATGTGACACACTATGTCATTCACTACTCACTTATAACTGTATTGAGCTTTGGAAACTACACTTCAGGAGAAAAGCTGACTCATTCCAGCAGTGAGAAAGATCAGAGTACTAGACTTAGGAGGTAAGGTTGAAAGGTCTGGGGCTGTGCAGTCTAGAGAAGAGAAGGTTAAAAGAAGGGATAACAGTCTTCAAAGTACATARAAGTCTGCTGCAAAGGAGAGAAAGAATAAGCAGGGTTTGCATGCTTATTTTAGGGAGAAGTAATAGCAATGGGCTGAATCTGCAACAGGGGAGAATTAGATTAGACATAGGGAACATTCTGTAAAACTAAGGAGAGCTAAGCCCTGAAATAGATTGTGTGGGGAGAYGGGGAATCGCTGTCTTTGGAGATTTTAAAGAATGTGTTAGGTAAATACCTGACACAAATTATATAGGTGTAATTTCTCATGCCTAGGGGCAGGGAGATGAACTACAGGAGTCTGTGGATTATCTATGCCACAGACATTAGCTCAGAGTGAAGCTGGGGAGCCTGGAAATACTGCACAGGCACAGCCAGGCCACGCCAAGGTCCTGCCGGGCTTGGGAGATCACTTCACCGCCACTATTGGCCTGGCCAACAGCTGCAGCAATTCCAGTCTTGGGAAAGTGTGAGATGCCAGTGATGGTAATTTTCTCTGCAGGGTTTACCATTATTGCTGCAGAAAAGTGGGATGCCTATAGCCACCTCTGAACCAGCACTGCACCATGCTGGAGTCCAACTTTTGGAAGGTGGTGGGAATAAGACACAGAGACATCAGGAGCAAAATGTGGTTCCATGCTTTGCTGTCACTTAAGAGTGCTCTGCAGTTCTCATGTTATTTGGGTCTCACTACAGTCAGGTAGTCTCAGCCTCCTGCTGATGCCCCACTAACAGGAAGCTGACTAGCAAAACCTTCTTGATGCCTGCCCAGTCTTGTTTTCCATGACTAGGACACTGACATATTTAGTGAAAGAAATGCAGCCGTTATGAAATTTTGGGTCTATCAAATGGAATCGTAGTGGACAAAGTCCAGGAAACAAATTATTAATTGAAGGGATGCTACAGATCTGAAGATGTGCTGCATAAGAACATGGGAGAAAGCAGTCTCTTTGCTTAGGGGTATTAATGGTCCAAGCTTGTCCCAGTGAGAGACATGCTGTTTGGTTACAGGATTCGGTTTCCTTTGGGAAAGGATGTCACTGAAAGGCATCTGTAAAAAATCCCCCCCAAAGAAAGTGCAAGACCTGTGATGTTAATGTCTTGAAAACCATTTCTATGGTGTTGCTTCCCTCCTCCCCCATGCCCTGCCTGCAAATTTGAATAAATTATACAAGCCAGCATGACAAGGGAGCATTAATGGGCCATTTACCACCTGAGAAGTGCATTAACAGGTCATTAATGTGTACCCTGCAATGTTCTGCTGTTAGGACTCACTACATATTTTGTATTTTTGAAAAGATTATTATTCTTCTTTTTAAGTAAATTTTTTTACTTCCATTTTTCTCCCTTTTGATTAAATCTTTAGGTTCTAGGGGAATAATAATTCATGAAAAGAGAATGAAAAGACAGGGTAAAATAAGAACAGCAGCTTTCTGTTATTCTGTGGACATAATTCTCCCAGCTGATGCACATGCCTGTGTGCGTGTTCCTAGCAGGCGGAACATGCCAATTCTGTGATCCCATCTCTTCTCACAGGAATATGACACAGTTTCACAGAAGCTTCATTTGAGATACTAATGGCCTTAATCAAGCAGACTGACCAGAAGAAAGGTTGTAATCAGTTAAGTTGAGGGCTGTCCCATCTCCTAGTTATTACACAAAGAACTGAAGATGCCTAGSACTTCATCCAAGTAGGCCCTGACGGAAAAAAAATAAGGTAAGAGTGCATGAACTTGTGCCTGGATTAGTCTTTGTATGGAGGAGAAACTGGATGGATAGGTCTTCACATATCTGCTCTCAGTGAAAATGGTGCTTTTTGAACACGAGGCACTGTTGAGTTGTTCAGTGCTGAAATGAACAAGAATTGAGAGTTGACAAAAAGTGGTTATTGCAATATCAGAGATGACAATTTTTCTCTTCTGCATCATCTTATTCTTGTCTATACAGGTTTGGGAATGAAAAAATAAGGTTTTAATACCATCAGAGAGAATTTATTGTTCTAKCAGAAATGTGTCTTTTGCCAAATGAATGCAGATGTTCATGCCAGGACAGGAGTACTTTGTAATTGGAAAACAGCTGAAAATAGAAAAAAGGAAGTGCATTCCTACCATGCCTTAAATTGCCTGTAATCCCTGAAACACAATCAATTGTATTCAGCTACAGTGAAGTCTTTTGCTTGATTACTTCTCAGCCTGACAACAGCTTGGAATGTCTACAAAGGGAGCAAGTGCTTTTCTAAAGATAATTAGTCCACTTTGGTGTGCTCTGAGATTTTTTGGAAGAGGACAGTACCTGTCTAGCTCTCATGCATTCACTGAGCCTAAGAACAAAAAGCAGTAAAAGACACCATAAACTTTTAAAATACATCTGAGTGTTCTCCTCTAGGAAGTGGACCTGATACTGGGATCTGCTCAGCAAAAGAAGTGCAYTGAGACTGGAAAATGGACAATATCATCCTCTTTCTTTCTGATCACTTGTGAGCTTTATTTCTTATAAATAAGTGGAAATGWTGTATATCACAGGTAAAGACTGTGAAAATTGGATTTTTCAGTTACTGAAAATAATGGCRTGGACCCAGATTGCTACAGCAAAATATTTGAATGTATAAAAGAGGCCTATTGGATCATYAGGTCATAAAGAAAAGGACTCAAAACAAGAAGAGTGGTGTAACCCGAATTTCATCAAGCTTCAATTTCACCAGAGAACTCAAAATGAAAAAGCAAACAAACAATGTCCCCCCCCGAAAACCTAAGAGGGAAGGAAACAAGCAGATAGAAAAAGGCTAGCAGTTCCAGCCTTGCTCAAATTAGAAAATTAACAGGTAAGACAGCTTCAGTGTTTTTCCTTCATGTACTTCCTTCACTGGTTCCTGTGTTTGAGAGGGTTGGCCTGTAATTATAGACGATCTTCACCTGCTGCTTTTCTCTGAAGTACAAGTATGTGTAAAAGAGGTCATAAGTGGGAAGATACCATCTTTGTACGTGGCTTGAACTCTATTACATACGGGGCTCAAAGAAGGCAGACATGAAAAAGTTTTTCATAGCAGTTTGAGACCCAGAAAGCAACTCATCAATGCGAGCTCTAATGAACTGAGCACTGAAGGTAACGTGAGGTGAAAGATCAGGTTAAGTACTTATGACATATTCACACATTACCAGGATCAATGAAAAAATAGGTCATTGTCTTGCTTTCTTAGGATTTTTTGTGGCTCTGTGTCCAGGTACTTGCATATGACAGAAGGTGCCTGACTCACATGTAAATTGAACTAAGGTGTTATTAAGATCTTATCTAACCTCTACTAAATTCAATAGCCCAAATGAAACATGTTACTCCATCCAACTCCACCTGTAAGGTATTGTTATTGAGTTCATAGCAAGTAACTATTTATTACTTTCTTAATTTTCAGCCACAGCACAGTATATTTTAACATAGCAACCTTCCAGTGAGTTTGGGCTCCAGGACATATGACTGTCTTTTAAAATAAAAAGCACTGGTAATATAGTGAGAGAGGCAAGCCAGCTTGCAGCTTATAGATTTTCAAGAGGAAATGGTGATTGAACTGACTATGCTAGGGATGGCTTTTAGTTTGATCTGAAGGAAACGGATGTGGCAGTAATTCCACGTTACCTATTGAATGTTAATTTCAGAGGCATTCTTTGCTGAGTGTTTGAAAGGACAAAATTTGAATTCTAATTTCCAGAGAAGGCAAAGGCGTTTATAGCAATTGCCTTTATGTAATTGCTAGAGTACAGACTGTATGCAGGGGCACAGGACAATGCATCTCATAAGGAGTCAAAGATAAATGACTTAATCTGAGATCTACAACTCTAATTATATACATCTCTCTATCCTAAAGGGTTTTATTTTGCTATGGTTGCTTTTAGAGCCATTAACAAAATGTTGCATTATATCTCTGTTAGTGTGGGGGAATGTGCAAAGACTGCATATATGCCTAAAGCCTATTTTTATATTGAATGAGTCTTAAAATGGAATTCAAATCCAGTTTGTTTCTGTTACAGTGCTATGATCATTACAAGTTATTATTTAAAAAAATATTGATAATCATATTTATGCATTGAAAGGGTGTGTAAAAAAGGAATAGAATTCATATTAAAAAGGTGAATTAGGAAATATTTACAAAGGAGCAAGCAAAGAATGAATCTGGCTACAAATGCATTATCTCCCTAGCAACACAAATCTCAGCCTAGGCTTTCTCTTTAGGCTTAAGTTCTGTTGGCTACAAAAACAAGATCTCCTCTGCTTCCACACTGAAATTGGTAGTCTGACTTCTCCATCCTAGTGGAAATGTGTAAAGATTTGCCTGCAAGGATGGGAAATAACGGTTCAGCTGAGAGATGCAGATCACCATCATCATCATTCCAGGAGGATCCACATCACCAAGCACATCTGTTGAGCTAAGCAATGTAACAAATTATGGGAAAATATTACTGCTACTCTGAAGACTGAGTAACCAAGGATGGCCCAGAGGCATTCAGAGAACTGCCAATCAACTATGGAAAGTTTGATATCAAAGTGATGTCCCTCTACTTCTGCTGACAAAGACTCACAAAATGCACAGAAACAGGTTCTGCATCTATAAAGTGCTCCCTCTAYCAAAGCTCCAGCAAGTTAATACTCATATGTAAAACTTTTGGGGGAAGCAATCAGTACCATGGACCTGCAGGTCTACAAACCTTACGCATGAGTTGATACCAGTGCAGATAATTCCTGTGTTTGATCGCCTATGGTTGCATCAAAATGGAATTCCTGAACAAGTGATTCTTTTGAGGACAAGTTTTTTTAAGCACTACATTAGTATAAGAGAAAGGAGACAAATCTTCTACTTGTGTTATTTCCTACCCACTGGGTAGATATATTTCCTATGGAAGAAAAGGAGTGTGTATCTTCATAATAAAAAAACTGGGAGAATGTTTAAATCTTTTCTAAAGAATACTTTGACTCAGGATTCTTACATTTTCCAGGAGAGCAGAGTACCATCTGAATTGCTGATTTCAACCCTGAATCAAAGTCCTTAAGTATACAGTTACAGGAGTTGCAGAGATGCTTGTGCAAAATGAASGGGATGTGAGCAGATGCTGACTTGTAAGCATTGCAACCAAATAACAGCTGCATAACTTTCAAAAAGACAGTCAAAATCTACAAGCGCTTCTTTATATTAAATAAATATAAGATGCTCATACCCTCTTTTTGTAAATGACTTAAACCAGTGGAATGTGCTGTAGGAAAATGAGAAGGGGTGTACATGAATTAGCTACTATCCTTCAATTAAACACTGTTAAGTCTGTCATCCAGCACAGTGGGTGTTTGCATACCAAGAGGTTAAAGCACAACAAAACGGAATTCCTAAATAAGGCTTTGACTGACTGAGCATTCACCTCAGTCCTATTGGACATGCAGGCCAGGTCTGCAGTGTCAGAAGATGATCACCAATTTGAGAAGCCCAAATAACAGACCACAGAGATTATCTGACAGAAATCAGAACTAATGTGACACCTCACATGACTGCATGACGCTGTTTGAAGATGAACTTCAATCAGGAAGGTCATCTTTTCTCAAGAGTCTTCAACAGGAAGAACATGAGAGTGTCCAGATGGGATCACACAATTAATTGTAGGTTGATGCACCACTGATTTTTACAGTTTTCCAAATTAGCTGGTTAATTCTAAGGTAACATATGAGAAGTAGTCTCTGCTCACACCTCCATCACTTTCTAAGCTTTGGAAGCAGCATGTTACATTAAGGATCATACATGAACCTGGCTGATTTATGTAGCCTTTGGAGAAGACCTGGATTATAGTAATTCAAAGATGAAAATGCTTTCAGAGGACAAAGAAGAGAAGGAGTGAAAACTTAGCAATCTACCCTTCTCTTCTCTCCTAAGCTCTCCATCTAAAGTGGCACTTCTCAACCTTCTCTGCTATGTCACACAATCATTTTTATTTGTAACGAGATAAAAATAAGGTGGAATGTAGGATGTTTTTCCTATTTTTTGCTTCCTTCCTTGGGAGTGTTTAAAATTTGGAGGGCAAAGGGGTGGCTCATTTTTTWTTTTTTTTTTTGATAATTGTTTTGTAAACCACCTCCTCAGAGTCCACTAGAGACTCTCAACACCACCACTTAACCACAGACTCAAGGCTGAGTAACACTGACCAAGAGTAAATTCTTTCAATAGCAAGAAAGTCACTCACTCTACCCTGATGGCAATGAGGGAAAACAATAATTCTGCTTTGCAATTTCATCTGCTTCTGGAGCTGAATGGCCATGCTCTGCCCCCTTCAAAGGACATATTCTAAAGGTTACAGACTTGTTCTAGAAAGCAAACTCTTTTGTTTCAAACTGGTTGACAACTTAAAAGGCTTATCTAACTTTTACAAATCCATGCAGGTTTCATTCACTATAAGCTGTCTCTTGTTTTCTTTAGAAAAATGAATTAATACTTGATAAAAATGGATCTATGTCTGTTAACATACAGCAGCTGTTCAAAGAGGAGCAAAAGTAAAAAAAGAAAAAAGATGCACTTTCACTGAATTGGAAATATGGTATCATTTTTTTTTGTCTGTTTTTGTCCTAGTCAATCAACTCTTATACCTACATACAGTCTGTAGAGTCCCACATCCATAACCTGTAGCACATGCAGAAAAAAATAYGCATATACAGAAACTACCAGGAAAGAATTCCTTTAGGTTTGAAACTAGACACATTGCACTATGGTGAACATCACTAAGTTTTTACTCTAAAAAATACAATTTCTTTTAGGAAAGGAATACTCCCACCCCAAAAGCTCCTGTAAAACAGACTGTGCAACCTCAACTACACAAACTAAAAATCCCAGTTCTTACTACCGTAAGGGATGCACTTAGCCCTTTTCAAAACATTCTTGAGAATGACTATGTTTTAGTTTGGAAAAAAAAAAGTCATAGCAAAATTTTAACAAAATATTTTGTGTTATAAACTGCTACTACAAGTGATTCCTGGTGACCAACAGACTYGAATGTTTATCTTACTGTCACCCAGCCCTATAAAAGGCCACAGCCATGAGATTTTGAGCACTCAGTATCTTACCCATTTTGTTATAAYGGTAGTGCTATTTGGGTCCACATCATTTGACTACGCACTCACCCTAGAATTTCACATCAGATTTTAATGACAAGGCGTATACTATAACAAAAGAAGAAAAAAGCCTTTGAACATAGACAAGTAGAAATGCAGGCTAAAAAAAGAAGAAAAATATGCAAATTAGATCTAAAGAGGTTTACTTGATAAGTTTTCATTATAAATCAGAGATTCAGGGCAAGTTACAAACAAGGCTGATTCTACCAAAGATACACTGGCTACTTAAGAGATCARTTGCCCATACCGTGTCTTTGACCAAGAAATCCAGAAGAATGGACTAGCYGCACAACCATGGCATAAACAACATTTACCATATATAACCTCAGGGGTCTCAGAACAGGTTATAAGCATCAAGCCAGAAGAGAATTACYGAGAATAACAATCAGCATAGATTCTTTGTTCTCCTAATCCTTACRGTCTAACTTTGTGTTCTCCAAGCTACTTGGCCCTTCAAAGCAGAAAAGGTAATTGAATTTCAATCATATCATGGTCTGATTCAAAATAAGCCATAATGGCACTCATTTCAATATTGCACAGAGCTGATTTTTATTCTGGGTRTAGTGTCTGTTCTTTGCTGTAGGAATTTCCATATGCTCCTTGCCCTGAATTTCAAAGAATAAGTTTGTCTAATGGAGYTGAATACTGAGATTTTTCCCCCATGACTTATGGGTGCAATTTGAAAGGGGGGGGGKGGGTGGGTGGGCGGGAAGTAACATGTAAATGAAAAGCACGTACAACACTATGTGATGATAAACAGCCCTTGTAATTTGCTTAGCTATAGCTTGTTCTTCATTCCCAGAGGCACTAGTCACTTTTATTATGAGATGACAGCTGAGTTTTATTCTCAAGATTGTGCAGATTTTTCACCTGACTAGCTCATGACTGTATATTTCAGGTCAGAGAGCAACATAAGATGGGGTCTATATTTCTTCTCATGGCTGTTCTCCCCTGTCACTCTTTATGTTGATTTCCATTTCTCAGCCCCACCAATAAGTTAAATATTCTCTATTTATTTATTTTTTTTTTTTAAAGCAGATTTTAGAACAATCCACATGCCTTCTTTCACACGGCATCTTGTGCATGGTCCACTCTCCATACCCTAAACACAGACCAGTTATGCTGTGTYCGTGAACTGAGTTGACTGGTATGTGGATCAACAGATGTCTGCTTCCTTGTTCTTTCATCACTATATCCATCTTCACATTGAAGTGGAAGTCACATTTTCTCTGTTACTGCAAGCAGCCAATTTGCTGTAGTATGAGAGTTAAAGGACATGGAAGACTATCAGTGACATTTATCAGTAACAATTTAAGTAAAGGGTAGAGCACGGACCACAGTTCAGAAGTTCAATTATCAGCTCTGCTGCTGGGCTGCAGGGCTACCTTGGGCTAGTTGCTGCCATCTGGTGTTCTAGTTTTCCACACGGAAATGGGCAAATTATGCTACTTTGTGAAATACTTAAATCACATAYGTCTTGTGTGTGAAAGACTGGATGCCTAGATAATAGTGTGTACTATTTTAAAAATGCTTATAAACATCTGGCAGGGAGATATCCACTATATTAGTTCAATAGAATAGCTTTGATTTTTGAGTCCCTGGCTTTGAATCAGATTGGTAGCATCATCTCTACAACTCTGTTGAGCAATTTGTAATTGGTTGTTTCAGGAGTGGGATGATAGTAAGAATAGACTTGAAATTTGCTCTACTGATTTCTACAGGTAGAGCCGACCTCCTTTTTCAGGGATATCAAACTAGCATTGCTCCCCTTCAATGCTTTTGCTTAATAAAATAAATACGGATTAAGTACATAATCCACATCTGCACAGACAGGTCAAGAAATCAGAAAACTTGGATAAACACCAGCCAAGCCAGGTGGAACATTTAGTTAGCAAGGAGACTGCATTAAAAAGCTSTATTAAAACTATAATCACAACAGTTGTTTTTCAGGGTTGGTAAGATCATCCTTAAATATTGCCGCTGTATTTGGCTATGTCAATTACTGTTAGGATAGGCGTTGGCAACTTCAAGGTCCCAAAAGAATCTTCTCCAGAAATTTTGCTTCATTGATTAAAATCTCTGCAAGCTTCCCACACACCTCATGCTCTGCTCACCAGCTCACAATATTGAGAACATCTATGCCTTTGAAATCATCTCCATCTAGTAATGTACACTATTTAAGTAATTTTAGCAATAAAATTCAGACTCCGTGTTGCTCTTGCAATGCCACTCGTAAAACTTAAGACCATCTCTCCATACTACAGGTTCAGGATCTGGTTTAAGAATGAAAAACCTCCCAAATCTGAAGATTGGCAAGTAGATCTTTTACTTGTCAAATGAGAACATGGTTTTCACAGTACTCATGGCACTTTTATTTATGTATTTATTCCTCAAAATTTTCCTTTGGTAACCTTATCATGTGTAAATTTTATTGTTTTCCCTTCTCACTTTAATCTTCAGGAAACAAATAATTTTATAAAATAATAGAACAATTACCAATTTCCCCTCCAATTGGATGGGAATTGGAGGTCAAGCCCCTGAGCACCATCCCATGGCTTTGACCATTAAACGGATGAAGGATGAGGTGAAGTGTCCTGGAGACATGGCTTTTGATATTCTAAGACATCCACTGGGCAGGTAGAAGCTCAGCAGATCTTCTTATAGATTCTTACTTGTGTTCATATGATAAATTCATAGATCCCCAATGATTTTAATGGAATGTCTTAAACTTTCCATGATTTGTCTGTTTTCCCTTACAAAGAAATGACACTCAAGCAAGAATTACTTCAGCAGAAAATTCCTGGCCAATTCTGTATCAAATACTGGTGGAGTATTTGATGGGTAATGAAGCTGAGTTTTCACAACATGTTTTTAGATTTTTACAAACCCGCATACACAGTTAAACACACATGGAGACTGGACACATCCCCTCTGAAAAAAMCAAAAATTGAAGTCTGGTGGCTGGTTTTGTTTAGGTTGTTAATATTTCCTCTCTCATCTTTCCGCTTTTTATATTTTTCCCTAAAAAACAACCTTGGGCTTCTTTAAACTGTTTGAAATGCATGTTGGCCAAGGAGCTGCATTACACTCATCTGTGGAGGCAGCTGCTCGCCCACCCTTCTGTCTGGAGAAGAGATAAATACAGAGGCTCAACAGAATTTTTCATTTTYCCAGTGTGCTTGCCTACTTAATCAAAATCCACAACTGCTGCCAACTGTCAGCAGACTTACGGTTTATAAATGTTGTAGTTCAACAGGCGCTAATGCTGTATGTTATCTTAAAATAATAACAACTTTCATCTTGAGCAAAATTGAGATTTTTTGTGTGAGAAGGAGCACACTTGCTAATGTTCAGTTTATTTTAGTTATATAACAGTCTGGCAGTTTAAGATGGGGGTTGAGCATTTATATTTTGTGTGACGGTGCTAGAGGATAAAGCTACTGAGTTTTCCCCTTCAAGAAAACTTGAGCAGGGAAAAGAAGATATTCATAYTGTTTAACATTATACAACTAAATCTAAGCCTCCCTAGACTTCAAAGATTTGAGGTTCTTCAGAGACCAGTTAATGGCAGACGACTAACACAAGCACTTTGGATTAGTCTGTGTAGGGTAGCACCTCATTAACTAAGAGGGGAAACTAGTCTCCCAGCTTAGGCAACTAAGAGRTTCTAGAACTGGACAGGATGAACACCCTGCTGCTTCCCTCATATATGAAGGTACCCTGCTTTGAGCAGAAGGTTGGACTAGACTTCCTCAAAGGTCGATTCTAACCACATTTCTTTGCTTTGATGTAGAAAGCAATCTCCTTGGGACATAAACCAAGTCCTATTAGCTTTAGGTACAGCATCCCACRTTCTGGAGCTCAGCTTTTTTACTGAGGTGGGGAAGTGTAAACAGAATGTAACAGAAACATTAGAAGATATAAATGCAGTACCCAGGGCTTATCAGAAAGCCTTTTACTGGAAAAGATCCACTAAGTCCAAGTCTACCCTCCCAGATGCCTCAGATTAGAAAACTGCAACATGCAAACAACTTAAAAGTATATATTTCATTTGAAGTACCATAAAAAGGAAAAGTAAAAAAAAAAAAAGAAAAAAAATAACCAGAGAGAAACCTTCTAAACAAGACAAGAAAATCTCCAMCTTTCTGAAAGATAACAATCCTATCAGAATTAGAAGCAGACCAGCATTTCAGAGGTAAAGTCTCTTTACTGTATTCCTGTGAGCCAACCCTTAGTCCTGCTGGAGAGCCTTGGCCTCCATGGGTCCATGCAAACCTGGGGCTCGTAACRCATGGGTGCATTTGCAGAAGGCAGCCCTTACACTGGTAAGCAGTAACAGAACTTTCTTTAAATGGCCTGCAGCAGGCCTAGGAGTGGTACGCTCTCATAAGCATCTCCTATAGAAATTGGTGGTGTTGGTATGTTTCTCTGGTAGAATGGGTTTTGTTTGTTCCTTCCCCTGGTGATCAATTATCTCCAGGGCATCATACCTCTTAACCACCACAATTTATGGCATTCATCCTACAGCTGTAAGAGTCAGTTGGTGTTACAGAGAAACGTACAGAAGCGTTTGACCCTCACTTGGCTTTACCATGGCTACACAGACATCCTGCAAACAGAAATAGTCAAGTTACCTTTAACACACAAATTGAAATAATACTTGACAAAGGGTTTCAAGCACGTACCTTCTGCATGAGTCAACGTAAACAAAGAACTGGAAAAAGAAGGGATATTGAGAGCAGATTTCAGAGTCCCTCTCTTCTGAATCTTGCACCTGCTTTACCAACATAACAGCACTAGTACATGAGCAGAGACTTGACTATAGCTTTGATGGAGTGTTATTTTATTAGCATCTCAGAAAACAACATCTGGCTGCATAATTGCCTGTGGGCTGCTTCTTATGGGATTACAGTGACTTGGATGAGCAGGACTGGAGAAAGAGTCAGGATCAGTTTTGATCAGGAAGACAGAAACTGATCCCTTCCAAACAAAGCTAGCTTAAGGGGGAAGACCTGACCACAAGGTTAAGAAAGAAGTCAGTTTGGGATTGGAAGTTTAAACAATACCATTTAAACAATGGAGATTAAAAGTACTTCATTTTGGCCATGGGAGAAGAGGCACAATCTCAAAGGAACAGTCAGAGCCATAAACGTCAGATGAAAAGAGAGCCAAGTCCTAGTGGCAATAAGCTTAGAGATCCTAGCCAGAAAGTTCAGATTTATAGGCATGAACCTACAAGGCTCAGCAGGATGGGCCCCTGTTGAGAGCAGAATGTAGCATCCTAGATTGTAACTCAAATGCTTCTTGAAATTACTAGCACAGAGTATCAAAATGGCACTAAGTCAAAAGAAGATCTGTTGCATCCTGGAAGCCTGACTGGCTCTAGCAGCCCTTTCACCTGGTCTTCATTATTCTGTCAGATTTGGATAGTTTTAAAAGTGACAGGATTAAAAAAAATATTTTGTTTTTTTAATAAAATCAGTGTCTGTGCTATTGAATGAGTCRTCAGCTGTCCGCTAGCACTGAGCCAAGACTTGGAGGATATGATGCAGGTTAGGTTAATGCATCCTGAAGTCTCTATGTATGGGCCGCCCCTGTAGGTCACCTTCAGGCTGACACGGTGCTACCATGAGAACTCAACTCTTCATTTGGAAACTGAAGGTTGTAGGATCCCTGCTTCTTCGCCCTTTCCCCCAAGAAGCAGCAGACAGAAGGCTCTCCCCTGTAGAGGGGGAGCTTTTCTCATTGCTCCTCATTCACTCCCAGTCCTTGCGGGTCATTTATCTACAGCAATGGGAGATTCTGCCTGGAGGTGTGTGCGTCTACCCCTTCTCTCCCTCCCCATCCCCTTCCTGGGGAAATCTTAATGCTAATGTAAAGAACTACTTAAGAGGACAAATGCAATCTGCAAACACTAGGAATAGGAGAAAGTAACACAGAGCAGGATCTGGAAACACACCAGCCAACASAGTTCTCAGTGACCGGCTTTGTGTTTGCAAAGCGAACCAGACCTGGCCCACTCACCAGCAGCCCCTGCATATCTTTGTCCAGAGGTGTCCTGGAAGGTTGCTATGGCCGTGACTTCAAAACTMAGTATGCAACACTTACTCCTGTTCCTTCTCAACATGCTTTCCACACCCGAGGTCTTGAATTCCTGTTAGTTAAGGGGCTGCTAGAAACACAGCTGACATATATACGGTGTAATTGCACAACAACAGCTGAAGAAAGCATTGAACAGTTGTCTAAGACCCAAAAGACAGTAAGGTGAGAGATATGCTCTTGCAGTATCCCATGTTTTTGAAACTTCACAAGAAACATTATCACTGACTTTAACACGTCAAAAGAAATATAATTAGAAGAAATCACCCAGCAATGAAAAATCGTTATGAAATCTGCAGCAAGCTATCCACTAGGGTGTTTTGTTAAGGCTGGGCTTTTAAAGAGGAGCCTAAAACACTAACACAGTATTGACAGCATTTGTAATGAGGAATCAACACTGAGACTACACACAAAACCTTAGTAAAAAGATAAGGGGCTTTTTCAGGCAGAGCAAGAGCAATTGAGAATAGCTCTTTTCTAGCAATCCTTGCTTGAACTATGAAACTCGATTACCTCTCAGGAAAACTAAACGTCGGGTTTGGCTGCAAAAATTTCAAATACTTAGGCTGATTTTGCAAGTATCTTCATAGAGGGTTACCATGGGATTTTAAACTTAATTTTTGGTCACACCTTGCAAATGTAATAACAATGCTCAGTAAACGAAGAAAAAGCCAAACCCCACAATTAAGAAGGTTTGCATTTTCTTGTTAGYGCTTTTAGATTTCCCTTGGTCTTGTCTTCAGCCTCTTAACTCTAAGTTAACTTTGAGCTTGCAAGGTTTTCTGTCGTGAGAAATAGCTCTAAGTTTTCACTTGTGACTAGGACTGACCTACAGCAAAGACTAGTTAAAATACCATTGAAGCTCATTTTTCATTTCTACTGAGAATTTCAGACCTGCACCCAGAAATTTCCTCCCRAACTGGTGACTTGAGTTTTTGCAGCTCTTCTTTAATAAGACATCTAATTTAATTAACTGCATGATCACATGGACTGTCAACTCTGAGCCTCTTACTGCCTTCAGCTGACAGCAGTGGGTGAAAGCAAGAGCCCTGTATAGTTTCTTTGCAAACTCATGASAGCAAGCGAGTTGAGCTGAAGTCCACAAAAAGACTGTGAGTAGACTCTAAATCAAAGGCAAGAAGGATCCCAGTTACTGTGTCAGGAGCCATTTCCACAACTCAAAGACTATTTAAATGTTTTTACACTCTCCAAATATAATTTAATGAACAGCTCTTTTCTGTTGTTTYAACTTCTTTATGTCAGTAATCTCCCACTGGGGTAAGACATGTAAGAAGGTGGCCAGAGCTCCCCTGGGATAGGAAGGAGGAAACACACCAAAATGTTAGAGTAGGCAGGAGAGCACCAGTTTGTCATTTAAATAAGGAAGCCTGAGAGTGCACTTTCCCGTATTGAAACTGAAGGGGTGTGGAAAAATATCTTGTTTGTCCTTATGATGAATTCTGCCATTTATGCAAATTAGAGCAGAATTCAAGAAACGTGGCATGTCTAAGTGTGAGTAACAGCTGGGAAAAATTGCACAGCAGCTGCCAATATCAATAATTTATTATTAATTGGTTCCACAGCCATTTCTGAAACAGTCATGCCAAGAAGCTGTGCAACAGGATAACAATGTTATAGGGAATGGTAAAAGCATGCAGTTCTGTACTGCTGTACTAGAATTTCCCCAAATATTTGTGTATTACACACTTAGCTGCAGCTCTTTTTCTTTGAGATACAAAAGTTATTACAAAATACAACCAAACAACAACAAAAGCAGCAAAAAGACAAACAAATCCATGAATTTGAGTAAACCACAAGTACATGAAGACAGAAATAGAGGTGGAATACACTCTAACCATAAATCCRTTTTCCATCAATTGTACAAATAGATATGGTTTCTCATCAGAATTAAACAGGGCTTTGGAAACCCGTCTGCTTGAATTTGTGGGGGCTGAATCCACTTCTGTTTTGATATTGTATGTTATCAATTAATTTGACTGAACTTCCTGGGCAAGTTATTAAGTTCCCATGCCACTTCCTCATTATCTGTAAAATAGGGCTAGCAGTATTAGCCCTAGTACTTTGCAAAGGAGATCAAGGATTATATAGAACTACGAATAATTCACAAATCCTGGTTGAAAATTGCATGCCGACATTTTCCTCTTATCTGAAAACCTCCAACCTCCCTTCAGTGTCATTAAAAGAGGACTTGTTATAATATATTATTTTATAAAAACAAAATAGACAGTAAGCATTTAAGATAATTATTTGCCTACAATCATAGCTTGACTGCCATTCTCCTTGTTTTCTAAAAGGAATCTATTTTTGAAGGTGACCTGCATTGCTGCAGTGTTAATAAAAATGCACTCTGTGTAATCGGTTATTATTTTATCTCCAAGCATATTCAGTCGTTCAAAAGGTGTAAGCATTCTCCAGGGGAGCATCATGCCAGTAAGAGAACACTCTTCTTCAGGAAAAAAGAGGGACAAATCTTTCCCCGAAGTACTAAGTCCCTAGTGATACTGATCTATTTAAATACTGCATAATATATTTCATATTTAGATTGTTGTAATATCTAGGACTTTGCCACATATTTTATCTTTTGCCACAAGAATAACTTAGTTTTCTGCCACTGTAGATGCAGGAGCCTTCTGAGATCCCACTGGCCACAGTTCAGGTGAAAATCTTTCTCATGAAAAAGAATTACTTAAAAATAATGCTGAGCTGCTGAAAAATAATTTAATTTTCAAGAAAAACTGCCCAACCATTTGTATCCTTCTTTGTTTTGCTTTCAGTCATTCTCTCTTGATGTATTCCCAGAAAACGTGAGGTTTGGAAGCAAAAGCATCTCATTTTTTATGCTTAGTCTTAGAAGTACAGTATATGTACAGGATTCTAGGGTTACAGGGAGGACAAAACCCCTGATTTCCACTATTTCCCAGGAGCAATTTCATGATGAAATGTAAATAGCTATGGAAACCATCTCTTTTGTTTCCTGTAAAATAGTCTAAATCTTCCACTCATAGAGAAGGACATCACTTCCTTACTGTGGTACTATTGCAGTATATTTTTCCACTGATACACAACATAACAAGTTCAGCTGCTTCACTGCAAAATAGACAAAACAGTGAGTTTCTCGGTCTGGAGCAGTATGTCCGATCAGTGGGGCAAGGCAGGGAGAAAAGGTGTCTGACTAACACACAACTTTCAGCCAGAGCTGTACAAAGGGAGTAAGATCTATTTAGAGGGAGTACTACAGTATGCAATACCCTGCATTATCTTTTGATTACCTGTAAATAGTAATTATATAGAGTACCTGTGGTCCTATCAAATTAAGTTTGAAGTCCTACAAGGTAGGAAATTGGATATGGTATGGATTGAGAATGAAGACATCTAGGTGAAACTCCTTGATAAACTCAGATATTCTGTGTAAACTTGGGCAAATAATTCCATCTTTCCTTCTTTCCAATTTTCACAGAGAAAATGGGAATCACACATTACAAGAGTTGTGTAAGGATATATACAGCTTGGCTCATACTTTTATGCCATCTAATGAAAGATAGATCCACTGCTCATTTCTTAATAATTATCTCTTTCCCTATGATCTGCYGGGATGGCACCAATCTTCTGGGTCACTTTTGCCCCATGTTGGGGACTAGAGAGGCCACAAGAAGTGGCCACTGTCTAAACCCTTCTCCCTGCACAGTACCCTAAATGTGGCAACTACCTTCAAGATGCAAATAGAGTTCTTATAGCAAAATTCATTTAGAATGTATCCCCTACTGGCATTATTTAATAGATGGCATTTAATAGATTAACAACAGGAGGAAGCTATGTCTTCTCAGTCTTTATTCCTTGGTCAGGAGTAATTTTTTAGTCCTAGTTATAAGTTTTGTTATTTCTGTGCAGTGCATGATTATGTATTTAACAAGCCTCTACTGTAAATGCAATCTGCTGATTCTCCAGAAAACATCCAGCCAACCATGATTAATAAGGTAACAGAGAATACAAAGCATTTTAGTTCAACTAGCACATTTACCCTTCATTCTTTTACACAGGTTTTCATATCTATAGGGGAAAACCTTCTTGAAAAAGAGAAAAATCTTGAAAAGAAATACAAATATACATACATAGGTATGTATTTGAACATTTCTCTGCACATCATATAGCTTTGGCCAGGGCATGATGGACATTTCACAGAGATGACAGCACAAAAGAAAAGCTGTATTGGTTTCAAGTTCACATTGTGACTGGTTTGAACTTTATAAAATATATGAATTCAGTAAAAAAAGAAGCCCTGAGTAACTACTCTATCTTGCAGTGTCCAATTCAATGTGGCAACCCCTTCTGAAAGGACAGTAGCAAAGACCAGCCACAGCAGCACTCTTCCCAGTTAACTACTACTTTTTGCTCTAAAGGCAAACCAAATGTGATCAGTTCCACACAGAAACAAGTATCACAACTTGTGGTCAGATGCTCAGGTGCTCCGAAGTGCCCTATCTCCATTAATTTCTGGGCAAATACAGAGATTTATATCAATTTAAATCTGGCCTCCATTACCTAAAGGCCAGACCCACAGCAGATGAAAGTCTGATCGGAGCCTGGGAAAATCAGGATGCCCCTTCTGCCTCTACAGTGATTTCCAGTGTGAGCTTGGTAAAAGTCACTCTGTCTCCTGCTGCCTCAGTTTCCTTTTCTACAAGAATAGGGCAATGACACTCACCTCCTAGAAGTGTTTTAAAGTCTTCTGATGGAAACTGCAAAATGAGAGTGCCAAATATCTTTACCAGTTTAGGGAAAAATAATCCAACTACCCTCTGCAAATATTTTGAAGAATGGGGCAATAGATTTTCTTCATCAGATTTGTTCCTTCCCCAGCAGCTTTTCTTCTTACCTAAAACTTCCTCTTGAAAATTCCATTTAGTTTCATAACATGCTTGGGAATCCTTTGGAACAGTATATACATTATAAACGCAGGGTAATACCCAGTGTTTCCAGGCTTCTGCATCTAACTAACATTCATCCAAAAATGTAAACAGATTGAAAATTTTGTCATAAATGCTACATTTCTTTCCCCAGTGTTCCATAACGTTTGAGTGGGGACGCAAAAGAACTGATCTAACTACATTTGCTTATTGGTAGGTTACACAGAGCTCGTTAAATCATGCGCATGAGCTGGATGCCAAACACTTATGTCTATTCCAAAATTAATTCAGAAACAGAGGGAATATCCTTATGCATTTAGGGCTTTGGGCACCAGGGTATTTGGCTGGGATATATGAACACTGCCCAGTCTAGAACAGAGTCAGTAACAGAAAGCCAATATTCTCAAGTAATATTTGAAATCTTAGGAGAGCCAGAAAGTCTTCTAGCACTTTCTTGGTTTTAGTCACTTGATGACAGCTTCATTTCTAGCACATTCAGATGTCATACAAAGTGTGATTTAACTTTCTGTAACGATCTTTCAAAGGTAGGGTCAATTTTTCTCATTTCTTTAGCGTATTAACATTTAGTGAATGAATTCCTCTCCTTTCCTCTGTGGATGCACACTGCATAAGGTTACCAGATGAAAACGACTGCTTTAAACTGAACCCAGTAACACTTTCAAAGACCCCTGAGTCATTCCGATCCTTGCAAATAGAGTTCCTCATGCCTTTGGAGAGGAACTCTGGTTTCTTATGAAGGCTCCAATGTACATACAGGCCTGGAATGTGCTTAACATCAGTATTTACAAATGGAAAAATGGCAAAATAATTTCAAATTGCAACTGCAGGAATGGAAGACACCCCACCCCCACCCCCTTTATTAAGCTGGCATTCATAGACTTTGGAGAAGGTAACGTTCTGGCATACCCATTGAACTGAAACTAGAACCCAACTCTGTACAACACTATTTTGGGGGAAGGCATATATTAGTGCCCCGGGACAGTTTGAGAAATTTGAGTAAAAATCACTCTTCTAACAAAACCTCTGTGGCATATCTTTCAGTATTACACCTTCTAAGGATTCTTAACAAATACTTACTGATTAGAGGCCTCAGATTTTTATTGCTGTACTGTCTGCCTGCTTTTTACTGACCATTACTGTTTAAGACAATTTTTATTGGAATAGGTTGAATAGTTAGGAACCATTTCTGTAGGTCACTCACTAGTTTTCTGAATACTGGTACATATTCAAGAGCTACTTTTTTTCATTAATTGGCTTTTCCATCATCCAGTCTTCCTAGGGCTAGAATAGTAGCAACTTCTAGCCCTGTTTTCAGGCATATAATCTTGAGATAGCAGTGTCTTAGAGAATGAGCTAGATCTTTTGCAATCATTTGGCTTGCTATGTACACTGTACCATTCAAGCTACTATCCAAACTCTACTTGTGCCACGTGTTATATTTTTAAAACCACATGCAATCTGGATTTTCACGTCAGCCCAGCTCTGGTGTTCATCCCCAGACAAGATAGGTAATTAAACATGCTACTTCTGTTCACACGCTTCTGTTCCACCACCATCATCATCACATTTGAACCTTAAATGGTAAAAACAAAGTCAGGGAATGGCATGCATTGAATAATTGAAAGTGATTTCCCTGCATGGAAAAAAAAATTATAAAGCACCATTAATGGGGGTTTCACAGGTTCTGCAACTCACCCACATTAAGCCAGGACTACTTTCCCTGATTCCAGGGAACATGAAGCTGTTTGAAAATATATCCAAATTATGAATCTTACCAGGAGACCTGCATTCCCAGAAGTAGCTCAGGAAGCTAGTCACCATGCAAACAAATGGTTTCAAATTAGCTGCTAGAAATTCCAAGTTCAATTATTTGAATATGTTAAAAAAAATGAGGAAAAACGTGTATAGCTTTATAGTTCTTTATCCTTGCTTCCTTTTCCCTATATGCAGACAATGTCTCAGTAAAGCAGCAGTGGTATGATGCAATGCTTACTGCTGCTTTTGAAGGAGTGCTTTGAACAAAAAGACAGTTCTCTGCAAGCCTCTAAAATCCTCCTGCAGAAAAACAACTAGGAACATTAGGCAATACTTTCAGCTAGATTAAGATACTACTGCTCTAATAAAAAAATAACAGCTACACACAACTATTTAAAAAATCCAAACAGACAAACAGCCAGGAAGATAAAGAAACAGCCGAAGTGATTTCAAGGTTTAAGCAAGTTACTTTACTTGTAAGACGAAGATACCTTCAAGCGCATCTTTATAACTAGTATCAAAAATCCAGATTTATCTTGCTGAGAATACAGAAAAACTGATAGAACATAAGGCAGGAAATCAGTGAATAGCTCTGATACCATTTTCTTTGTTCATAAATTATTCAGCTGAAAAAGGAAGCTGGGAGACCTTCTCCCTGTTTCTGAATACCTTGTTACATAAAAACATATTAAAAAAAAAAAAAACAAAACAAGAGCAAATAATCAAAGCTCAAACATGTTATGCAAAGGCCTAAATTTCTGAAATAGCTGTTGATTTGGGGGTTTAGTTTGAGCAGTCTGGAAGGGATTTTCTAAAAATTACAGCTTTTYTTTATGGAGCCTGGCAGACATACTTAGAAAAAGTCTAGACTGAGATTTTTGTCTGTGTGGCCAAGTTTCCCAGCACTGTAGTATATTGAGGGCTGTTAGCTAAAAGTTTTTGGAAGGGGAAGGGTAGAAGTTTGTGCACTTGTAGACAAAAYGACAAAGTCCTGATCCCTAAAACCTGCTGAAGGTCATTGAGAACTCCATTCTGATCAGTTCCAAGAACAGAGGGAAGCCCCCCCTCCTGATAGCTTGCCTGGCTTGGAAGATCTAACTTCAGCATTTCAAAACTTTAGCTGTGCTGCTTGTGTCAGATACACCCAGAAAGGAAGAAAAGATTTGAATTACAGACTTATATCCAGAGATGCACTAATGATTCTTCTTCAAGTTAAACATGTAGAGGCTGGAATATTCCATATTCCTTATGCAATAATTTTGGGGAGGATGAGACAGGGTGTGGTGCTGGATACCAATAAAAGAACTAGATGAACACATTTGACAGCTGCTACAGGATATAAAGGGCTGGATTCACAATCCATAAAAAATAAAAAGCTGTGCTGTAAAGGGCATCTATGCATGTTTTATTTAAATCTAGATATTACTGAATGGTGATGCATCGCAATTGCATTTATTTCCTTGACATACAGCCAGCTTAGATCCTTAGTCAACTTGATGGAGATCTTTTTAATTAATTTTTTCAAGTTACGCTCTCCAGATACATAATGGCACAGAAATGTATACTGCCATAATACGTTTCAAGCAAGAACCCCCTTCTGGATTTACTGTGTACTGAGCAGCAGTTTTACAAAGCATTGCTAGGCCACATTACATGAACTTTTGCTATTTTAAAGGTATTAAGTCTTCGGCAACATCTGACATCCTGACTTTTGCAGACAATATTTGGAACAGCTACTTGTTAGAAGGCACCATCAAATTGTCCTAGCACACAAAGTTATTATTTGAGACTTCAGTAGAATCAGTCCTGTTCTGCTATCAGGAAATCAAGTGTTTCTTCAAATCATGCCACAAAGCCAGTTCTCGGTTTGAATTCGCCAGCTAATTTTTCTTACTTTGAATGTTCAGTCTCACTGGTTTAGCACTGGAACGCTTTCCTCTCCTAGTGACATTCCCTAGAAGAAAATCAGGGAGAAGAACCACCCCTCAGAATTTTTATTAATTTATCTATTTTGGGATACTTACTTGCAAGAAAGGTTGCCGGTTTATCAGTAGTGACCAAGTATCTCAGAAAATGTGCAGAAGGTCAGAACTCAGCCCTTCCATGTCTTCATATCTCATCTGAATTCTGCTCCAGTGCTTCTGTTGAAGCCTCTGGTACAAAATTTCGTATCCCTGGAAATGGTTCAGCCACATTTCAAGAGCATTTTTCAATCTGTCTCTTCCTCATAGTTTTACCTATAAGCTGACTTTGACCATTACCATTTTCTTTCAAGCTGTCTTTTCATCACTGTCTTCACTGCAGTCTGACAGCTATTTTGCTTCAGTGCCCTGAAGAATCTTACCCCATACTGACCCCTGTACTTAAATTCAGTTCCTGCCTCTGCTTTCACTCATGAATATTTAACCGCTGTAGTTTACACCTGCTGGATCTCATTTTCTGTCATTAAGATCATTCAAGTTTACTGTGGGGAAAAGAAAATAAAGTGCTTTATGATGTCAAATAATTCTCTGAAATTATTCTCCTCGCAGATCTAGTCCCATCATATTCCTTTTAACCTCTGTTTCCACCATCAGGTCTCGCTCTGATAATTCCTTTAGTCAGCTGCCACCTTTTCCCGCAACACAGGCCCTTGGATAAACGTTTTCTGAGTATTCCTATCCAAATTAAAATAAAGAGAAAACTCCCTTAGAGAGTCACCTTTACTGTCTAGTTAGGGGTTAAATTCAGAGATGGTTCTATGAACTTGATTCAGAATTTATGATCATTTAATTCCTTGTACCAGCATGAAAATGAGATTGGAGGGACCAGCAGCACTTTCCAGTATCAACACACAATATAGAAATAATTTCTTTCCTTTGAAAGCTTTTCCAGTCTGCAGACCAGTTAGTTGTTCTAGATGTTGACAGGCTTCAATAGGACCACTCAGTTGAGGAAAAATGATAAATATATTCTTTAAGGTTGAATCAGAAAAAGCACTTAATTCTTAAGAACTGATGAAAGACTAGTGCCATAAGGCCTGCTTTGGCACCAGTGATGCAATCCTGCCAAGCCCTGCTTCCCTCTGTACAGCTTCCGTAACCACAGAATCATAGCATATTTTAGGATGGAAGGAATCTAAGGAGGTTACATGCTCCAGCCCTGCTCAAAGTAGGGATAATGACACTAAAACACAAATAGCGATTAAAAAAAGAAAGAAAGGAAAAAAAAAAACCTAAACAGCCCACAGAGCTGGTGAAGAATCTGATTTATGATGCTGCAGTAGCCCATGGTTTTAGGTCTTGACTGAAACAGCTGACAGCTCCTTTAGTGTTATCCATTTCCCTGTAGCTTTCCAATATAACCCCCTTGAGTAGTCACGACTCTGGATAATTACTCTGTTAACAAATCAAATTATTCCACTATTATGCTCCTTACTTTGGAATATTGTCCTCCTTGGGGAGCTATTTAGGTCAGAGAAAATTTTTCAACTTGCTGTTCAACCAATTCTAGTCCAAGTTGCAACACATTGTTGTGAAGACCCACTGATAATCTCTCTCCGTTTTGAAACCTGGACATATATCCTTTGTTTCCTACTTCTTAAAGCAGCTAGTCTACAGAAAGAGACTTCCTCTTAGCCCATGACAGCTCAGTTACTTTCAAAAGTTTTGATGATGAATCTTATTTGAAAGTTTTTTGGAAATCCATCTAATGCAGCACAAACCAGATCACCCTTCTCCTCATATTTATTGATTCCATCAAAGGACTCTAATGGATTTGTGAAATATGACTTCCTTCTACAAAAACAATGTTGTCTCTTCTCCAGTATATTTATCTAGGTGTCTATCAATTCCATTTTAAAAGAAAAAAATCCTTGTTGCAGCTTTATATTTCCTACCTTCCGTTCTTTACAACCATTCTTACAACAATGCAGAGTTCATTTCAGTTCTTTGGAAACCCTTAGTGCAGAATTTTGGTTGCTTTGATAGGGTAATGCTTCAGTTCTTTGATACAGGAGAAGAAATAACAGAGCAAGTCATGCATTGTCACAACTGTTTATGACAAGTCTGGCACTAACAAAATTCTTTTTTTAATGTTGCTAATAAGACAACTGGAATTTTAGCTTAAAACTCACTCTTTCTCCCATGGTATTGCAGAAGCAGTTAGGTTCTTGCCGGTTCCTGCAAGCTAATGCCAGCAAAGGAAGTGGAACATGCCATTGCTCTCTCACCTGCAGAGGAAATAAAAAATAGAGCAAGTTTGATCCTTTACTGATGATTAAACAGAGTATCTTGTGGGTGAACATTAGCTATGATAAGAATGACATTATTTACTTAGTAAAATTGTACCAATTTTGCACTGAAAGGTAGAAGTGTTAAGAAAATAGGAATTTGAAAGTTTTGTAACAATTACAATTGTAAAACATATCACTAGGTCTAACTACATCTAGATCCTTTGTCTCGGTAGGTTTTTCCTTTAGCATTCAACAAGTGAAGACTTATTCTATTATTTGCTAATATTTAGACACAGGAATAAAGCAAACGAGCTGTAAAACAGAATCTTCTATGTTATAGCTTCTGCAAATTAGGAATGCTATTTGTTCCAAAATTGAATTACAGTCTATTAATAAAGCAATAAACAGTTTAAAATGATTTAAAATTTTTAAATTGTATAAATTAAAATTAACACTTACATTCCATAAAATAAATCTGATTATGTGACCTATATTTAGAGTCAGTGATAAAAACAGATTACGCAGGTTCTAAATAATGTACTTTGCTGTTGAATCCTGATTCTTATTTGCTTGTTTATGATTGAACCAGAAGAATCATAATACATTACTGTTTGCAGTATATATTCCAGTAAATCAAACCATAAAGTATATTCATATTGCACATTTTAGGCAGTGAACAAACTTGAGGCAAAACTCATTACCTGCTGATAGCTTTAATGTCCTTGTCTGGTAAAGGGACAGTGTTCATTTATAAAAGATAGAAAACCTGAATGGTATATCTGAGTATTCAAATACATGCAGTGTTAAGCATACAGTGTTTTAATGAAAAAAAGAATCACGTTGCCAGGCAGATTATATGGGCTGTAGTATTAAATATCAGTACAGAAAGAGAGGTCTTGGGAAAATAGGGACATATTTCCGGGTTAAATTTACCAGATGCAGTGTGATTTCACAACAGAAACATTAGATAGAAACAGTAGGGTTACCTTAATAGACCATATGGTCACCATCTAATGTCCCCATAAACCTTGGAATACAAAACTGACCTATAAAACACGAAGGCATGAAATAATGCCCACTGCTTTCCTGTTCTTATAAGAATTCAGTCCAAATCACTTCTTCTTACTTCTATGACTATACTATTGACTTCAGTGAAATTACTTGCATCAACAACCAGAAAGGTATCAAAAACCTAGGAACTCATGTTCTTTTCTCAGTCTGCCTCCTACAGATACATACATTATCTTGCCCAACCAAACCATTCTGAATTGCACAATGATTTTAAATATATATCAAGGTCAATATGAACATGGAGAGAAAAGTTGGCTTTTTAACTTCACTCTTCATATTACAGAACATAAAGGGTAGGCGCCAATGGAATTAGCTACAATCACCAAATGCTGATTAGTAGTAAAATAGCTGCTATAAAATATGTTGGGGAGAATGGAAGCAGTTCTCCTAATCCTAGTTCTAACTTCAACTTTTCCATTTCTTAAAGCAAAAATTACTGGATTCCAGCACTGTGTTGAGACCTGCTAATGAATACCTTTTTATAAAATAAGGATTTACAGCATTTTTACAGCATCTTGCACAACAGAGTCTACTTCAAAAACAGAGTTCTTAAAACATTAAAACAAAAATGAGAAGTTATTGTATTAGCCCTCAGGTGGTAACCAAAACTACAGTCCCACTCTACTATCACCATGAGAGTCAATCCTCATCAGAAATTTGTTTGCTTCTTTATTTGTGTAAGTACCATACTCAAATTATCACCTGAAGGTCACAGAGAAAGTCATCAGCAAAGAACTGAGCAGGATCAAATATTTTACATTAGAAAAAAAAAAGGAACAAAGTCACGACTTCTTGCCTATTTGAGAGATCGAAGACCAATGAATACTGATATATTTTAGGACACAGTGAAGAACTGCAAGCCAAGCCACATGAGCTGTGCTATGCTGCAAAGTGTTTGAGTGCTCTAAAATATTTTCATACTCCAGAGGTTGGAATAGGCTGTGAATTTATGTTTTTTGTTGCTATGGTAATTTGTATTGTCAGAGTTTTAATAACCTCATCAAAAACATGCATTCAAGAGCAATGTGGCACCTCTACATAATTTAACACCAAGCCATTCATAGCTTGTGGTACCATTTGAAACACTGCACAAGGAAATTAAAAACAAATAGAAATAAATCACCATAATACTGAAACCAATAAATATTTAGGCTGAAAAGGTGAGCAGTCAGTGGAAAGAAAAAAATATTTCCAGAGAAATGATGGAAGCCTCTAACACAATTATTCTCCCACCAACAGCAACAGCAAGGTTAGCCAACATCAGTAGTAATTAGACCAGAACTACGGTTTTGTTTGCTTATGTGTGCATGTATGTGTGCGTGAAAAGGCATTTTAACCAACAGCTTTTCAAAAATCAGATTTGTTAGTCGAAGTACAAAGTATACATGTTGCTAACATTCAGTTAAGGCAGGTTAAAAGTACAGGCTACAACCTACAGAATATTAGGACTACTACACATGACATTCTTTTTGAGTTCAACTTCATTAATGTCAGTGGCATTTCATCAGGGTGTAATTTGGTCCTGTATCTAAATTTCCTCAGTGTCCTAATACACTGTCAAATGACTCGTATCATTTATTTGGTAGCTTTACATGCTGCTTGTGCATCATTTGCAGGAAGAGATAATTATGTTTCAGCTCTTTAGTTTATTTTTCTGCTTGAACTTTATTGCATTATAATAGTTTTTCCAACTCTCTCTAGTGCCTAAATAAGGGACGGAAAAGGGACTTCAATAAATAATTATTTTTCCGTTGCTGTTATGGTACGATATGTGAAAATGGCAACACCTTTGACTTCTTTAAATTTTTAAGCTGTATTAAGAGAGCTCAAGTTATACAGGGCCAAACACTAAACACTATGTATTAACTTAACTGAAGCCAAAAAACACTTCTGCCAAGTAAGAATCCAGTATAGCATGAACTTGAATTCATTTCAATGTCTGACAAGCACAAAGTATTACAATGCATAGTTCCCCTCTGAACGCCTAGTTTTCCTCTGGACTGTTTTATTTTCCTCCAGACTAATTCATCGCATCTCATCCCAACATGTATTCTAGCCTTTCTTCAGCCACAATCATAGAACAGCTGCTATTTCAGTGTATACGCATAGTTTTAGTCTTACTGAAAACAAGACAACAAACATTTATTTATTGCCCAAGCTTCCACTTGCAGTTAGTATATATAAAACTGGTACTGATCCTTCTGGCTTCATATTGCTACTGAATAAGAGAGAAGAACCACTTAAAAGGCAAGTGCTTCAAGGCACGAGTATACATTGCCATTTTCATGAAATGGACAACACTTTCAGTGGATTTGCAGAAAACCTTGTAACAGAGAGCTCCAAAAAGATTGGTAAAAAATTCTGCAGGAAGTCAAATTTCTTTTAACACTGTGATGTTGGGGTTGGTGGTGAGGCTAAGCCTAGAAATGATGGTCATAGGTAAAAGCTCCTGCATCAGCAAAAGTGTCTCTCTTAACAAAACCAGCTCCCTCCTTGCTGCTAGAGTTGCTCTGATGACCAAATTGTTTCTTTCACAGGAGAAGGAAGAGTTCACAACCTGAAATGTCTTATAAACGAACTTCTTGATTTTGGATCTATCTCACCACTTAAGACACACCATCCTCCTAAGTAACCCAGGTCTGTGCCGTGGCGCCAGAGTAAGCACACTTACTGCTTTCCAGTCTTCAAGGAGTTGAAATTCTCCCTCAGTGCAAGGACCTAGAAAGAGGCATATTCACTGTGAATATTTTAATAGTCTTGAATACCATAGGCAGTAATCAGACATTCCCCAGGTGCACAATTCTAAATGAATCTCATATTGAGCTTTTGCTTTTAGAGAAATATAGTGATCAAAATTCAGAATAGCACAGTTACAGTTGTCACTTCATTTCAAGGGACTTAAAAAATAACCAGACTTAAAACATTTAAGGTTAATTAAGGAATACAAAAAGATTTATACTATATAGAGAAGCCTTGTGTAAAATTGTGAATTGCGATGGCATAGCAAGTGATCTAATTTCTTTGATGGCCTTGTGATGTGAGTGGGGGTGGGAAGGCAGAAATATACAGAATAAGTAAGACAGAAGAAAAGGTTTATACTAGGCGGAGTTTGCCAAGAAAGTTCCGTTTATATCAATGGTGTTACCACCTATGGAAGAATAAGCAGGATTTGAATATCATGGGAGGATACAAAAAGAATTACAGGTTATTCCATCAACTCTTCTGTACTGGCATAGCAGGATCTTCTGAACATTGCTCCATTAGTTCTTGAACACCATGAACTGTTGAGATATCCTTGATGTTGCAAGTCACAAACTATTCTTTACCAGCCATTCAAGTCTACAAGTGTTAAAATAACACTTTTGTTGCAGCCACAAAATTACTTTATCCTTCCTTGTTTTCAATTTTCAGGTATTTACCATCACTAGATCCTCCATATTAAATACTATTAAAATATACATATTACTTTTCTTTACTCTCTTTTCAGCTACTGTAGCCACCAGCAGAGACAAAGGCTCTTTCTGCACCTCTCTAGAGCAGAAAATCTCTTCCTGTTAGCAGAGAGTGCAGTTGCTTAGGAGACTGTAAGGCCCTGTAAGAATTTTAGTAGCTGTAATGTGGGATGTTATTGTATCAAAGCAAGTTTTAGCATCAATAGAATAACCACAACTCAATTCCTCTTTAAAACACTGGGTTGTTTCTTTGTACCATCTCATAATTAGAGTGTGTGTCAGAGCCTAAGCAAGAAGGCTTTTCAGATACCTGTTTAGAAATAATGAGAACTTGACTCTGTGCAAGTTGTTTGAGAAGGCAAGCAGCTCTCTACTTAAGTACCCAACCTAGGACCAAGCTGCATCTTCTCTGATTCAGTGAGCTACGAAAGCATATGAAAGAGGAAGCCAGTTAGAAAAGTCTTCCTTCCCAAAAATCACTTTCAACAAAAGCATTTCTTTCTTTACTTGAAGAAATGTTGCCTACCCAAATAGAAAAGCTCTGTACTTTTATAAACTGCATCCCAGATAGCCAGTGACTAAACCAGTCAATATAACATTTAGGCAAAATTTCAGAGTCCGTGATATTGCAGTAAAGTTTGTTCCTGTCATCTATGTACTTTATTAGTTTCTTTCATATAGGTTCTGTGAAGAAGACCACCAGTCCAACAACACACTGATTGAGGAAAGATTTGATCAAAAGATTTTCATAGTTCCCTTATTTTCACAGTCTCCCAAGAGCTGTTCAGGATTCAGACAAGAGACTTCATGTCCCATCTCTGCCTTCTCTCGAGTACAACCAAGCAACATTTCTACAAATACTAGAGATTCAGACACTTTGTAGGTCTGTTGTCAGTCTTTGTCTCACAAGTATTTTAAGACCAGGCTGTATGGTAATCACTCCATAATCCAAACTGGAAAAGAGCCGCTGCTTGGTGTGCAGAAGCACAGCTGTCAGTCTCAGATGACATTCACGGAGATGACTTTTTTCCTTTGAAAGACAACATTTTCATGTTTCAGTCTGGAAGAAACACAGCCCTGTATTTATACAGTATTTTATAGTCCTTTACCCACAATTATCAGATATGTCCCCATTCTTCTGCCATTGCTACCTATACAGGGCTAGGGGTTGGGTGGCTGGTCTCCTTGTGTTTGAAAACTGGGGCTGGAAAGTGATGGAGTAATAATGACTGGTGTCCTGTTGCCATCCATTTCTCACGGTAATGACCTACCGGTTCTAGGAGGTACAGCAGGATCAATGAGTTGTGACAGACTGGTGCAGGTAGGSAAGGCAGTGATGGTAGAGGCAAAGGTGAGAGAAGTTGACTCTGACTCATRATTCTTCCTGGGCTCAGTCCCTATATGGTTTGAGAAAAGTGCTGCCCTTCACCATGGCAAACTGAAAAAACTTAAACCTAGCCTTCAGTTTTCTCACAGTAAGTGAGGCAAGACAYGCCTATAATCGAGAGATTTTGTTGTTCATTTTTACAAGCCATATTCCAGTCATAAACAAAGCCAGAGTTTTCTGAAGAAAATGAAGTCCTATGAATAGCTCTGTCCAATTACTAAAAAAAATTCTTTGAAAATTTTGCTTACAGACATGAAAGAGAAATTTGACTTTCAGAACATCACATTTGGGGGAACAATGAATTCCTTTTTCAAAGTGAAATGTCACCGAAGTTTTCAACAGAGGCTATCACAGCAAGTACAGCAATTTATTCAATATTCTAGAAACTGCCAAGGCAGAATTGATGATAACATGACCAAGTTTGCAATTCAATTTGTTTCCGTTCTTTTCATTTTTTAATTAAATCTTGATAGTTGTAGGACAGGACTACTTTTCTGTATCGCAAGTGAACAAATTCAGATGCTCCTTTACCCTTTTTCTTCTCCTGGTTGCTCACAGGACTTATTACAGAAGAACCGCATGTGCTGCATTTGATGAGAAAAGGAAATATCTAGTACAAAGTGTCTCCTGTGAAATGATGGGAACTGCTATTATTCCCTTTATCATCTGACATCTAGCCAATTAGCAGCAAAAGATTGCAGGAGCTGAGCAATTAGGTCCCATAACCTGCTTAAAGTTAAAAGGAATTTTAAAAAAGAATGCAAAGGGGAGTGCTGATTTCCTCTACAGCAATGAAGTGATCATGCCATTAGCTATMGTAACTGAAGAATATTTTCTCTAAAGCTGGTCAAAAATAAGTTGAAGCAGTTTTGAGAGAAAAAAAGCCCTAGCTTTCTGCAAAAACTCATATTCAAAAAAATTCCTTTTGAAATGCTCAACTTTCTTTAAGTTAATTTGGAAACAAAATATTTCAACAAGCGACAAAAGTTTTGTCGCTTGTTGAAATATTACATTRCATTCTAGAAGCATCTTTCCAACAGCTCCATTTTTTTAAGTCTGTGAAAATCTTCAAAATTGCCTGCTACAAATTTATAACTTTGTCCATTGGAATACTCACAAAAAAAATTCAAGAAGGCTGTTGAAAAGTGTCATAGGCTCATTAAATCATTTTTGCAAAAGTGAATTATATAAGTATAGTAATTAGATCATTGAAGACTTTTAATATGCATACTACATTGTGTTGCATCGAAGTTAATCTTTGCACTGACACCTGACTTGCTGCAATGTCTGTAGAACCAAAATTATAAAAGAATGAACACCATAATGTGCTTCTAATTGTTGTGCTAAGCCTTAATACAAGATGGGGTCAGAGAGACAAGGATCGTAATTGATTTTATTCCAGGAAACAAAGACAGCATGCAAAGAATCTGCTGCTATGATATCAGTGGGAACAGCCATTAAAAGCTTATTAGTGGGAGAGGTCCAGGCAATAAGACACAAACACAGAACATTAAAGGAAATAAAGTTTGCCCAACAAGAGCAGTATGGTTTTATTTTCCTCACTGAAGTTTCCTCTATACTATAATATGATTAAGATAATTACCATGCTGTTAATGTAAAACTTAAGAGCCTATTTAGCAGGCGAAGATAGGAGTTTAATGACTGCAATGAAGCAGCAACATCTAAGACAGTAAGACAGGCCTGGGACACAACTGAACTCTGGGAAAGTTCGGTTCTACAGTCTGCACTATGAATGCGAGTTGCACAACTCTTCCTTAATTCTGCATGCAGATAGGCAGACACATCCTTTTAGTAACTGCGGCATAAACCCATTAAGAGATCAGACYGTGCCTACTCCCCCATGAGCATGGAGGAATGATGACATTCCTCTTCTCACAATAGGATAAGTTGCAATTCAAGGCCAGAGAGGAACAGGGAACCTTGAGCTAGCAGCAGCTCCACAACATGAAGGAAGTCTCTGATACTCCCTAATAGAGAGGAAATTYAGAAACCTGTTGATGTTTAATGGTATGTTTATCGACACATCAAAGGAAGGAAAGAATTTACCTTCCACCTAATGGGCAAAATAAAGACACAACAGATAGGATTATAATCTTGTGATGTGGATCCAGTGACACAGCTGTAGGAATTTTYTGTAGTTACCACTGATGAATACATAGACTCAGGAAAGGGCCCTGGTCTTCCCAAAATCCAGGGCAACCAAAATTGCCCTGAAATACAGACTGTTTTCTTGAGTCCCATTCATCATGCTAGAAGTATATTTGTAATTTGTATTTAACAATAACAAGCATTTTATGTCTTAAAGTAATACCAGTGCTATGATCCAGAAGAYCTTTTGGAAAGGCAGCAGTTTAGCATGGTCATGCTCAGGAAAAAGCATCAAAAATTACACCCAGATAYAATAGACACTGACCAGCCTTCCCCCTCAAGTCATGTGCGAAGGCTAACTCAGTGAAATTCAGCTTTGCTTGGCTGTTTATGGAAGGGATTATTAACATTGATTATAAAGTCAGCTGATCAAACTATTGTGGCTATGGGGTTATTTCAATTTACAAAGCCATATTATGTCATATATCATAATTAGTGCTTAATTGCAAGCCCTCTCATCCCTCCTCTCCCCACCATGAAACAAARACCACAAGTCTGGAGCTTATTTGTAAGCTAGAAGTGTTACAAAACATATCCGAGGGGAAAAATCATCTTGTGGCTTTTTTTATGGGACTTCACCCTGGTATTCCCACATACGACTTCCCATTCTCTCCTCCCCATTCCAGCTACCAAGCACAGTAGTTAAAAAAGAAAGGTTTCAACCCCAGTCATGTGGGCTTTTAAAGAGTGCATAGTGCTTTACTACCTCCTGAGTTGTTGCCTGGGTTTCCCCTCAAATTGCTGAGCAGTTTGGTCTCTGAAGGCAATTTGTAAGCACTCCTTCCTCCCTAGGTTCTGCAAAGCACAAGCTGCTAAGCAATTTCTGCTCAAAAAGCAATTTGAGAATTTGATTCAATAAAAAAAAAAAAAAAAAAAAAGCCAGCCACCATCCACAGCCATGAAAAATACCTTTAAATGACGCTTACTCTGTTAGCACCTTTTATTTCTCACTCTATGACCGGAGGGACCCTGCAACTCCCAGGGACCTCCAGCCCTTCGTCTCACATCTCAGCCAGCCCAGCCTTGGTTATAACACAGCTAAAGTTGCAACTGTCCATCTCCCCCACAGCTCAGCCACAGCTTCCCTGCTCACAAAGTGCATGGGGCCAGCTAACCYTGGGGACAGAATTGAGAGTCCAGACCCACTCCTGATGACGGTGGCTAGAAGGGGTCTTTACTCTTGAACACAGGAACTGGGAATATTGAAATCACAAAAAAAAAMCCCTGTGTTGTGGGAGCATGGTTTGGACAAAGCCAAATGTTTTTAAAATCCCACCCTATAATTATATGCAGCATCTTACAGTTACTATCCAAAAACATTCCTACACTAAATGCCTGGCACAATCCCTTGGAGACAAGTGATGAATGTTTACTGCCTTTGGACAATAAATATAAATAAGAGTCTAAACAGACACAGYAGTTCTGTGTAAGAGTGAGGAAAGTTTAAGACAAAGTAGCTTATCTACATGTTTAGTGTGAAAAGGAAAATATGTTTATTGTTTACCAGAAATGTGACTTTTCATATTTAACCATTTTTAATTTTGGAGAGTATTTATTCTTCTCATGATTTTTACTGCGGGATTTAATGAGAGGGTTTGTTTCCTATGCTGAATATTGGGCTACCATCACTTAGAGAAACCTGAGTTTATACTCTTTAAACAGTCAGGTAAGAAAGGAAGGTAGCATTTCTGAAGGAGGTAATATCTTTCTGATGACCAAGTATTAAGAGCAGACAAGTGGTATTTCAGTCAGATAATTTGAAGCTAGTGCCTAAAATTAATAATATATCAGCAGAGTCAGTGCCTGTGGTGAGGTTACCGGAGGTCTTTGGTTAAAAAACGCTTATTGTTTAATATATCCTTCAGGGTAAAGCAATGTGCCAAGAATTCATAAGCCATATTGCTGCTGCTCTCTCTTTTCAAGTGGCCTCCTTTCAAGACTGGCGGCGGCAACAGAGGCAGAGGGGAAGAATAATAGATCACAGAATCCCTGCAGAATATGGGTTTCAGAGAACAAGCAGATGAGAAGGGGCTTGCATGCTCCCAGCTCTGGGAGGCCTGATATCAAGAGAATAGGGCTTTTTCATTAAAATAAAAAAGCAGTGAATTATTAGGACCCCAGCAGATAGTGAAGTTATTCACTGAAGGAAGACTAGACAGCAGAATAAAAACGTTGACTGAATGATTGGCAGAGTGGGAGGGAAAGCACAAAAGAGCAAGAAAAGCCAAAACGTGAGCAAAGTAACTGACCTGTGTCTGCACTGCCGTGTCTTTGCCAGTTCCCGTCCTTGTTGAGTTCTTAAGGGGTAAGAAAGCAATGGCATGGGGAAGATCACAGCATGAAGATGTACTCAAATGAATAGCTCAATGAAAATCAAATAAATTTCAGAGCACAGCTGCAAAAATAAACAAAAGTGGAGAAGGGAGGAGGAAGTGGTTAATGCACTAGGATTCAAGGGTTCAGTTCCGTGGTTTGCTGTGGATTTTTCCTGTGGTAATAAGAAACTGAAGGTCCTTGAGATGCAGCAAGAGGGGAGACTTCCCTTATTTCTGGTGGCAGTAAGGAATAAATCTCCACTCAGCTGGAAGGACTTCAGACCTTCTAAAACCTGCAATGGGCTCTATATGGGCACTTCCCAATGGCAGTTCAGCAAATGTTCAAGAATGACAACAAATAATATTCATTGTTATTGAAAAGTAAACTAAGGCACAAAGCTGTTAAAAAACTTATCCCAAGTCATACACAGCGTCTTATCCAGAGTCATGAACAGATCCAAAAATACAAATCCAGGACTCCTGGATAAAATAAGACTGTTAAAAATAGAGTTTAAAAAAATCAGACACAAATGACAAGCATAGAAATTACTTCTTTTATACCAGAGGTCTGCATTGTATAGTCCAAAAAAAACCCCCATTCCAGACTTATAGTATTTAGATTGAAAAGGAAACTTTGAAGAAAATAGATGGAAGAACTGGTTTCCAGCAAAGCAGGACGGTGTAGCTCTCTCTGTAGAAACTGCATATTGTCTTGCAACAATCATGAAAAAAAAGTTCTCTCTTGTGTGTGTGTCTGCCTTTGTGAGCCTGTCATTCATCCACATCTTGATATATGTGTTCAAAAAACTTGTACTCTCATACATTTCCGCTCCAACAGTAAGAAAACACCTTGGTTTTGGTCAGCTATAATTTTCTCTTCAAAATACACTTTATAATGTCTAATGAGAGATGGTGTTGCACCAGCCTAGCAGAAGAGAGAGACAGAATTTGCCTGATCAAAAGGAAGAAATTGTCTGACATTTCTTAGACATGACAGTCTGTGAAATTTTTGCATAAGTTGAAATTTGTAGAGGATCTTAAATTGCAAGTAAATTGATGTAAGAAAAAATACTTGATTTTCCTCTTTTAGTGCAGGAGTGAAGGACAGGTAAATGGGTGGGGTAGAGGAGCTCAGTTGCCCGAGATCCAAGAGCACAAGGTTGTTATTGTTTGCTATACAGCACTGCAAATGTGGGCGAGAAGGCAGGCACAAAAGAATAGAGAGGCCAAAGAAAAGACCTAGCAGAACAACACCCAAAACTACAACTCAGAGAGCAGAAATGAACTAGAAGATTCACTTTGGAGAGAAAAATCAGTGTCCAGGCACAGATCACATTGGTATTCATACTATGTCCTATCTGCTTATATGGCAAACCATCAGTGTAATTTCTGACCCCAACAAATCACCAAAGTGATTATTGTCTCACCAATCTTATGTGGGAAGAAAGAATTATGCACATGACAGAGGCAGGAAACAGATGTCTGCACTGGCCGTGCTGAATCACATATTTCAGGGAGTTCACTAAAGAATTAAATCCAAGTGTAACATGCAGGACTTAACTAAAATCAAAGGAAAAACTTGAGTATCTTCAGTGAATTCAGGTTTTATCTAGTTCTCTTGCTCCCCATCCCACACTTTAACATATTTTCCTACCTGGAATATTTTATGTGTTCTTTACAGTGAGAAAAGCCTGATCTGGCAAGATCTTAACTCGTCTATTTCCATTCTGAACTTAAATCTGTTATCAGATTGACATCTGCCTGATATAAAATAGAATCAGAAAAGGCAAATGTTCCCCTGTTAAGTAAAGGAGACCAAATTATGATACTCTTGCTCCTATGCAAATTATCTTATTCCAAGAGTAGCTCCATGGAGATTATACACAGCTCTTTGTGGACTGAGGTGCTGTTTGAAGGAGGTGAAAGAATCAAAGTCCAAATCAGTGTAAGTAGAGAGAGATAATAATGTGCTCACCTAAAATAAAATAGATAGCATTTTACCCCGATGAGGTCTGCTTTAGGAATGTAAAGACTTCACACATTTCAGTTTATTATGTAGCCAGAAAATAAGGATTTTATCTCTCCTTCTGCATATATACAAACTCATATGCCCAGACACTTTTTCAGATATAAAGATAACCAGCAGACAGATATGRTGGACCAAGTGTTTTCAGAAAGAAAAGAAAATCAAAAATAATCCTCCAGGAAAAAAAAACCACCACACCTTTTTGAATGGCATTGGAATAAAATGACTATGATCTCTGTGGTTGTGATGCTGATGTCTCCACCTATAATGTGAATAGCAGGGCTTTTTCCTCTTCTTCAAAAACACCCACAGCCAAACAGAAACGTATTTTTAATAACTGGTATGGAAGAAAATTTGGCCCATTCTGTATGCAAACTACGAGATCTGATTTTCTCCGCTCGTTAAAGAAACCTACTGTTGAAAATTTATGGATGTTTTTTATTTCAAAAGATTCTGAAGTATTTCACCCACCAAAATGATACAACACTTTTGAAATACGGTTACCTTGAAAACAGAAGCCAACAGTGGAAACAGAAGAAATACTATGAAACTGTGATCAAATGAAAAATGTGTGTTGTTTCAAAAGCATTCCACATAGGCCACATAACTCTTTCCATACAAAATATTGACAGTTTGTCAAAACTCTTTTACCAGTAAAAGCAAGTGTCTACTGATACAAACAAAACAAAACACAACACATTTTTAAACTTACAAATAGCGAGAAAGTAAAGTACATCTGAATGAAAGGACATGGGACCTTAAATAAGAAACTCCTAAACTCTCATCCTGGCATTGACACTGACTTTTTACATGGCCATAAGCACATCATCAGACCTAGCAGTGTGTACGCCCCCTTTCCCCCTGCCAGGGATGGGATGTCTGTTTAGTAAGATTCTGACACCTTTACTGAATGTAAGTAATATTTTACTGAACTAATTTTATTGACTCATGAAACAAAGTGAATAATCTGGTAAGCAACAGTATCAGGATCTGACTCTGAACTATTCTGATCCAAAACTTATGGTGGAAAGACTCACACTGATTTCAAGACACTGTGTATTGAGTCTTATGTTGAACTGACTTTTTGAAGATATAAAGCTCTATATAAACTCTAAATAGGGTTATTATTTAGTGTGCTTTCATTTTTAAAAATATCCTATTGGCAGAAAAGTTTAGAGACAAATAGCTACAGTTCCAAACAAATGAAAACCCGATGTGGACCACAATGCTAAAGTACAAAGCAAATCTAGATCAGCTAATCTACAGAACTTGCAGRTAGCTGGATGCGCAACTTACACTGGGAAGTTAATTGAACAGGTAAGCCACCTTCCATGGGAAACAGATTAAGCAATAAATTCAAGCATCATCAATCTAAAATTATGCACTTAAAATTGCTACTTCTCTTGTTCCTGCATTTCACTGTGTTGGATCATTAGTTTTTATTAAAATACGCAATGCTGTTGAGTATGCTACTAACTAGCTTTTACCAGAGAAAGAAATAGAGACAAAAGACCATAAACTTATCCTGCTGAATGTGATCTGGCCATAAATACAATTACATGTCCTGRTGGCCTGACTTGACTTTATACGCTGTGCAGCTGCAGAAGAGGGAGCAAGAAATCACATCCAACCTCAGAGAAATTTGAAACAATTATCTGGATGCAGCAAGGAAGCAACTGAAAAGGCAAGTGTAGGAAATCCCCTGATTTGGGAGAGAGAAGGGGTGAGAGCAAGAGGACATTTTTGATACCGCATTGCCTTTTTTTTTTATCATAAGGAAAGGTTCGGTTTTAATTAGAAAGCCTGATTCAGAAAAATGTTTATGTCATCAACAAATCACTCTTTCATTTTGCTGGTGCTCAGAACTTTAACAGGTGGTTAACTAACTCATTATTTCATGCAGGCTTTTTACCCACCTTTGTTTCTGAAGGCAGAAAAAAATTCTTTATTGTTACATGTTTTTTGGTAATACAGCAGCTGCTGTTTATGCTAATTCTTGCTTACTTGCAAGTAGACCTATGTTTATTTTGTGCCATGCCAGCTGTCAACAAAGACATTTGAAGAATAATTTCCATACTCAAAAGAAAGACTCTGCTCCCTCTTCCTATTGCTCATTTCTTTCTTCTGCATTTCAGACCCAATGTGTGTTCAACTGGAAAAGCATCTAATGGTAAGTTAAGAGATGAACTGAACCTGAAATGCCTGATGGTCCCATGGGTGTCCATCGATTACCCTGAATATATGCACAGGCCACTCTGAACTCCTACTGCCTCTATCGCTATTCCCAACTTGTTCTCCAAAACACAGTGCTCTCCAAAACACTGCTAAGGACACCATGACAGTCACATTCTCAAGTGGGGATGTCCGACTCTTACAAGATAATTGACCTGCAAGCTGTGGTGCTTACCTGTATTTGAGATGAGTCACTCCAGACAGCCTTATTATCAAAAATTTGCAAGTGCAGCCTCACTACACAGAGTGTGTCACTGTATTTTGCTGAGGCTCAGAGAACTACAGAGAGGGACAGCAGACTTGAGACCTAGCCCTGATTTTATCACCAACAAACTGCTCCTATGAACAACTTCTTTTATCAATCACCTGTATTTTCTTAATAAATTCATCTTGGTGGAACTGAAACTGAAAGTCTCAATTGTGACTTCTTCCAGCATCTAAATCTTAGACCCTTCACCAACTCAATTTTCCATAGGCCGATGCCGCAGCACTATTTTTCCAAAGCATCTAGAATTGCTTGTATTTTCTTCTGAGATTTGAAGTTGATAGTACCTTATTCCTTAAGACAGCATATTACTACCTATTAGCATTTAGTACATTTAGTATTAAGATCAGCAGCACTCCTGAGGACAAAGCACTTTAAAATCAATCATTCAGGGACTCTTAGTCCTGATCAACAGAGCTCCTTTATCCCCTATAACTTCTATAGAAAAAAAAAAAAAAAAATCTATTTACTGCTCCCAAAAAAACATACGCACATGAAACAGCTATTGAGCAAAATGAAGAAGTATTGATTTATTGCTCGTACCTCACCAGCCAAGGCATGGAGAGCAGATACCGCTGCCAGCTCCTACTCGATGTACACCTGCGCTGGGTGCCCGTGCCCAGGCGCTGAGGGCTGCCGGGGCTCTGAGGGGAGGCCGGGGCCGCACACAGCCGGTTCCAGCCGGTTCCWRCACCCCAGCGCAGGGCACAGCTGGGCCCCGCAGCGAGGCTGGYGGTGCCTCTGGGAAAGCACATTTAAGAAAGGGCAAAACGCTGCACGGAGTGAGGAAAAAAGTGYGAGAAACAGCCCTGCGAGCACCCAGGGGGAGGRGGAGGAGGTGCGGTGAGCGCCAGGGCAGAGTCCCCTGCAGCCATGATGGGGGGGAGCAGGGGAAGGGTGYGAGGAGGAAGGAGTGGCAGAGGGGAGCTGTTATGGACCGACTACAACCCCCCTTCTTCACGATTTTTAAGTGATTTCCCTGTCTTTATGTTGAGCCGTGTGATTTTTCATCTTTCTCCTCCATTCTGTTGAGGCGGGGGAGTGAGAGCGTGGCTGGATGGGCATCTGGCAGCCGGCCAAGGTCAACCCACCACAGCACCCAAAATGGAGGTGTGCAGTTTTTGTTTATGATTGTGGTATGAACTTGCAATCATACAAGAGAATTGTTTCCTTAATTGTCAATAACAACTTTGTAAGCACACCTTTCCACAGCGTTCACCCTTCTCATGGTGTGGGTAAATATGTTCTCCTCTGATYGAGAGATTCCACCTGTGGAGTATATGCTAGTTCCAAGTTGTAACTGTTATGCTATTTTATACACCATCCATGGCCACAATATCTGTGTGCCTCCTACAGACTTACCAATGCATCCTCACAACACTCCTGTCTGGCACAATGAGATTAAACAATTTATCCTAGGTCAGACAAAGTCTGTTGCAAACCAGGAACTCAGCTGAGAGCATTTAAGTCTGAGTTGGTTACAATAATCACCAAACCATTTTAAATTGTTTTATTATGTGCCATAGCAGGCCAGAAAACTTCAGGGGAGAGCACCTATTTCATTGTTTTGGAATAGATTCGTAGCAACTATTTGTAGCCAAATGACACAAGAGTATGTTGTCACCACCACATCTCATTCAGCAACAGCTGCCTGAAATCGGCATTCACTTATTGCCAAGTCTTTGCTGGCCATGGATACTTACATTTATAAATCTAAGCAGGCAGAAGAACATGCCAGTACAAGTTGGTGATTTCTTCTTTTTCTGCTCCAATTACTTTCCCAGCCAGCAGACATGAAGAGCATCACTGAATCTATTCTCACTCAGAGCACTCCATATGTTCCCGAGGACTCAATCTAAGATGATGCCAACAGAAGTACAGAGTTACACTACTGTGATATATTTTATCCTATGTTGGCTGTCTAAAAGTCAGTTATCCAGGTTCAGTTAGAAGAAATGTTCCTCTAAAAGGCAAATAATACAGTTGCAAGTAGTTAATTAACAATAGGGAGTTTAATTCATTCTTCACTTTTCTCTGTGTTCAGAGAGGTAGCAAAGATTTTTCTGAGCTTCCTTTTAAGAGTAAGCCATATTTATAGTAACATTTTACGTGTACATACAGACCTTTGCTTGAAGAAAGTGCTATATAAATGTTCTATAACATTGCTACAGAAATCAAAAGCATAATATTTGTGTATATACAGTGTTAATCAGTTGAAGGAACTGATCCCAACTAGTTCTTCTCTTTTGGCTATTAGCCAAAATGTTTACATGAGGTATTTTTTTACCCAGTGAAACAGATGCTGCTAAAAGGGAAAGGATCTATGCCCACTCCATGTCTCTCCACTGCATGCTGGAGTATGCTGGGCAAAAGACAGGGACACATCTTTCTAACCATGGCTTTGTATTTTGGTTGCCTCTTGAAGTAGTTAAGCAGAAAGGAAAGAGGAAAAAGCAGATATGAAAAGGGGATATGCCACAGTAGAAATAATGCTGGCACATGGAATTTGTGTGCAACCTCTCTTCTGTCTTTCAGTAAAACAGGGCTTATTTCCAAATCTGAGTCCTGGTAGGGAGAAGTGCGGGCAAATCAGTACAAAATGAACTACCAGAGTGGGAAGAAGGTACAAGATACGGCCCCAGCTGGACAGACTATTGTTAGATCCCCATTTAAGAGCTCTGGCTTGCCTTGAACTGAACAGCTTTCACTAGGCAGGAGACTCCATGGGCTGGTGCTTCTTCAGATCCTGCAGCTATGAGCTGGTCTTGCTGCTTCCAGGCCAGCAGTTGGCAGATACTCTTTGAAGCCACCAGAAGTATGTCAAGAATTACAAGCTACCAGCACATACATATCCAGGCTTCAGATCTGAACTCTATTTTTGGGGAAATGTTCTGAATTTCCATGTAGTAAGCGAGAGAGAAAAGTGGGTGGAAGAGGGAGAGGGAGCGCAGTAAAGCAGAGAGGCTCTGTAAAAATTGCCTCGCCCTGCCTCTGGGAGTGGCTGATCTGTTGTCAACAGGTAAATGGGAATACCAGCTTTCCGTTTAAACGTCTTCAAGCGTTTTTCTTTAATAACTTGCCATTTCTTGGTGAAAAGAGCTGCCGCAGCAATGAATTGTGGTGGTAAATTCTAACAGTGAAAAACACTATTGGAATTACAAAAAATAAAATCCTGCTGTGCTATTGGGTCACAGTATCTGTGTTATCTGAGAGGAAAAGCTAGCAGAACCGGGCAAGAAACAGCTTCTGTCTGTCTGTAAGGCTGTCTGCTATGAAGCAGCTCTTGAATGAGGAGCAACTGGGCTCCGAAGTGAGATCTAATGAGCAATGTACAAAGGCTGGTTTATGAATGACCTCTGGACAGCGATGCTACCGGGTACTCTCGTCATCTGCCCTCCTAAGGACGTGTGTAACCGTATGTACCGCGAGCAGGCCCTGTCTAGGACCCCTTGTCTAGGGATCCAGTCAGCATTAGGAAAGCTAAGCATGTTATCTTTAATCTTTCCAAGTGTAAGTGCTCAGCATCCTAACTTGCAATTAAAGCTGTTACTTGCTTGCTAAATCTTGCTAAAACAAGGCTGTTACTGAAATCTGAGTTTGGGGTGTTAAGCTCTCACTATCCAGCCTTTACAGGTCTGCAACTGAAGGACCCCAAATTTTGCTTATAGTTATTTAAATGAACTTAGATGTGTACATGTGATACCTGACCAGATGTGCAACTACAGTGATTGGGTGGACAAATTAGGCCTACATTGCTTGCATACTTCTGCATGTCCATTTGGCTTTGATGAAAATGAAGTGCATCATAGTTGAGGGATACCTGATGAATTTTCAACATTCTGTTGTGAAACATTAAATATTTTCTCAGAAAATGTTTCATGACAGATGTTTTGATTTCTGGCCATCTCTCTCTCCCTGAGAAACTCTGCAAACTAATTCTGTGAGAATGAAGGTTCTGGCTTAGAAAATAGGGATGATGCAGTCCTGAAGTGTGCTTTCATTTGACAGGTTCGAATTTCTGGAAAGAGTTCCTATATGCTGTTAACTACATGGACTATCTGCAAATGAAGTCATGAATAAATTATCATGAATAAACACAAACATCCGAAGTCAGCCACAACAATAAACTAATAATAATGAAACTATAAAAGAAACATTGCCTTTTTCTAACAGGAATTGCTAACACACTAGTTGGCAGGGTGGAAAACAATGCATCAGAACAGAAAAGGCTACATATTTTTGCTAGAAGTTATCTACCTGTTAAAAATCGGTCTAATAGTAAGTAAGCTTCAAATTCCTCAGCAGAAGTTGTTTACATAGATTCTGCATGCACCAAATTTATACAGGTCGGCACACTATAGGCAGGCAGGTAACTGTGGAGGCATCCACATAGATCCAATATCATGAGAAAAATCTTGATAGGCCTCACAGATACCAATCAACAGTATTGGAAATACAGAAGCCAAGCTGTACATTCCTGAATTATGTAACTGGTATATCTTTCACCTACAGTCATCAAACTCAATRCAATTTTAAAGACCTTTAAACCCTCCTGTAAGTGCTCCATCTAGTCACTGGTTCTGGCCAGGAATAAATGTATTGGAAAAATATATTCCATGTGTCTCGTAGGGATTTGATCGCACTCTTCTGAAGGATGCAGACTTAGCCATTGCTGAACAGAGTGTTAGTCTGACACACGGTGCTCTGTCTCACCAGGGCATCCCTTAATGGGTTTGAAGCTGGGTGAATCCAACAAAGGGGAGAAGCAAAGCAAAAACAATTAAGCCAAAAGAGATCTTCGTTATAGAATGCTTCACATCAAAGCACAGGAGCTGATGAGAAACTGGCATAAAAACACATAGATATTTAGAAAATTTAACCTCTATTTGAAATCAGTGGAGTCACCTGAACTGGATTTAGATGCCTAAATGCTCTAGTAGAGCAGGCCCCCGTTCCCTCCTGCCAGCATACAGCCTGCCTTGCAGTGCATTTCGATTCTGCTTCTGGCTGAGACACTGGCTGGCTGTGCCATGTGCCAAGCGATGCATGCATGTATCTGAACACAGGATTGAGTCCTGAGAATCTGTCTGTTGCTTCCAATTAGTGGTTATACAATATGACAAGAAAGAGAAAACATTGTGGAGCTGTGAATTCCTTTTTGTTGTTGTTGTCTAGAGATGGGATCAGAAAAGAAGCTTCAGGCAGAACATCTGTAATGTGGACAGATGTTTGCAGCTGCAGTTCTGTGCTTTATCTTTTTCAGAAATTAACATATATTCGTGGAATTAATTTCCCCCTCATGATAAAAAAGAGGTAATCCTCCTTTAAAGCAGTTCAATCTCCTGCTTTACTGTAAATGGGGAGGTGGGTGAGATTTATTTGTTAAACATTGCCATAAATATTTAGCAGAGCAAGGCTTGGTTGAGAAGAGGACATCTAAACAGATTGCTGGTGAACTAACCCTTGGAGATTTTCCAGATTTCTCTCTCTCCCTCCCAAATTTTTTTCCCTTTACAGAGAAACTAAATAAACATTTGAAAGGAAGTGCACGACAAACAAAAAAACCCCATAAATAATTCAAAAGAAAATTAATAGGATTCAAGATACCACTTTCTGATTATCAGCATGGCTGCTACTTTTTATTTTATTTTTTTTACAGTAGCAACCAGCTGGTACAGTGCATAATGCTAATCAGTTAGTGTCTTTCACATTTTTGAAACTCCTTGGAAACACATCCCCATCAAACTGCTTTGAAGTTTAATTTTAATTTAGATGCAAACTATCCCAAAAGTACTGATAGTCTAAAAAGCGCCTCTGGCAGTCTATAATTATAATGCAATAGAGCTGTCAGATTTGATTAGAATGTTGTTTCAGTCACTCAGTCCATGCAGCACCGTTTAGCCTCACATGATCATTTAAACATTCCTCCCCACCACTCAATACCCACCCAACGCTTGGGTATGTAATAGACAGGGCTTTATTTACTTGTTGGTTTTCAATCACCCAGGTCCTCCAGACCATTGGAATGATAAAGTTGTGCAGAAAAGCATCCTCCAATCCTCCAGTCTCCTTATCGTACAGATATTCCTGTTGCAGCATTTCATCTGCAAGAGATTCACAGCATAAGGCTTAAAACAATCTACTAGTATTATGGCTTAATAAAAGAGCAATATTGTATCACAATGCTGGGTTTTGAAGAGTATCACTATAGCTGAAAAGACCCATTCCAACYCAAATAAATAACATTTGGAGGATAAGAATAATTCTTTTGAGAAGGATTTCTGTTCTGAATCTGTCACGTATCCACTATGCAAGGGCAGCACATTCAGCTGACTTCAGTGGGGTTACCCTAGACAGGTACCTGCACCAGGCTATTTAATTAATATTTGCAGTTCTTGTTGCTTTCAATACATGCCATGAACAGTGAAAACAGAGAAGGGGAATTCCAGAAAACACAGGCAGCTTAAACAGCCAATCTGACTTCAGATATTCAAAATAAAAGCTGAAAGAACCTCTCTTGGCCCAAAGCTCCAACCCCACACCCTCACACTCTGGCTCCAGGAAGGGGACTGGGCAGATGCACTGTCAGTATTGAGAATGAAATTATATTAGAAAAATCTGAAAAAAAAATCTCTTCCCCAGGCAGAAAGGCAACACCAAATACAAGGGATACTAATTTCTGTCCGTCTGTGGGGTTTATTCTGTGAACTTCCCTGTGCTGTTTCTCTGCTTTGGGCCCAGGGCCAGCACGCTGCCTCCCCGCTCCCCCTGCGTATTCATTCTTTTCCCCTATTCTTGGAATCCTCTGTCTGAAACAGACACTGTTCATGTAATGTCTGAAAAGAAGGGGGCTTTTAACATCTTGGGACATGCATTTCCTTCAGCTCCATTGTCTCAGTTGTTTAAAGAGGTGAAGAGAATCTGGCAAGGCTTGGGATATGGCAATGCTGGCTAACGTTACTTTTCTTGATTCTGTCTCTTCTAGATGCTTTTCAGAAGCAAAGACAGAAAAAAATCACAATTCTGAGGGTTCATCCTTCAGACAGCCCATGTGAATCGCTGTGAATCGCACAGACCACCTAAGTTCTCACTACACAAGCTTTTCCTCCTGCCCACCCATAAAATAAGATCTCATTATAGTCTAAAGCTCTTATTCCTAGCCCCGTTGATTCTAGTACCCAGAAAAAGTTTTAACTTTCCATCCCTTTTACTGTGTGCCTCAAACACACCAATAGTCTTTTGGGTCTGTTCAGGGTCATGCTGAAAAATAAGCCTATTAATACAGCAGGGTTTCAAAATATTTGAAGAGCTAATTCAGCAGAGTTTATATCTCTTGTGTAGACTTCACTGGAGCCAGCATTCTTCACTCTGTATTCAGTCACTCTGAATATCAGTCAGGGCGCTTTACTCAGCCATAAAAGAACTGCAAGCAGAGATGAATCTCATCCTTTCTTCTTTCAGACAGCTAGGAAGCCACCAGCCTCCCATTTTAAACCTAACTACTGAAGACAGCTTAATGAGGCTCAGGGAAGATCACCTTGAATGTTAGCCAACAGCCCATTGTCACAAGAAAAGTTTCTTGCGTCAAAAACTGTATAACCCTTGAATAAATCTCTTTGATTCTGCTTACACTGGGGCTGTGCTCATTCTTGCTCCTTCGGCTGTCACAGTGGGAGGTGTGAATGTGTGTGGGATGCTTACGATGAGAAAGACAAGGGTATCATATTAAAATCTTGGTTGTAATCATTAATTTAGGAAAAGCTATAGCGAGTAGTGAAGAACGAAGGGTTTAGAGACAGACTCATTCATTTATAAGTCTGTAAGAGGGACAGACAACACCGAATAAAAAGCCCTGCACATGTGCACGGATGCTCAGCTCCCAGCTTGCTGCTAGCTTGTGAAACTTTCCCATGTTTGCTTGTGGGCATCATGTGCATGCATAAGTATTCATCTTTTCATGACACCTCCAGTTTGAGAAAGAGCCTATTACAAGAAGAAATTAAGAGCAAATAAAAATGGCATAATTGCAAGAAAGTGTATTTTCACGCAAGCAGGGAATATATTAACATTCCTCTTTCCACAATAACAAAGGAATATATTGGAATCCGAATTCTTGAAAAACTATTGCTAATGCTGACCTTAAAATGGCCCAGAAATAATTTCAAAGGTTTTAGTATGATTGTTTAAATATTCAAATATACCTTCAGCATTTTTTGTCTGCCATTAATCAGACATTTATTACTAATAACTTCTTATCTCTCAAACTTTCACCTATAAACCAATCATTAGGCAATGGGGGTGCTTAATATGTGGAGCACAGAAGTCTCATCTCTACTTTGAATCCTCTCATCTGGTTGTTGCACTTGCCTGCTGTCCTTTCATGTGTAGAAGCTATTTCAGGCAGGGGGAAATCTTTCTTGTTGCATGCTTGCACAGCACCTACCACACTGGGATTCAAGTGTAATCAGAATAAACCTTCCGGTCTTGTTATATTAACTGGTCTTGTTATGAAAATCATGGCATTAAAGGAACACACAACTGAAAAACAGTCTGCATCAGAAAAAAATGGGCTTTTTCTTTTTTCTTAACAAATCATGCAAGTTTTCTCATTTCTCTCGTGGATTAAGAATGTACTTAGTCAAGAGAAAACATCTGTCCAAATGGAGAGGAAGGAGAGAAAGCCATATGCCTGAATGAACTGCTGCTTGGTAATAAGTAAAGAAAATCTAGACGGCTGGCTTGGGATTTAGTTCTCTGGAGGGGAAAAAAGGAAAAAATCACTGCAATCTGTTCTTGTACGAGAGAGGGACAGAGGAAAAGACAGGAGGGCATAGCGATAGGAACATCTGCAGAAGTAATCCTTTTGAATAACAAGCAGCACACGCTGGTTTAGGACAAACATCTGTGCAATATGCAACGGAAACATCCGCACCAGTGTAAGCAGCTCCCCTTCCCCAGCACTGGCACAGAAAAGAGGTGGGAAGGACACATGACAGACTGAAAACAGATGAGGGACAGATACTCCATTAAATGGCACAACATCCATTTCCTTCTGTGCTCTCAGTCTAAAGGTAGTGTTAATAGAGGAAGCTGTAGGCAGGCAAATTACCTGTCAGATGCTAGAGGCTCCTAATGAAGAAAGATTCAAAAAGCATGGGAAAATGCAGCCAATAAAACATCTCCGAATGCAAAATGAATGAGAATGCTTGGCAGAGGTGTGTACCTCTTCTTTTAGTGTGGAAACAGAAGGCTTGGAAGAGCAGGTGGAATATATATACCCCTGGTTTGGTAAATACCCCCACATAATTTAGTTACTCTGCTCCTAGGGTTACAGAATATGATATTCTCAGAGAAGTGGTGACTACAATTACTTGCTATAGGTGTATGCTGGAATCCATGGAGGATAATATGGGAATTATAGCTTTATCACTAGACTACAATTGTGGAGACCTTGTTTTAATCGTGCAGATCACCTGGATTCCCACCTCACTCTCTGAAAGCTGGGTGTTTGTGTGAGTTGTCTAGGCTACCTCCACAAGACGAATGAAACCTCCTGAAATAAGTAGGATAAATCATCCCCTAGAAGTCCCCTTCTCTCTACTGAATACAGAGGAAGTCTAGCTTATTTAGACCAGAAATCTATTTTTCATACGTCTAAAGTTATGTGAGATAAGCCTCACCATTTTTCTACCTTTTTTCTGAATAGCTGTCAGCACACTGGGAATATAATTTCCAGTCACTCTGTTGCACTACGAAGACATCATCCATTACTGTTTCAGAGGCAGTCACATGCAATTGTACTTACAAGAGCCCTGTAAGAATATAAACAGATTAAAAAAGGCAGAGTTGTTTTTTGGGKTTTTTTTTATATTTGTGGTCTAGGTTTCAACGCTAGTTTTATTTTTCCTATCTAACAGAAATTAAAGGTCCACYGTGAACTGCAGTTCTAAAGGGAGATCTATAGAATATCAAAGGCAATGCTACAAAGACTTTTTTATTTGGATGTTTTTGAAAAAACAAAGGGAGAGGATTTTGGTCTACATTCTAATAGTCTCACTTCTGTGAAGTTTGGCAAGAGCAGTGCTGAAATACTCTTATCAGTCATGGTCCATTTCTGTATTGGACAGATGAAAAAGTTTGCAGCTTCACAGACACTGCAGATTAAAGTTGACTGCGCTTCTAAATAGAAGAGTTTTATGTCTGAAAACACAGATTTGACAGAATTGAAGTGCTTCACAAACAGATACCAATCTCTTGAAAACTGTATATCAAAATCAGTTGAATAAGGTTGAAGCGTTTGTTTGTCTTGAAGTATGAAATAAATGTTTTAGGTAGCTATGACTTTTAGATTATATGTTGAATGATACCTGTCAAAAAGATGTAACTGAAATATGTCAGAAAGACCAAAATTAAATACTTCAGCAAAGCTAATTATAAGAGGATCTCTGAGACTTCAAAGAAATTTTGGCACTTTTTTCTTTAATTTGGAACAAACTCAGAGTAATAGATGACACTTCCTCAAGGAGCTGAAATCCCATTTCAGAGCCAGCTCCATTCAAGATAYCAAGACGACCATATACCCTGCTGTTATCTACTAGTTGTACAAGGGTATCAGAGTGAAGACATTACACATTTCAGGGGATTGTTTCCTGTGTTCTTCAGCTAACTTGACATTCAATTGCATTGTATGAGCAAGACACAGTACAAGAAAGCCATTTAAAGAGGGTGATGATTTGAAGGCAGCTAAGCTTTTTAGTTACTCAGATTTCTAGGGAACTATTTGTTATTTCACTACTGAAAATTATTATAGTATTATGCAAGCAATTCTTAATGCTACTTTTCCACATTAAATCCACCACTTCTCAGGAGGTCTCGGCCACCAGGTGCTATTTTGATTTAAAATGTACACAGGAGAGATTGAAATGAGTAGAGTATATTATCTCTGCACGCATTTGTCACTGACAAAACCTATTAATTGCACATAGATATCAATGCAAAGCAGTGTAGCTTTCAACCAAATTACAGAATTAAATACAGGGCCTATCAAATCTGATAATCCCTTATTGAATCAAACACATTGCCAAGGTCACCAAAAATAAGCAGTCTGTGAAATATATCAGAGAATRGTAAATCACATGCACAACTGTGTTGGTGGATGCGTGCATTATACTATATATACTTTACAGCACTTGCCATTAAATATATCCACAACTACCATATGATTATAAATAAGATATAGTTTCCATTAGAAATGGGCAATGTTGAGGAAGGAGGGGATGCTCCTGTGGGACTCAAGGAATTAAAGCTGAGTTCTTGGCTTAGTCTCAGAATTTGTGCAAATTACCTCATTTTTCCCTACTTTCGCTCCATATTTGGAACTAACCCTGGGTCAAGATATTTACCTCCCCCATGGAGCTATTCCACTTGGAGAGTTCTTTGCATTGAATTTCAGGAACTGAATGACAAATGTCACCAAAAAGGGCTCTTTTAGTAATGCAGCTGTCACCACAGAGTGTCAATGAATAACACTGAGTAAAGAYTTTGAACATAAAACTTTGGATGGCAAGTGATTGCCCATTAAAGAAAATATCGGGTTGCTCAGACTGAGCATCACTCATACATTTCAATSCAGTGTGCAGCAGGTTAGACAAGCACTGATGGACACTGATGGTGTCATCTGGTTGCTCCCTACACCAGTTTTGACTTAATATTCTCTCCTCTTTGCTGTTTGGCTATTTACTGCAACTTCCTTCTTCTTCTCTTGTTTCTTCAGGTAGCTATCACCTTCCTAGCTTGAACCCACTGGCAAGACTGAAATTACACAACTACACACATCACAGAGTGAAAAGGATTTTTGCAGACGTCGCATTGCATGCTCATCAGTACCTGCTGTTCCTTTTCCTCACCCTTTATTCATCCTGCCTCTTTGGATTTGTAAGGTCTTTGGGTCTGGGACTGATTTTTGTTCTCTAACAGAAGGGGGRCTAGGGGGAAATGACCTGCTGTTTGCTAGTCCTTAGTCATTTCCACAGTAATGTGATATTAGRACTCAGAGGTAGCTGATTATCAAGTCCATGCCACGCTTAAAACAATGCACAAATTTATAACTTTTAAAACAATGCACAGCTATCCCTTTAGTAATTTTGGCTGTTGCATTCTCAAGAGTTCCTTTGATTTATTAGCCCAGTGTGTTATTAAAATAATGAATTATGTGTTGGTACATTGCATTTAACATAGTATACACAGGGGCAAGTACATCTGCTAGCTATTAATCAAATATTCACTAACAAAGGTTGATTAACAACATTTTACATATTTACAGCAAGAATGAAAAGCATGCTAGAGCTCCACCAAAGTTAAGTTATAATAAATTATTAAAATGCATTTATCTGTGCACTGATTAGTGCGTGGGATAGACAGAACTGCAGGTACAGTTTTGTTCATCACACAATACCATTTCCTTATTGAAACAGACAAGACATTTATTTAATACATTATTTTCAGYTTCTGGGGGAAAAAAAAGCCCAAAAAAGCTGTGTACAGCTGTGCACATTTTGAGTCAAATTTAAAGCAAGTTTCCTCACATGTAATTTTCACGTCCGCCAATCTACTGGCTTAAGTAGATTAAATCAATTGTGTTGTTGATGTGTAGTGTAGAGTCTGACATTTGCACACCCTGATGCCAAAGTTTGTTGTGACTTTGGGTAACTACTTTAAAGTTGTCCAGTCTTCAGGAGGTACTAGAAATGGAGATTTGTCAAATAAGCACCAAAAAATCTGAGGCCTTTTAAATGGGTATTTAAGAACTACTTTCTGTTAGGAGTTAGAATTACAAAATCATATCCTTCTATTTCATACCTGGAGAGAAGGCTAGGAGCATTTTCTTTTTACTAAAGCTGAACTGATTTGCACAGAGCTAAGCATAATTTCCTTACATAGGCCCAGCTCCCAGGTATGACAATGGATTAATAGTCTGGAGTCTACGTAGCCCGCTAAATCCTACTGAAGTCAGTAAGAAATCCGAGTGCTTCCAGGCAGCAGGATCGGTTTCCCTTGTTAATTATTGGCAGTTTCTTTAACTAGACTTCAGAGAAACCCACATTTTTTTCCCTAAATTGCCTTTTTATTGATTTTCAATAAAACAGTATCTCAGAAAGCAAACATGGACTATAAATGAGAGCTTAAACATGCAGTGCACATACTGTTGAACAGGGGAGAAAAATATAGTATGTTAATAAACCCAGCTAAAAGAATACAAACCAGAAAGTAAATAAACAGATGCAGGAATTACAGGAGTTCAGAATTTGAGTTCAGGGAGAAGAAATTAGGGTTTGCATTAGAGAAAATTACAGTACAAGGAAAAATATTACAGGAAAAATATTTGCAGCTGGTGTAAATCAATATTGACTCTGTTAATTTACTCCAGCTGAGAATCTGGTCCACGCATACTTATGTTAGTATTTAGAAAAACAACCCATTTGTTCTCTGTGGAAAATAATTCCATATGAAAAAATCTTTTTCCCGAACACTTATCTAAGAGCTCATTTGCAAACCATTCTACAGAGAGTAAATCATTTATCTATCTTTTCCATAAAACAAAGGCAGAGATAGAGTCTCAGGTTTAATCTACTGTGAGTGGCACTGTGTGGCCAAGAAAGCAATTTATAAATAAGAGTGCAATTAAAATGACCTTCAAAGTTTTGCAGTATAGTCTAAAGAAGCACAAACTTAAGAAATTTAAACAATGAACAGCATGTAAGAATATAAACTGCATGTGTCTTACAGATATTTCTCTTTCAGAGTCTTAACTCACTTCCAAGGACACAGCTAGGTAGAAGGCATGTGATGCGTATGACAAGTAGTTACACTGTGTTTTGTCCCAGTGGTTAAGTCTTCTTTGCCTGTATTTACCTGAGGGTATCGTGATGATTTGGATGTGGAACAAAAGTCTGCAGGAAACCAGGCGTCATTAACTTGACTCCTCACAGAACAACTTGGTTAATTTGTTTGATGACAAATCAGGGTACCTTATAAGATGCAGGGACGGTATACAGATTGGGGCGTCTGCACCACCTCACTGGYGAAGATCGGAATTGAAAATTATCTGGATAGCTAGAGAAATGGACCAAGATCAATARGGTGAAAGTCAATAGACAAGTGCAAAGTACTACATTTAGTAAGGAGAAATCAAATGCACAAGTGCAAAACAGGGAATTACTGGCTAGGCAAAAATTCTGCAGAAAAGGAGCTGTTTTATCACAAACTGCATATGTATCAACAACATGCCACTGTTGCCAAAAAAGGCAAATCTCATTCTGGGGTGAATTAAACGGAGTTTTATGCAAGATGCAAGAAAAAGAAGAAACATCTCTGGAAGTTTTTAAAATAGGTGAAAGAAGCACCTTTTGGGAAAGCTGAGGATACATTTGATCGTACCTCAGCGTGGACAAGCAGACAGAAGTTCTCATGAGGTTCTTTACAGCCTTAAATACTATGATCTTATGCTCTCAGACGAAACTTAAAAGTATGAAGCCAGACAAAAGCAAACATATCAACAATATGTTGACGTGAATTCCTGTTTGCATAGATGGGTACCTGCCCTGCTGCCCAGCTAATAACTTCACCCAGACAGTGATTCAGGAGTCGAGTGAAAACTACATATTATATTCTGTGCTGAGCTCCCCAGGTTCATGAACCTTTCAAGAGAATCTGGACTCATCTAAAGTGCTACAAACTATTTGTAATTTTCTTTAGTTTTGATGAGTAATAGGTTTTCCTGAGTTGTGCCTGGAGTTTATCTGAAGTTAGATTTTAAAAGACAAAATTCTGCAGAAACCCAAACTAATTTTGCAACCAAAGCCACTGTATGTTCTGCAGTTATTTTGAGAAGTGAAAATTGTAAGGCCTTTCCTTTCTCTCTATTCACAAAAAACTTGGAAAACATTAGAATTCTGTCAAATGTTCAAGCAAAAGAGATGCTGTTATCACACCTAGAGATATTAATTGCAGCTCCTGATTGAGCTCTGTAGCTGCAATCAAACCAATGCCAGCTCCACCAAGAGTCAAAAGTGAGAAGCAGTGCTTACCTCAGCAAGCAGGAGGTTACAAATATACAATAATTGGAAGAAAAGGTTAATTGACTCACATTTCTCACTAACAACTAAATTTCTCTTTTTAATAATTGTGCTACTTTTCTGCTTCCAATTTCTACAAAGTTGCCCAAAATAGAGGTAATTGTTTTTGATAAAGACAGATTTTAAAAGTTATGTAATCTTTTTAACTGTAAAAAAGAAGCATCTTCCCTAGGTTTCACTTCCAATTCTAAATCATCAGAGGCCATGTAATAATTTGACCAAGTGTCATTATAAAGTGAAAGGATTATAGAATACTTATCAATAAGCCAATATCAGAACAAAGTTTATTAATTAATTCTCAGAGCTCCCTTCCTTCCATTCATAATAGCAATTGGAAAGATCACATGGAGCAGACTTGGTTCAGTTAGAACCAGAATCCAACGGAGACATCATCCTTCCTCTGGTGCCTCTGTAAAAGGGCTGAAGCAACGTGAAGGGACTCTAACATCTCCGTTCAGGTGTGGGGAGCCTTTCCCTACCATAGCAACTGAAAAAAACTGTGTGTTTCCAGGTACGTCGATGTGGCAGGAGCAGGAGGGGTGTGATGGAGCACAGCGGTACAAATTCCGCAGGCAGCACTGTCACTGGCTGGGGTGGCCGGAGGAGGTGGCACGGGGAGCCCTGGGCCCCTTCATTTTGATGGTTCCTCCCAGGCAGGCTATCCCACCCTGGCACGGCACTCTCCGCTGGACGAACACCAGGGCTTCTGCACAGTGAACTGGATTAGGAACAGCAGCAGCTGACAAACAGCCTGCCAGAAGAAACGGAGATTTGCTGCAGTGTGTTTTGAAGTGAGCCGCAGGGATCAGCAATTATGGAAATCGGTGCTGCCACCGAAAAGATATCTCCAACTCTAGCCTCTGCAAACCTCAGTGAATTGAGGAGCTCAGCACAGGTCCTGACCTCCATCTCTAAATCCATCTCCTTAGCATCTACATCCTCTTTTCCTCCTTCAAGTCATCAAACAGTTGTGAATGCACATGACAGTGTGTGCTGGTGTGTTGTAGAGTTATAGAGGCAAGCAAGAACATCTCAGAAAGTAGGCTGCAGTAAAAATACTTGATACTATATTAAAAAAAATTTGAAAAAATAAACAGAGATGTCATAATTGCTGCTAGCAGCTCCTAAATTATCAGCAGAATCCCATAACTTCTGCAACCTGCTGAGTCTTTACAAAGTGCACTCTGAAGTAGCTCTCTGTCTCAGTGGCTACATATGACGACAGCAATCAGTTTTTCCTACCATACATTATGCTGTCATCTACGTATTCATTTTTCCCACACCTGAAGTGTTATCAGAAATGTATGGTGTAGTGAAGTTGCTGAAAACCTCTAGAGCAAGTGAGCAGAGCTCCTGCTAGCAGAAAAATTAATTAAGGTATTAATTCAGGAAATGTTGACATCAGATGCCAAGGGTGTGAGTTAAAAAACCAAACACCTCAAAGCCTCTTGGAATCCAGCAATGTGCTGGAGATCTGGTTAGTCTGAAACAGCAACGGAAATCACAAACAGCTCCCAAACTGCCACTGCTGTGCCCTCTTTCAGGAACTGTGGGATCCAGGTGTCTCCAGGAGAGAGACATCCTCCTCCTCCACCTTTCTCTCCACGCCAGGCTAAGACCAGGGAGTCCCTCACTGTGGGAGAGCCCAGGCTCCCTGCTCCCAGACAGAGCTGTGGCTGCTGGAGAAAGGACTTGTGGTTTCTTCTTGAAACAGAGGCTCTCCATTTTTGAAGGGCCATTAATCAGATGAGAAATGGATACAAGGAGTGCCACGACAATACAAAGAACGGATGTTTTGCTGTGACTGAGTTCAGCTGCAGCTCTGTGCATTTGCAGGCTCTAGAATATTCACTCAAACCAATGTTTTAACTAGAACAAGTGGAACAAATAATTTATGCAGCATATCTAGCCTCTGTTTCTGAATTGGTAAGAATGATGATTAAATGTCATTTACTTAGAACATCTTCTACTTGCAGTCTTTCTTGATTTCATTTAATATCACCTGGTTATGAGTTATCCCAGCTCTCCATGCTTCCAAACATACTTTTTGTTTTTAAATAGTATATTTAATCTAAGCAAATATCCATATTCAGACTATATTGATTGGTGCACATTACAAGCTATCACTGAAGATGTATGAGAGTTTAATGGGACACTAAACACGTATGTATTATTCTAGAATATATTTTCTGACTATCTTGTTATTAGAAATAAGGACTACACTGTGCTGATGATGACAGATTATTTTTTAAATTTAAACTAAAATACCTGCTAGAAGCTTTTTTGTAACATGAATTGTTCTTTTTCTGTGCTCTTAACACAGAATTCTCTTTGTCAGCTTTATCTTAAACTTACAAAAAATAAGAGAAAGTCTGCCTTCTGGAAATATACAGCTGTCAACCGTTGAGAGAATATTTTTCATCAAACACGTGCTATCTAAGCTGAAGAACACATACTTGCTCTGAAAGATTTTCTCTAAGTTGGACATACTAATATTCCATTATATGACATGTCATGTGCTGGAATGACTAGAAAAATACAGGAACCGGCCGCTAACCATTACGTTAATCATGTAAGCAACCATTTGGTTCGTTACAAATCTTACTCTGCTACTCATTAGTACCCAATCATAGCTGGGAATGCAAGCTTTTCAAACCATGTTTTAAGCTCTTATTGACTGACATCTTCTATGTCTGTGGCTAGAAACTAGTMAAAAATGTGGTGTTAGCACATCTAAGAGCTGTCAGTACTGCAGTGTGCTTTATGCATGACTGGGGCTGGAGAACATTGGGAAAGAAATGCCAAAGAAGGTGTAATAGGTTGTGTTTTCAGCTGTAATGAATGTGTAGCTCCCTTGTGTGCTAATGGTCTGGTCTGTCTGAAGTATGTCATGAGTTTCTGAACTCTTGCAACTCTACTGCCTTGAAGGTACTGATACAATGGAAGTTATGTGACTATGTCCATCAGTTGTATAAGCTGCATGCTTAATAGTAAATATTGGTGCTGTGAAACACAAATCACATTCTTGGCTCTAAATGGTTCCAAGTTCCAATTTGATAAAGATCCCACTATTGAAAACAGCTTCTATTAACAAGAGTTTTCTGTGACAAAGGGACTACTTTACTATTTAAAAATTTCAATAGCAGGGAGAAATTTTACTGCTAATGAAATATATATTTTTCTTCTGTCATATCTCCCACTCCAGGAGTTCAATACAGCTTAAGGCTACAAATGAATCTCCCTTTAGATACTGTGTTAGCATTGTCATTTTGCTTGCAAGGCAACCCCCATACAGAACCATGAAAATCTTGCCCAAGCCAACATGGAGAACGTATTACTGGTGCACCTCATAGCCTTTCATCAGCTCATCTTTACAACAGTAAAGGATGTCATAGTCTCATTTTACAGATGCAGAACTGATGTGCAACCAAAAGGGTAGAGGTGTAATTAACTGCAGCTCAAAGCTGAGTATCAGGTTGGAAGCCTAAACACTCCTTATGGTCAGTGGAGTAGAACAGGTTCTTCCTTGGTGTGGCTGAGAGTCCCGCAACCAAGTGCTTGGCCTGCAGCAGAATTGCCTTTCTCTTTCCTTTTGCTGCTTAGCAAGGTACTCGCAGTTCAGGCATCTCAGCGACACGAGATGAATCTAGGCATAAGCAACGTGCCCAGGGCCATACAGGAAGGCTGTAGAGAAGACCTGAACCCAAGCTGCTGAAATGCAAGCCTAGTGCCTACTGAAGGTCAGCTGCCCTACAGCTCCCCTATGGAGTCCATGGTAAGAGGGAAACAAGGGAMGCCATTTGCAGTGCACAGCGGTGCCCTGGTTTTGGAAACTCTATGTGTCATGCTGCTTATTTTTGAGCACCATCTACTGGTACGTTAACTACCTACCCGCCTATGTTCAGAACAGCCATTTCAGAGTATCTCACGACATATACTAGTGCCAGAAAGAGAAATGAGAACTCCTCACACCCAGTCTTGAGCCTTAATAAAACCACCCATCCTCTTTGTCAGACAGGATTTACCATTACATTTTGTCATGTCTTGCAATAACATTGTTTTAACATATTCAGTTCAGCTGAGTGACTGCAGCACAGCAACTATCTTGCAGTGACTGTCAGGCTCTTAAAGTTACCGTCTGTGATTTGCACACGGAATGACTGTGTATCATCCCTTCAAACCATAAATACAGGTAACTCAGACTTGTCAAGAACCATGCATCAAATTCATCCTTAGTGTAACTCAGTGGGAATCCAGTGAAGTTTATACTAGAAATGGATTTGGTCCACTGTCTCTTGATTCTTGATATATTGGGATCAAAGCCTTGCCAGGGATCCCACTGTGTATGAAATGGTTTCATTTGTCAGTGTTCAGACATCCAGCGAAATACCCTCCAGTGTTTCCTCCATTCCAGAAAGAAACAAAACGTATTCAATAATAAAAGCCTAAACCGAATACAAGAAACTGCAAATGCAGAAAATGTGACTTGATCATCACCAGAAATTCATCAAAACCTGCCAGGCCATTTATGAACAGAGTACTTTGCTGATGATAGTTTTCTGTTAAATTTTCCTTCTTGCACGTAGCTAGACCAGGATGCTCTAAAACCATGTCATGATATTTTTTAGCTTAGTGAGACGTAAAAATGATTAGTATTATTTTCAGTGGGGTCCTAATCATGCAGGAAATAGAGTGTAATGCTGGGTTGCCAGTAATTAATTTTCCAAGATCAAGTTACATCTCCTGTGAACAACACTGCAGCCATCACTATCATTGTTTAGAATTGCACAGTATTCATGAATTGCCTTTCTGAATACCTGCCACCTCCCCGAGACTGTTGTGGTCAGAAGTAAATTGCAACACCCTTCCCAATTCTCAGTTACACTACGGTGTTTTACGTTGTTTAATGTTGGCAAAGGTTACATGGTTCTCCTTCTGTTACATGGTTCTCAAAGCCAGCAAAAAACCACAGAAGGTCAACAGAACACACACTTCTATTTCCTTCCCTACATCAACAAAACCTTATAATGAACCTGTACCAACATCTATCCTCCTGCTGCAATGCACTGTTAGCATTCAAAGCTTCATAAACCCTCATAGTAACAGCAGTGGCACACACATACCCAGAAGATATGTAGGTTAAAATTATACCCTTTAAAGTGTGCTTTGGGTTTGGCATTTTTTTTGAAGAAGAGTTTAACACATCTGGTACAAGGTGTCTTTCAGCCTTACTCTCAACATACATACAAGAAGACATATGGTAAAAGTATAATTTCTCTTTTTAAAAAGAGAGTTTTCTTTCTGGATTTCTTAGAAGAAAAAGAACTTTTTTTTAACCATATGTCTCCACTGTGTATATATTGGAGTTGGAACTGTGTGGTAGCTCARACGAGAAAGAGACATATGTTAAAAGCTGTTCTCTTTTCTCTGTTCAAGAAAATAAAAAGAAATAAATAGCAGTTGTTCCAACAGACACTAAAGTCAAAGCAATACCTCACATTGATTACAATAGTAATCAAGTCAGAACCATGCTATTCCTCAGTGTGATCATTTGCTTCCTTTTCTAAAATTAAACAGAGTGGTTGACAGTGTACTATGTTCTGGTATTGCACAAGCTGTAATATAAAGAGAGCCTCAGTTAGACAAGCTAAAGGGATTCAGCAGAAGTGAAGCATGATGAATTAGGGGAAACAATCAACATAGACATCATTATAAAAGTCGTATCAGTGTTTTAAGCAACTTAAAGACATCCCTAAAAATCTACAGTGCTGTGAATTAAACAAAAATTACAGGAAAAAAAATTCATTGAATGTTGTTTTGAGTGAACCTGTCATTCTTGGTGACATGAATATAATTTCTCATACACTCAACATTTGCTTTTTTGTTCTACAGTACATACAATCTAGCACAGTACTATACTRAGGATAGTTGCAATAATTGCTATTTGCCTGAATTAATACTTGAACGATTATTTAAAGAACAACACCTATCTGAATACAGAGTATAGGTCACTATAATTAAACAGCAATYGAACGGATTAGCAATCCTCAATTACTTATACTTTCCTCTTCCAAAGTTCAGTCACAATGAAGGACAGATCTGTCCCATTCTGTCCCCTGCATGTTAGACCATTCTAACAATGGTATTGGCCATGGTATCTCTGATAGTTTTCTTTTTTTCCTTTCAGGAAATGTTGATGTTTGATAGGGAAATTGTTTTTCACCAGGTTGTGGCCACTGAAAACCACCATGTTCAAGAAATTAATCATCTCTGTTTGTTTGCAGATACAGTCTTATACCACTGCACCTTAATTTTCTTGTAAAACATTCAAATTTTCCAGGAACACACAGATTTATCCACAAATAAAAAAAAATTTGCATTGTATAAATCAGAACTGGAAGAATTTCAATCTGTCACAAGGCACTGAAAGATAAACACTTCCTTACCACTTTTTTTACTTAAACAGTGGACATRAAGAAATACAGAAGAAACATGAAGAAAACCAAGAGGTTTTGCAAATTTTGCAAATTCCCATAGAAAAACTGACTAGCTGCATTACTTGATTCTAAGGTCAACCAATGCTGAACACATGCATTCATCTTTCTTTTACTTGAAACTGTAAATTTGTCCAAGTCTGAGGCAAGTTTTGACCTACGAAATAGCTCCCATTATTCCTGCTTGGCAATGCTCAACTGGCAAGTCCTATGGGTCATTTTTTTAATTTTCAGGCTACTGAAATATTTAATTTGAGGTATAGTTTTTCCATTAATGAAATAAAAGGGTTTTGGTGGAAATATTCTGCAGGCTTTTTACCATTAGGCAGCTTAAAGAAAGTACCGGGAGGAAAATCAAAACCCTGTAGTGTCTGGAGGGGAAAAGCAAGTGAGGAATAATTCAGAGAAAAGATGAAAAAAAGGGAAGGGAAAATAAAGGAGGTAATGTAAATGTTATTCAGGTTTGTTTTCACAGCTCCTAAGTAATTTCTCCCCCTTGTGATCCAAATTATATTGCTTGTGCCCTTAAAAAGCAAATTACCGTTTACAGACTTCTTTTCTCTGGCTGTAATCATTTATACCCCTTTCATAACTGGCTCTGTCAGTTGAACAACAAAAAATAGTAACAAACGGTATCATCTATTTCTTCGTCTGTCATTTTCCACTGCCCATTCTCAGTCCTCATCATCCATGTTGAAAAGAAGCTTCTGACACTAGGGTATATCAAAACAACTTCAAATGGTTGTGAAATGTGAAGTCAGAATAATGKTTTTTTTCTAGCATTTTTTATTAAAAGTACTTAATATGAACCCCCCTAAAGCTGTTCTGGCAGCTGGCTGACGGCTCTGCATAGCTGTCACCTGAGGATGGGAAGGGAAGTGAATGTCACACTCCCACAAGAAGTGGGGCACACAGAGGGCTCCAAGCACCCAGCTAGTGCCGAATAAAATCTTTCTGTATTGCATAATGAATGCGGCACGATAAGGGTTAATGTCTGGCAAATAACAATAATTGAGAGCCTAGTAGTTAACTCTAATTTTTCATTTGGGTCCCAAGTTGCTTTTGCTRTTGTTGTTTTGCAGAATCATAATAAACAGACACATTTAGAAAAGTGTTCCCAGCCTGCACTGCTCAAAAATGCCTTACAAAACCTGTAAGTCCTGTCTAGGCTGGAGGAAACTGTTTACCAGAAAAAGAATTGCAGCAGTGAGAAATGAGAGGACATAGAGGGATGATTCAGTTGAAGATTTTCTTAATTAATAACTCGGTTGCTACCTTCCTATGAGGTGACTTCTTTTCATTTACTTTGACTTGTCAGAATTCTATTTTATTGYGTTGGCTGGATTTCTAACACTGCTCTGATTCACTGTGTATATTAAAGCCAGCAACAAAGAGTTCTGCCATGTCCTAATAGAGGCTTAATAATCCTTATTTACACCAAATGGGCACCAAAAGACTCAAATCGTTCATGTTTGTATAGGGTTTCAATATCATCAAGCGAAGCAGAGTAGGGAATGTAATAATCAAAGAAATTATTATATGCTACCATTCCAGCATAGATTGCAATAAGAAATACACAGAAGGATCTTGACAAAGGCTAATTTTAGGCACAGAAGACTGGTCTCTGTAAGCACTTTCTGTAATCAATAGAAAGAGACAGGCACCTTCAGAGGGCAATTCAGAGCAGGAGCTAATTTAAGTGCTCTGAATTGCACTCTTGAAATCCCCATCTCTCAGTGTTTTATATATTAGAGCCTAGGGACATATACCTCGAATACTGACACAGAAAGAGCAGAAGAGAAGTAAATCTTCTGTGTTTGGTAAAAGAGTCATGACACTTGTAAACCGAGGGCATGTCAACGCGGCAAAATAAGACGGAGCGCAGGGAGGCCCAGCTGAGCCCTGGCTTGGGCTGGTGGGTCCACAAAGCGCCGTAACAAGCGGGTGCACGGGCAGCACGGCCCTTCTGGAAAGGTTCCTCACCTTTCACCCAGCGCAGGACAAACCAGCTCCGCAGTTTCAGGGTGCAGACTGAGGCGGGCAGGGCCCCGGGGTACCCCRGCAGGCAGCCCCCCAGCCCGCCCAGCCCTGCGGGCAGACCGTCCCACCCGCACACCCAGGCACCCAGCCTTCGCCCCCGATTCCCAAGGGACGTTGTCCCGCTTGACTTTTTTCCTCCTTGTTAGAGAACAGAGTTTCCCTTTGGCTCTGCCAGAAACAGAGGGAAGCGTGAGAGAAACAGGAGTGCTGGGGATCCTCCTAGTAGGAAACAAAGCTGATTTTGGAGCAGATAAACAGTGAAAGTAGGACACATCAGATGCATGCATTACGTGAGGTGATACCTATTCATGTTTACTTTGAAACAAAGGACTWCCTGACAGCTGCAAACAAACTTTTTTTATTGTTGATGCACAAAACAGAATAAATACATATTCAAAAAGAGTAACGTAGTTATGTGCAAACTCTACTCTTCTTTAAGAGACATTATTATTTTTCAGTTGTGACAGTAATAGGGCTATTGCATCTTGTCTGCAAGGGCTGTATTCTCTGAAAATCATTTCCGCAGAAACATCACAGTGTATGAGTCAGCAGGTCAAATTCATCCACCATGCAAATCAGTTGGAATAACGGGATTTCCAGCTTTGAAGCCAGAGACAGATGTCTTGTCCTTCCGAGCCAGCCTCTTTCATTTATYGATGTTTGTTATTTGTGAGTGACGGGCAGCAAACATCAGCACTGTCTCCAAAGTCCCCCAGGGAAGGGGATTGGAATCAAAGAGCTGCCTTCTTCCTGGACACATGCTTCCTGACTATGGGAAGCAAGTTATTTCATGGCCATGTAACTACCCATAGGAGAGGAACTGAGGGGAAAAGAAAGGAGCAGAGGCTTTTCCCTGTCTTCTGCCATTGCCTGTCTCTGGCTTGCAACCAAGAGAGCAAGTTAATACCTAGCACACGATGGCTGCTTGAGCCATCTTCTTCCTACAAACTCTCCTGAAGATATTTATTATTTGCCTGATGCTAGAACTAGCAGCAGGAAAGAGAAACAGAAGCTGAGTTACTTATAGCACTCTCAGAAAAAACATGGACAGAGAGGAAGGAAAGGAAATCAATATGTGTGATTGCTCTTCTCCATCCACTGTAAACGTGTTGGTGAGGGACATGATTCATCTCTGCTGGTGAAAATTGGATTATAAGTGTTGTTGAAGCAGAAAGGAAATTTTGAAAGGAAAGTATGTTCCTGCATTCATGGCTGAACACTCTGCAGAGAGACTTTTAATTGGATATATGACAAATCCTGTAATAGAAGAGCAGTCCTGGCTAGAACCCTGAGGAGCAGAAGTCAGCAGCTGTCCTACTTCCCTGGCGTTATGGCGTACCACCCTGGACCTCCTTTATAGATGACTTTACTGTCCTTGGGCTTTCTGTAACTTCCTTCAGAGAATCCTTTCAGTGGGAAAGGCACACAGTACAGGTGAAGCTTTGAAATGTCAGTGCTCCTCTTAAGGCTCCCATCAGAGAGGTAGGAAGGAGGTATTAATATAAATGTTTTCCGTTTACCTAACTTGTTCCATTCAACAATACTAAACAGCTTTGGAAATACTTTGAAACAAAGACTTACAACGTGCCTGAGAAGTAAGATAAAGTAGCAAGGACAAGCCAAATGAGGAGAGTTCCTTAACTGACCACAAKGATTTTAGTTTTCAATGATTTTAGATTTTTTCTCAGGGACACCTAAATATAAATGAACCCACATGCTGCAGAAGGATGGAATTGACAGATTTAGTTACATTGCTTGACCTGTATTCTTCTTAGTTAATGGTGAGAACAGGCAAGACAAGTTTTATTTAGATAATTAAGCCCAAGGATAGGAAAGAAATGTCAGAAAATCTATTCCTTGTCGCATTCAGAGAAGACAATGACTAGTTAGACAATTAAGCAACCTCATCACATGCAATACGATCATTTCACTGTGTTTCATTTGTCATCTCTGCCACCGACTTACTGTATGATCTTGAGCAAGGAACTACTAGTCCAGCTTGCCTTTCCCTAGTGTAGAGTCAGGCATCATTCACCTACAGCACTGAAAAGAAACTGCACTGATGGCAGCTACACTTCCAGCAGTCACAGAGGAGCTCTTAAAAACCTCCCTAAATGACTCTTCTTCAGGACTGCTAAAGAACTGCCCTTTCTGCAATCCAGTGCAAGCCAAGCAAAACTCGAAACCATTAAAAATTAGAGTTTCAGCTTGTTCKTCTGGGGCGGTTAGCAGGTAGCAGAGTTTTACCTTGCCTAGGCTCCAGAGGGCAGGCAGGAGCCCCGGGGACACCAGGGCTGCAAGGAGAATAAGCCAGGCTGTTCTTTCCAAGGAGAAAGCAGCAGCTGCATTGTCACTGTTGTCATGGAAGTTTTTCCCATTCTGAACTAGTCTAGACAAAAATAAATCTTCAGCAGCTCTACATAGTCGTAATAATCAATATTTAAAGGGTTGTGGAACATTATAACAACGGGGTTTGATTTCAGTCCCTGACAACTAGAGAGGTAACCTGATTTAATAAGGCAATGCAGCAGCAACCATGCTTCTGAGCCATTGTGGCTAATTCTAAAGACCCCATAGTGATAAAAGAACAATAATGACTGAGGACTAATAAAAACAAAATCAGTGAGGGTTTAATCATCAGCAGAAGGACAAGAATTGAGTGTTACAAAACATCTTCCGTTTAGAGAGTTAAGCTGCTATACACACTGAAGCATAATTTGCTGTCACTGTTTTATTGTCATGCAATATATATTGTAGAGTAATCATTTTAATCTGCATGCAGATTATTAATTAGTGAAATAATAATTTAGCCCAGAGTGAAAGCACAGGCACGAAGAGGAAGCAGCTGGCTATTTTTCTGACCTTTTCCATTTCAAAAGCTATTCCATAATGACCCAGCTGCTGTTCAGGGACATATGATACAATTTTTATGTTAACTTTGTTGTAAAAAAATCTGTATTATGYGTAAGGCTGCATTAGGAGTATGTACTTACAAAGTTTTAAATGCGTATATATTATTTGTGCCAGGCTAATAAACTATACTTCACCATTAATTTTAGTAGRCATATACTGCTGAAAAGTGGCTTTCACTCACCAGTCAAAACTTCCTTGCAGGTTAGTCTACAGTGCAAGTGGGCATGCCAGGGCCTGCCAAATCAGTAAGGGTAAGGAATCCAGGACAAACGGGACAGCACAAGCTTCACGTACCCTTGGGAACTATCTGGTATTTTAGTGGTAGAGTTACCTGCTGACTGGTCTTTGCTCTCCCTTGGGCCAAAGTGCTTCAGTAAAGAGCTGGCCATTKTCATTGCTGAATTGCTGATTCTATCCACTAAACCCTGATATGACTACCCCAGCGTCTGAGGGCCGAAACCTGCAAAGTTGCATTGTTTATATAAAAGCCAAATTCCTATTAAACTTAATGAAATCTCYGTCTTTAAATCCCTTGCACCGAATGACAAAATTTACTTTACTTAAATGGGAGAAGATATTTGTGGGACCCTTTGTCTGTGGGCTCTGGRGAACTCTCGTTTGGGGCTCTCTGCTCTGGGTATTAGCAAAGCTGATTCTTTCCCTTTCCTTTCCCACTCAGTATAAAGGAAGCATTTAAGAATTACCCTCCCAAGAAAGATGTGCTAGTTCACAAAACTGATAATGAAATATTAATGAAATATATCTCCTTCTACTTTAGTTCAAATCTAAACCAGAGCGCCCCAAAACTAAAACCATGACTAACTAGTGGCTTCTCTCTTTCTCTGATTTCCATTAGGGAAGCTGCGGTTCAATGTGTCACGGTGGCCTTTGGAAGATGGCATGGAAAATTCATTTAACGCAGAACCCCAAATGCCACTGTCTAAGAACAAGGCAATTTTTCTGGCAATTCCTTTCACGGAAGCAGCTTGCGAGTAAAGACAGCATGCACAGTGCAACTTGCAACGTTAGCTACTCTTCAAGATTTCTTATTCGACCACACCTAAGTGAATATATGTTCAACTTCAAAGGTGACGCTGCACAGCCAAACCTGTCCTTGGCTACTCCATTGTGTTTCTCAGATTCTCCCCCTTGCCGTAAACCTCATTCAAATCAAGACAGACAGCTGTGGACAGTTATAAGCAGCAAGGTAATTAAGGGATTTGCTGAYGTTCGTAAAAGCAAAATGAAATGAAAATTGAATATGAATATATGTGGGAAAATCAATGCAAGATATGCAGTGGGGTTTAAAAAGGCTTAAAGAGAGGATTTCCAAAGCTTGCGGTGTCTTAGAAAGCTTTCATTTTTAACTGATTCAATACTATCACTTATTTTGATAGGGAGAAAAAAGTGATCTTAGATATTGTTGCTGTATCTCAATCTGGGATTTCTGAGAAATGTATTTTGACTTCCAAGAAGCCAGCCTGTTCCATCGCTGAGAATTGTGCCTGGCTGGTACTTAGTAATAAGACTTCTTTTAATCTGCATATTCCAAAAGAGACAAGATTTGTAGAAGGCTTAGATGAAAAAATACCAAGTTTCTTGAGACCTCCTATATTGTACATTTTGTGAATATGCCTTCCATCAAAAGCTTTTTTTCTTCATCCAAGTAGGATGAGATTATGAGGGCTCTAGATATCTCTGAAAACTACAGCGCACACCTACGCTCAGCCAGCACTTTTCTAATTATATCGGGAGGTCTTTGAATTACTGCTGGTTAAACTCTATATAAACACCTCTGAATAGAGGTGATCAGGGATTGTACTCCACCTTCATTAGACAACCTGCACAAAGCAGCCAATTTTTGACAGTCTAAAAATAAAAGCATTACTTTCCTTGGTGAGGGAGACTTATTAAGAGACTACAGAGCTTTCTTGCTTCAGGGCAGTACAGCAGCAATTGAGGGGGAGAAGGACTGAAAGTTGTTAACATCAGAAGTTTGTTTTTAACTTGTGTGAAATAATAAGATGATCTCACACCACTGCCTGGAGTCCAAGTGTCCAGGAAAACAAGATACCTTGGAAGCTGCTCTCTTTCTTCATAGTAAAGCAATGTTTTTCATAATCAAGTCCTAAAAATCCTATTCACAGGACTSTCATTAATTCAAAGTAGAGTCTTTTCTATATTCAAGGAGCTCATCTAAAAATAAAAGTAAAACCACAACAGAGTAGGTCTTATTCTTTTCAACTTTCTCTAATTTATTAAAGTTTAATGAGCCTTTGGCTTTTCACATACTCATATATAGGTGGGAATTAATCCTGCRTTGTCAGAGAATGCCACTTGATTCAACACATTTGTCTTTGAAAACAATTATCAGAGCAGCTCACATTTTAAAGAAGGCATAGGTGGGCTCCTGAAGCATATATTACACGACTGAGTTCCGCCCAGAAAAATACTCCCGCATAACATCAGAGATCTGTGACTCAGTGTGCCTAGCTATTTTTGTGTGCAGACTGTCAATGAATATGGATCGTACAAAGTGGATGCTCGCTCTGATCCAATACAGTCATGACTGTCTTTCTGCCAGTCTTCTGCTTGCTTTCCTCCAACATACAAATATATTCATCACTTGGATTTATGCCTTTTCAGCTGGTTGCCCACCTTTCACAGTAAGCTTATAACGTGTCTTTTGAGTTCAGTGATATTCGCTCTTTTATGGTTCATTTCACCCTTGGGTGACACTGTCCGAGCCCTGATTGCCTGCCTCCCSTGAGCACCCAGCACAGCAATTTCTGTCACACGCTGCCCACCACCCCCAGTAATTGCAGTGCGATTTGAGAGCACCCACGGAAACCCAACGCCGTTYTGTGGCAGAGCGTGCTTGCCCTCCCCGAGGCTTGCGCTTCTGAGCCTGACCTCTGCCAGAGGAGCCGCCAGCCCCATGCCCTCCCTGTCGGTTCCCCRCTGGAAAGCAACGCAGAGGGGACCATGGCTGGGAGGGTATGGATCAGGAGTGGCGTTTGTACAGTCAAAACACTACACAGGATACTGAATCTTATGCTATGACACAGGCACAGTGAAACTCTAAAGAGACAAGCTCTTTAGAAGAGCATAAGTTACTCTAACCCACATATTTAAAATTTATAGACAAAACAGTTCATGTAACTGCCATACTTAAAAATTAGCAAAACTCCATTAATGTTCCCCTAACTTACTGGGAAAGTAGACAGAATATTTGAACACATCTGAAAATCTGACAGCTAAGTGCTATAGATCATGAATGCACCTTTCTAAGCCTTACATAAATTCCCCTAGTGTTTCAAACAAGAAGATAAATAAGCTATACCATCAGATTTTTATTTTTTTTTTTTGGCAATTCTCCTTGCTTAGGATGATATGTAGACAGAGCTTCTTCATCTACAGAATTTTAAGAAGGGTTTCAAACAAAGGACCAGATCAGCCAAATATTCTTTATGCAGAGCTTCTAGCAGCTTCTTTATGAGTTTGAGTACATTGCTGCTGCTGCACTGTGATGTCTAAATACAATTTGGGGGGGATCATGRACGAGGGGCTTCAATGAGGCTAGAATTTAGTTTTATGGATAGGTATAGAAGGTATAGAAATGTCATTCACTGCTGAAACTATTATTTCACACAAGTTAAAACCAAACAAATGTCATTTGGTGTTTGGAACACAAAAATACTCCTACAATTTAGGTCAAATAAGACCATACTTTCTGACAATATGATCAGACATCCATATATGTCTTTTCTTTCAGGCCGTGGGTATACGGTTTAGCTAMCCACTATGAAGTATGTGCAGATGGAAATAGTGCTGGTGCAAGGCATCTCAGCAAATACACATGAGGCTTTGAACCCTGCAACATGGTGTATCTGAAATTATCTATCCTCTGAAATAAGCTGCAGTTTGCATTCACTAAGTACAGAAAATGGCTATAGAAAGAAGATGACAATTTGAAGAGAATATATCGCGAAAGAGGAGTGTTAAACGTGCAAAAACATCATTAAAAGAAAAATAAAAATACAACGTTCTTACTGACCCAGAAAAGGATGTTGGTCCGCTGGCTGAACTAACGTAAGTATAGCAGTCTCTCATTTAGATACATGTTCATACATCTGAATCTACAGAAAATCCTCTCAGCAGAGCCTGTAATATACATTCACGTGCCCTTTAGAGAGACATGGAGCCAAAAGTCTATGTTACTTTATATTCCTGTAAAACCAAAGAAACCCACCTAGTTATGATTCTGTCCAGGAGCTGGATTAAACTAGAACACAGGCAGCTGAAATGGATTCAGAGAAGAAAAAAACCAACCAGCCATGTAAAGTTTCTGACTGGTTTTAAATTTTCAGCCCACATCCCATTCCTCTGCTGAACCCTATTTGCTGCACTACAGCAGCCCACCTCTGCAGCATGGCAAAGCCAATCTCAGGGGTGCAAACTGGCCCCACAGATTGCAAACCATAATCCTCCTGAAACAGCAAGGGCTGGAAACATCCTGAAAGGGGAGGAGTTGGTCTTTTCCCATTTCTTTCTCTGCACTTTTTATGCTTTCAGCAAATTATTCTTTGTCTCTTCATTTCACAAATTAGTGCATACAAGAGCACACTGGCAAAGTTGCCCTCCCAGTTTTCCTCAAAATAACTACATGGACAGCTGTTCTGAAAGCTGCAGAAAAAGAATTTTACTTGGGAAATTGAAAAGGTTTAAGCTGCTGAGAAAATGAGGACCCAAGCTGATATAGAGATTTAGGGACTATTGTTTTTAATCTCTCACTCTCTCTCTCCAATGAATGCTTCTTCCTACACYGAGTTGCCATAGTTTCAGATTTCTGTGAATTCCCTGGCTGCTGGTTACTAGGACATTTTTATATGCCCTGATGATTTTATGATGTGTACAGTGTCTGAATTTGTTTTCACGCTGTATATGGCATCGAACCTTACATACTAAGACATCTGTAATTATTCTTTACTCTGAAAATAATCTCTTTTGCGTGTTCTTTTCCAACTTGAATCCTAAAAAAAAGGATCTCAAATTACTTTTTGTTTAGTTCAACAGCTAGCTTTTAAAAATCTCTTTGAAAACTATGGCTTAAAGAAAGAAGTAATTAAACTTATATTATCAGAGTTTTCTCCGGTGCTGCATACTAGAGGGAGCTAGTAGTTAAYGCTAAGTACAAACAGTCCTGTGCTGCCAGTGGGAAAAAGCTACTGAGAGCTCTGGAGTAAAACTTCTTTTCCTGTTATTAATCCACATGATCTACACAGATGCTTAATTATTGTGGTGTTTTTTTTTTTTTTCCTTTTTACAGATAACCTGTGTATTACAAGCATGAAACTAATGATAGATGTTTATGGTTTATATCATGTTTAGCAATTCAACTTCCACTCTTGAAGGTGTTAAAACACAGGATTTGAAAACTCTCTCTAACCTCTTTTCAGCATCTTCCACATTTGGATCGACATGCTAAATTGGGTTCTGTTACGGTACGTTTGCTTCTGTCTCTCCTTTCCCCAGATCTACGTGTCTCTCTACAATAATCCTTGCCTCTTCATTGTATCCCAAACAAATTATTCTTTCCAAGTCTCTTTTTCCAGGTTGCCAGTCCTCCTTTCTTTGTGTCTGGTCTTGGCAAGATCTCTTTGCACTTCTTTCCCAATAAGGCCAGGTTTTAGCTTTCTCTCTGCCTCATTTATTTTGCAGCTGCTTTGTTCTCATGCCCAGGCTATTTAGCAACACGTCCTAGGGAAATGTAAAAAATCCCCCCCAACAACCAAACATCTAGTCCCCATAATGTATTTGAATTAAATGCCAATGCTGTTGCTTGAATCAGATTTCCAGGCATTTTCAYTAATTTATTCCATCCCCTAAGAAAAAACAAAACAAACCAAAAAGACATGGCTTTAAAAAGTTTGGACTGGAAGCACTTGGCTTCGGAGAGCTAAGCATCATTACTGATCTGCAAGAATGCTGCAGCAAGCAGCAACTGGTCTGTCTGGAAGCAGGATCTGGTCCTCTGCAAAATGTTCATTCCTAATCTTTTTTTCCTGCTTGATTTTTTCTTTCTGCGGGTTAACATTATCCATCAGCCACTCTCTCAGGATGCAGAACTATGCTATACCTTGGTAAAAGATCTCAAGACRGCATTCTGACGAAGGCAGTCCTGCTCTTGTAATGGATTGTTTCTATATCCGTTGGTCCACAATGCTTCAAGCCMTGATCTCAAGCAGCACAGCTAAGAGAGAGGGAATTGTATCATATCAGACTGCAAGAGAATGTTCCTTTCTGTTGGCTTTGCTGCTTGTGATTGCAGTGTGAGAGCGGAATATGCAAACACCCAGAGGCACATTTAAATCTTCAGGGCAGAAGCCTTTTTGCTTGACTGATCAAGGAAAAGTGAACAGTTGTTGAATTACATTAATACTGGTTTTATTTACATATCGTTTTGTGGATTTGGGTTTATTTTTTAAACTGGCTGCCTATAGGAACTGCTGATGCCTTCCCATGATACTATAGTCAGTAGCTGCTGTTCTCTTTGGGAAGAGATAACTGGTTGGCCATTACTGTATGCACAATTTCATCTTTTTATACACAGGATTTGTCGCTAATAGAAAATTCTTAAGGGCCACTAACCAGTTGTATGAAGATAAATTACCTCTGCTTAGTATCAATGTGAATGCTACTCTTTCTACAGCCTGATGTCACAAGTTTACCCCTGAATTGTGTGATTGAGATCCGTATAGTGAAGGATACTGCAGGATGGTAAAGGAAGGCATTGTATGTTTATAAAGACTGATTTTACTCCAGAGATAAATCTGCAGTGCATCACTGCCTTATTATATCCTTTCCTTACAAATGGAAATTATTGAATTTCTTTTGCCTCATTTAATTCTTTTTAATCCTTTTCTTTTTTGCCTTCTGGTGATTGCTTTTGCTTACTAATTGTCTGAGGCTGACACCCAATGGGCAGCATTGTACTCTAATGCTCACAAAGCTATATCCACTTCCCAATGACTGCTATTGAAGGACACCTCAATTATGGCAAAATATTTTTCTTTTCTCCTTCTGTGATGCTGACAGGCCTAGGGCATTAGCGTGGCTTATTTTATGGGAAGTGACAACTGAATTAAGATTTGCTTGCTTTGAACTATTTCACAGAATTTCAAGACAGGCAGGTATACATCCCGATCACACACAAAGTAACTTATAACTGTCAAACACTTAGACTCAGTGTAAATCTGGAGTTCTGTGGTCTGATCCCACACGGAGTACTCTGTTCCTGTGAATTTATGTTCACCCAGCTACAAGCAGCTCCGTTTAAGACTACTTGCTTGAAGCGAGTCATCCRTGGGAATAAGTATTTCCACCACTGTCCCTAGGTAATTCTGATTTAGCTGGTATATCAGCTCAGGATTTTGTTCATCATGTGTTAACCTGCCACATATGAAGTATAAAGCATGGCCACAGTGAATGCGTTTCTCCTGTACTATACCTTGCTTCAGCCCATCAGAGCAACACATTTAGATGAATCACRTTGAGAACTCAGTTTGATTGTGAATTTGATCATGAACTGCAAAACCTAAATGTGGATTATAAACACAAGTAGAACAGGGAAGCCCACTTACAAAATACATGGATTATTATCATAAAATCACAGCAGTGCGTTATGCAGCAGACCTGATGGCAAAGTCTGAGTGTGAGATAAGGTACAGGAACCTAAAGAATATTATTAATGCAATTAATTAGTTTTTGTTTCTTTGTGCAGTGTTTGAAAAAAACAGACAGAAATTTAATATAAAAGAGATCCTTGAGGAGACAAATTAATCAGCATTATGATACACCAAGTGTTTTAAATAAAACACAGGGAGGCATAACGAGCATGTCAGCATTAGTGAAGTCAAAATTTCTCACTTCAACACAAAATGTTATTACAAATGTTAAAATACAAACTGTGTTTTATTTCAAGGACTTATAATCCAGTTCTAAATATTTTTAAGAGATATGGTTTTCTTCTCTCACTTGTGTTGTTTATTTCAAAAATTTTTCCTGTGCTCAGAACTTAAGAGTTTCCTTCTGAAAAACAGCCARACAAATGAAGGTCTGGTACACGGCCCTTGGAAGTCAAATGGCAGCTTATCTTTGACTTCTGTGAGCTGCTTTATCAGATGTTAAAAGCTGAATTCAGAGAAGTCATGGAGTTTCATAAAAACCAAAAGAGATTCAAATACATCACTACTTCATGGACTAGAAACAGTGTGCTAAGTCAGGGACCAAAACTTTAAGTAGCCAAAGTCTTAGCCAAATTTTCCTCTAAACCTGAAAACTGAGGTAGCAAGTTGTTTCTCTGGGATGAAGTCTTCTAAAAGCCAATGGAGTCTTCCTTCAGCATGGCCTGCCAAAGCTGGGAAAGGACTTTTTGACAAAGAACGTGAGAAACAGTTAGGTGTGTTGGTTAATATTTTTTTACCATAATAAGGCACCAGAATATGGTAACTCCTGGGGACTCCAAGTCCTGAAGTCAACAAGTCCAAGTCCTCAACAACACTTGCTGAGAAAAGTGATCAATAAAGTCACTGAGGGTTTGTCTGGATAACAGCACTGGAAAACTGGCATGAGGCAGAGCAGACAGGGTGGCTGTGCTTTCAGTGCACCTCCGTGAAACCAGCAGGCCTATTATCTGAATGTGACCTGCTTTGTAGGGTTTGGGTGCAGGTCTTTGGGATGATCTGGGGAYCTGTATAATTTCTCTCTATTGTTTAGCCCTTTTGAGTTTCTATAGGTTTTGTCTGCAGTGGCTGGACAAATTTAGCCCAGTCACACAATCAGTAAACAGAAGAGACTACAGCCAGCCACCTCCTTCCACTATGGCAAGTGAAATTACATTTAAAAAAATATTTTCTTATTCTTTTTCATATTTGAGTACCTCCCTATGCAATAAGCAAAAGTTCTGGAGACCCTATCACTAATGTACCTCCTGCACTAGCTGTCTCCCAGTTTTCATTTCTTGGGTTTTGATTAAGCCAGCTCAATCTCTGTCTTCACCTGCTAGCACTCTTTCTTTCAAGGTGAGCAAAGAAAATCACTTGCCAGCAGGAGGGCAGCAGCTCTCTTGACTCCCCTGTGTACASCCCGCGTGCAACCCCAACAGGGAGTCCAACAACTGAGAACGATGGGGAGAAGGAAGATAAGGGGTGTGACAAAGAGAGGAAGCAAGGACTCACTGGCTGAGGAGACAGAGATGGACGTGAAAAGACAGAAAAGGAGGAAGGACTGGCCATCGTGTTGTAATCATTTTCAAGCTTCCCCATGTCTGATTTGCCAGCATGAGAATTCTTGTGGTGGAGTTTTATTTGCATGTAACAGACAGGTAATGTCAAGAAGAAATTCTGTAGCTCTGACATAGCTTAGCTGCATATAGTATATTGTAACTCTAGCTACCAATTAGTCTGTATATGCTGCAATTACTACTGCCTTTTGTAATGCTGCTTTGTTATTTTGCCAAGCACAAGATTTATATATAGGACCAAATTCTACTTTGAGTTACACAAGTTTAAAATGAGAGGAAAAAACAAGCAGCAGCACGGTACTAAGRAACAGTCTGAGAAAATCATTTTTAAGGGACAACAATCCTATGTAAAGGTGACTGATCCACTGGAGGAAGAATGTGCTATTTTGTCAAGCACTGAGATAAAATTGAATTGTCCCAAATTGCTGAAGATCATGCAGGTGTGGTTGTTTTCAAGGCTCAGGTCAGTTAAACCCTCTCACTGATACACCACCTTAATCCCAGCTACCTTAGGAGCATCAGACCAAGACAACCACATCCGTGAAGTAAAATACAGCACTTAATAACCTGCCAGGTATTATCTGCTTTTGCATGCAGAGCAAAACCCTCTGTGTTGTTTGGCTTCCAGCCAGCCAGTTAACATTTCTAGAGGCCAAGAAAAAATGCCTTACAAGCTGAATCCAGCCCTCTGGCCATTATTTGGACATCCTTGCCTAAAGCCACGACCTTGCAATACTCTTTGCTTACCTTGAGACTTTGACTAGGCTCACTCATTTCAGCAGTATTATTTCCATGCTTAAACAGACACGTATGTGTGTGCAGAATCAGTGACTAAGTCCCCACGCTGATGGGCATGTTAAAACAAAATACATGAAATTGCTGAACTCTAATGAGGAGAACAAAGTGATACCCAAGCTAAATAGCAATTGTTAGCTATTGTGATGATCTTATACATCTTTCACCCCTCAGCATCGACAATCAGCCACTGACAGAGTCAAAATCTTGGGCTAAATTAAGCTATTTCTCTCTTCTAGGTGAATTGTATTTACTACTAAACTATTCTATGCATACTGATCCTACTTACAAAGGAATCTATACATAGACAACTGCACTGTATCAAGTCTTCTATAGAAAGACAGTATATCTTGAAGAAACAAATCCAACCAAAACACARTAGGATGTTTTTGCCCTCTTGGTGGCTGTAGCTGTATTCCCATGGGCAGGACTGGTTTAMCTCCTATGCAAATCAACAGTTGTGAACAGCCTTCAAGGTCAGGGCTGAGGAAATAAGATGAAGAGCAAATGAGAACGGTGCTGACAACAACTGATAAGGYGAGTTTTGCAGGTGCTGAGTAGCTCATCAATCATATTATGAGGATATGGCATGGAAGATCTGACCCAACTACTATAATTCATAAATTATATAATAAAACAGGAATAAAATGAACCTGAACATAGAAGAATTTACCATTCCTCATGACCTGGATTAAAGAACATGTAGACTGAGAGTATGTGTGAAATGGTGATAGATAATCTAATTTAACAAACTGTATTGAGGAATAGGGATTTGATAAATGAGGAAGGTTCCACTTTGAAGAGAGCTCTCAGCATGGGCAGGGTTGTTTAGAAATCTCCATGTGATGGAGCAGTGTGAGCATTTGATAACTTCAAGTCTGAACACAAAACATTATGCAATTAGTTATGTTGGCTTATCCTGTAGGAAAATCACACCGTAAAGCATCATGACAATATCAGAAAATATCACGGTATCTGGAGTGTTGCCTGGTGGCTCGGGTCCCAACCTGGGATTCAGGAAAAGTCTCTCTTTTCATGCTTTTGACCAGCTATGACATGTGAGTAAGCCAGGGAGGCACCAAAGTTAAGACCAGAACTCTCTCTCTATTAAATACTGTCCCAACTGTAAGGACTGCAATCAAAAGTCTGTTCATGTGATAGACTTTGGAGGACTTCTGATTGTACAAAAGTAATTATGAAGAGAAGTGCCATCACAGAGATTTCCTGTTTGTATACTTAAACCTGTCCTACTCAATAACACCTCAAAAAAAGTCCCATATTAGCCCTTACCTCTCTCAGCCTCCGTCTGCAAACAGAACCTGTAGGAAATTGCCATGCAGATTTCAGTCTGGAGTTGTCATGAACACTTTACAATCATCTTACTGTGAACTGATCTTGCAAGCTTCTGGATGCAATCTGTGTCTCAGACAAGGAAGGTGTAGACTCTGATTAACTGTTTTCTATACAGGTAGCACTTGCTGCTCCTGTGATTATTCTAATATAAAAGTCTGCTATCTGTCTCTTATCCCAGCTGTGTAGTCCAATCTCAGATGTTTATTATAGCTGTATCTTACTCCTCCCTGTGTCTCAGCGTGGCTCTCAGACTGCAGTTACAGCCCTGATAGCTACTGACTTTGCGTTGTTTCATTGCACACTGGGTTTCAAGATATGTGCAATTTAAAAAAGCAATACACTTTATAGTATTTTTGCTAACACATCACATCAAACAGTACTCCACACGTTTACTGATAGATTTTCCTTGATACAATTCCAATAGTTAGTAATTCCTTTTCAGTTTTGGCATTGCTTTGTCCTCCTGGCAGAGTTCATGGTGCATTTGAAAGCAGACCTCTACCCTGCATGAGACATACATGAGACATACAACTCTTACAAAAAAATTTGCTTAGTGCAGAAGTATTGGTATTATACTGAGAACTTTCTTCAGCTGATGCAGTATTTGTCACACTCTTATGACCACCAGGAAGTCACAGGCTCTCTTAACAATTGTCTCAACAGGGCAGGATGYGTCACTGGAGCAAGTTGTCCCCCACGTCTTCTACAGTGCCTTTCTGCCTAAGAGTTTGACATTGGCTTTAACYCCACTGTGAGCTGGCTTACTCCTCATGATAAGACTATGTCCTCTCTATATTTGCCTGCTTTGCCATAAACTGGATCTTATCTGAAATGCACTTACTATTTGGAGTTTGATTCCTTGCTGCCACTTCTGGATGCGTCCCCTCAGCTGGTCCTATATTTTGAAGTCATCAGCTGTGACATGGATGTTTGAAGTATCTCCAAATGTCTCATTGTTTTTCATTGAAATACATCACTTGTTGAACTTATTTGAGAAGATAGGGGGAAAATATATACTTGCACCACATCCTACATGCATAGTTCAGATGATTTCTCACTTAATTTGACTTGCCAGTACCTGACTCTCTCCTCCACAACAGATAACTTTACCAGGTAGTGAGCTCACAGCATCTCTCCATGGGAGGGCAGAATGATGCTGTCCCTACACAGTTTAACTAAGGCTCAAGTTTCAGATAAAAATCCTAATCTTAGCACTTCTTTTTTTTCATTTCTGACTAAATCCTTGACTCATGGGGTGTGGGTGGGGGAGACTTGTTCAAGCCAGCTCCATCCCTCTCTAATTGCCCGAGTCCATTCCTCACTGCAAAGCAGGAGTTTCTACTACTGGGTAAAACAGATATGGCTATACCTATACACATTTTTTTGTGTGCATTCCAAGAAAGTCTCTGGGTGTTGTGTAAACAGCTCCTCTTTGGTGCTGGGTGCTCTGGTGTGCAGCTAACTGGTCTGTGTTCAGCCTCTTCTGCTAAGTTGTGGTGCCTTAATAACGAGACTCCTCTTGTCTGGCCACTGAACCAGCTCTACCAGAGAGCACAAGAGTTAAACTAGGTATTAATTCCAATACAGCACCACCTTAACGTTCCTGTGATGGATGTGAATAGGCACTAAACAAACAAAGTAGTAGTTTTTGTGCCCCAAAAGACCATACAGATCATCTTTTATTGAAAMACTTTCATTAAAAACACCCCACATGTATAAGATGCAGGAGCACTAAACAGGCATCATAGATAGTGTTTCAAAGGTTCAGAGCTGAGCTGAACCTTGGTATTGAACACTGCTAACTGTTGGAGTCTGCACTGCACCAACATGCCTGATTATTCCATTTCCTGCTATGTTTWTTGTTTGCAGCAAAATTATATTAATATACGAATGGAAACAGCAAGAACAGAACTATAAGAACGCCTGGCTACAAGGATAGAAAAAAATAACTCAAGCACTTGTGATCACTGATTATTACATTTTCAGTGCCGCTGAAGAGAATTTTTTTGAAGTATGTTTACAATCATCTCCAAGTTCTATAAATACTGCTTTGTTATTGACTTTGTGCCATGAATCCAGTACCATAAAAATACTCACCCTCCCCACTGCCAATGGCAAAACAGCACTCTTGCTTTGCTCGGCCTTTGTGCAATTTTATTATTTGTAGGACTGAGAGTTCAATGGCTTAAAAATAATGAAAAGAGTGTGAAGGAAACTTCTGCCAGAATGAAAGAATAGTACAAGTTTTAAACGCTARGTACTGTTTACATAAGAGCACAGAAGGAATACAGCCAGCAATATTACAGCTGTTTGAAGGGTGTCACTTGTAGGGATAAAGCCTTGATAAATATTGGCCATGCAGGGAAAAAAAAAAGCAAAGATTTTTGCCTGTTCACTAGGTTCACACAAAAATATAGCAATTAAAATGAACTGAAATGCCCAGTTGATGTAACTTTTAAAGAAAGRATACAAAGTCTAAAAGAAAATGTTTTTATAAACAGAATGCAGGAATTTATTTGCCGTATCTACATTTCTCGCAAACAATGGAATGTCATAAAACCCCCTTGAATAGGAACTAATAATATCTCAAATAGCTCCACAGAGTTGAACRCTGTTGGCAGGGCTGAACTCCTGCACTACAGGGGCACAGGGATACAAATGGGGCAGTCCTGACATTGGCTGTCCTATAGATTCCTTTACAGGGAGTTAGACACTGATGGCAGTTATAATTACCCCCCTTTGCCCTAAATTCTGATCTCTAACAGATCAGAATTACATTCCGATACAGTTACAGACCAGACACATTGAAAATGCTACAAATTAGAGAAGCCATGAATGGCCAAAGACTTTAAAACCATTTAAGTCAGTTCAATTCCATATAGAATTGAATAGGGATGAAACTATTAAAAAGTTCTAATTCCTTTTCCAGCTTTGTAAGTTGATCTGAAAAGCAAACATTTCTTCTGCAACTACAAGACTTGACTGTAAAAGCAAAGAACAGATATTTAGAATTACTGAGCTCCGATGATAAAAATTGATATATGTTTTGCTTATAGGTGGTTCACCAGACTTAGAGGCACACAGGCAGTGCAGTCAGGTAATTCTATCTTTTTGCAGTAACTACCAATGTTTCTGTGAAACATTAGGCCAGTGGTTGTGTCCAAGGTGATGGGAAGGTAGGGCATGATGCCAATGGGCTGTTATCCCACCTTACGGAAGTTAATGTAGAGGATGTAGCAGCTGGAATAAGAACCATAAGGTGAATTTGGGGAGAAGGTTGGAGCTGAATGTTCTGTTGCATTCTTGTTCATTACTTCATTAACAAAATCAAGCCCAGCAAAGAGGATGTGTTTACAATGCTGTGCTGTGTGTGGACTTCATGAATTACCGGAGAAAGACATTTGTTATTACTACTGTGATTTGAATTTTATTGAATAGCATCCAAAGGCCATATTTCCCTTGTCATAGTGATTGTGCTGTTATGATAGAGCCCTTCCCCGAGAATTTTCAGTCTCAGTGTAATATTAAAGACAGCAAACAGGACAGAAGAGACACAAGGAAGGAACTTATTGTGCTATTACTATCTTCAATCCAGATTACCATAGTTCTCCAGGGATATCAATGGGGGTAAGTAGGATCTAAAGCAGAAAAAGTATAACGTGCTTCACAGTGCCTGTGTCTTCCTCCCTTCCACACCCCGGATTTCAAACGTGCACTCAATTTTACACGTTAGTTAGTTATTAGAAACAAATGCTTCCAACTAGGTTAGTGCCAACAAAAGGCACACAAGAATGAATGCAGAGCCCACAAAACTTTGGGCATGGCTCGTAGATTATTTAATGCATGAAGCTGAGACTCAGCTGAGCTTGGAATAAACACGAGAGGCAGTTCAAGGACAAAAAAGCTGTGTGGAATGGCCTGTCTCCACAGTTAACTCTTCCCTTCTGAAAGAAGGAGGTTCTGGCTGTTTGACTCTATCACAGTAGAACTGCAGTGGACAGCAGGTTTCTCACCGTTGACTTAATGAAAACACAACCAAGTTATATTTAGAGACTTTCTGGCAGAGAGGCTTTTTATTTTTTAAAGAATTTTTTTCTCTTGGGAAGATTTATGGGAGTCACTCTGAATATCCCATTTCTTCCTGAGCATCAGATATAAGCAGAGCAAAGCACAGGTAGTTTAAAGCAGAGTTTTGGTGAAGTTGGGAGGTTAATGTTCATTTGATACTAAGCTCATTGCCATTTACCTTGTCACTCTAAATATTAAGCTGAATGACTTATTTTTCAGTTTACTAGGAATTTGCACAGTTTTCTGCCTTTGCTTAGAGCCATGTCACCACATATATCACATTGTGAAAGAAAAAGAAAACAAAGATTATCCTCAGCAACTCGGCCATAGATATTGTTAGTTGCTCGGCTCTCCTTGCACTCGACTACCTCAGATCCATCAAGCAACATTTATGCCATAGCAAAACCAACCAAAGAAGGCTCGAGGAAATGGCACAAGTGCCCTTCATGACAGAAGCAAAGGTGTGGATACTGGTAAGTGTTAGCTGTTCTGATTTTGACAGAGATGAGGCTGGTATTTTCTGTTCTCCTGATAGAGGAGAATAAAATGTTTTTTTCTAGTTGCAGTGTCTGTTTTGACCAATATTACTGCCTGTCACACTGCTGGGTAAAGGTCTACCATGCTGTCACAAGAATCCTCTTTTCCTGAACACTCTCCACGTACCTCCTGAACCCATGAATCCCCCTCGTTCATCTCTCTAATACGTATCTTGTCTACTTTTTGTTACATTTATTGGCATTTAGTTCAAGATTGCATGTTTCCCAAAAGATTTCCTGTTTCTGTGGCAATACATCTTAATCACTGGTTTTTATGCCTTTGACCTCACTCACGTCTATTATAATAGCTTGCCATGCAATAGCAATACCTTGGGTCTTTTACCACACACTTACAATCACCTTCCATTGTGTTTTTGTAGGTGATTCGCCTCTATCAACTTGAAATGTTGTTTTAACCTTCATTCAGTAACTAGAAAAAGAAATCAGTTAAAAGAGCAGAAATGGCTAGGCTGCCTCAAATCCCAGGAAATCGGCCCAGCTTCATAATTTAGCATTATGCAATTATATTAAAATTAAGATTTCCAAACATTACTTTTAAAAAAGACCATTACCAAGTATTATTAGGAACTAATACAATATACTAAGTTTCAACAACCGACAATGAAAATTAAATTGAGTTAAGCAATCAGCATTCTATAAAATGAAAGAATAATATTAGAAAAAAAAACAGGTACACATGAAAACTATGGTTGTGTATGTGGATGGTCATATTCCCCTGTGGGTAGTGTCATGGGGCTATGGTTTGCACTGAAGACAGATAAGCCACTGAACTCTGGGGAACCTGAGCCAGCTTTTTAAAGTTGACTATCACTAACAGCAACACAGCCATAGCAAGAAAAAAAAAAAGTCACAGCAGAAAGATATTACATTTCATAGAGGAATACAAGAAAAATGTCATTGTATAAGAACAAAAAAATACCAATCTGAGACTGGACTGAGTGGCTAAGAGAAACAGAGGGAAGCTGCTGACAGATCAGACTGATTTCTAGGACCCACAGCCCAGTTTGACAGCAGATGGGAATCTTGAAAGTTAATGACAGACAAGAGAGATGTAGCTCTTGGCTGGTTAGTTGTTGTTTACATCATGTGAGAGGCAGAAGTTCACAGCCTAGGATAAGCAGGAAAAAATACTTGATAAGGAAAAAAAAGAAAAAAATACTTGATACGCGAGATATTTACTTTAATAGATTCCTGTGACTGCTCTCTGCTCATTCAAAGTGGATAATCTGAGTTTTTCCCTTGAAGAGCATTTTGCCAGAGGTCTAACGCAACTTCCCATTCCTCTCCTTATAAAACATCGCTCCTGGTGACCATTATCATCAACTAAGCAACAGGAAAATGAATGGCATAAGCTTTCTGAGGAGTCCAGGATGGGCAATTGCTGACTGATGTAAAACCATCTTATGTCCCCAAGAGTCCCATTGAAGAACATGCAAACTATGCACGATGTTAAGAATTACTACTGGCTTTTTTTATTATTATTATTTTTAAGATTGTTGGATTCTATTGATTTCAAACAGATTTATGAATTCCTGGCATTTCTTAACACTTCCTTTATTAAATGACCCCATGGGTAAAGTTTAATGCACATCATGCTGATAGATTGTTGGGCATGCATTGACTTGATAATGTCAAGGTCTGTAAAAAAGTAGTAGTAACATTACATGTGACATATTTCTGAGTTGTTTTTATAAGACATTTTGGTCACTGCATTATAAGAGCATCCTTTTAGAGAGAGTGCAACATCACAGCTCAGGGCAAGCCCTTTGGGGGGTTTTGCTAGAGAAAAGAATTAACTGGCTGTTGCCTAAAATAGCTCAGAGACAAGCGGAAAGGGAAAGGCATCCCAGTAAGCTGTAGCATCGCTCTAGGGCAATGAGGAAGGTAGCTAGCCTTCAATATCACAGTGACACTTCTGAACATGTCTTCATAAAGTGTTATTGCTGAGCTTCGGAGAGGAATAAAGCAGGTCAAGGTTTGCAGTAAGTTTCTGGAGTTAGTACATAGTTCAGAAACAAGAGTTCAAATGCCAACATTAATTAGAAAATACTAGTTTAGAGGATATAAAAACAATTTGTTACATGTCACCGATCATGAAAGGTTTTTATGGAAAAAAGTGGCCTACACAAAGAATTCAGGACAGCATGTTTTGTATTTCTTCCTCACATGATCCTCCAAACCAGTATGTGGCTGTGCTTTTAGATATGACTTAGTTACCGTAGAAAATAAGAAATAAATCTGCTCTGAATAATTTCTGAAATGTTCAAATAAAAAGTGGTTTGGAGAGATACTGTGCATATTGTACCTTGTGTTCCTACATCCATTCAATGCTTTGAAATTGGAAGTGTGCAGAGCAGTAGTTTCATGTACAATAAATACAAAATTCTCTAATACAGGCTGTCTACACAATGCTGACAGAACATGAATGTGAAATAACACTCAGGAGATCACTCAGAAATCAATAAACTCAATCAGCTAGGATCTTAACACTGTCTACAACAATAATACAGAGAAAGTGATGAACACTACAAGGTTATGTGGTGATTTTAAAATGAAAACAGAAAAGATCCCCAAAATGTTTTCTTTAGGCTGGGAAGTGGAGGGGAAAGTGGAAACCAAAACAAAACAACCCCCTAAAACAACGTTATCCTAAACTATGTGCCCCTTAGAAGTACAGAAAGAGAGTACGGGTCTTGCCGTCACAGACTGGCCTAAATGGTTCCTCACTCTGATCTGACTGTGGCCAGTCCCACGTGACTCAGGAAAAGATAAACTGCTATAGGAAGATTTTCTCTAACTCAAACAGTTTATAACCTTCTAAGTAAGGGTGAAGCAATGAAAATGAGATTCAGATTTGCCAGATTCAGTCAGCTGGATTTGGCTGGAAGAACAGACTCAGACATTTTACCCAAGATATCAATGTTTGAGAAAACAGAAATGAAAGCTGCAGGTTGATAGTCTATCTAATTTGAGCAGACTACAATGACTCAAAATTTAGAAGGATTTGTTAATAAAATTACTGAGCTGCCTTTGAATCACCATCATACTAATTTTCAATAGGAGCAGCATTCTGACCAAAACTATCCTTAAGAATTCTCAAAACCATTAACTCTTCTGTACAAAGTGACTGAGTAACATCACCGAAAGTTAAAATGTCCCGAAAGAAAATCCTTGAGATTATGCTCCTGCCAAATATTCAGAGGGATTCCACCATGATACAGGGGAGGGCTTGGGGCCTTTGTACTTAAAAAGGATTAAGAGAAGTGAAACTGCGCGGGCAGTTGAGGCAAATCAATAGCACTTCATGTACCCGAAGTGTAGAAACAGTGCAACAAGAGAGGGAATAAGGCAGCTGGCAGCTGCTCCTAGGAGGGATGACAGGTAGAAAACAAATCTGTCCCCCTTGGACCTTCAGGAACACTGGGCATGTCAACTGACAGCGAGGGATTTGAAGGACTGCCACAAAGCAGATCTTCATGTCACATGAATCAAGCCAGCTGTCTCCGTGCTACTTCATTCGGTCCTTTCAAATACATTTTTACGTCAGCTTTGGTTCCTCCATCAGGACATTATCCAAGCATCACATGACATTTTACAGAAAAATAAGCTGCAGCATAGGAATAAGGAGTTTGCTACCACGGACAGCCTTTGAAAGAGCAGAGGCTTGAACACATCCTCCCCAGTCTCCCGGTAGCGTTGCCCTCTCTCCCATCCCCTGTTCTTTTCCCCATGCATCATCACACACTGCTATATATAAAGTGTCCCCAATGCTGGTTACCTAAAGACAGTCCCATCATTTACCAAATGAATAATTTTATGGAACAAGTCATAAGGAGCTTGCTAAGCTGGTAAAGTTACCAAGTGGCTCAGTTTCGATTCCATATGTTCTTAATAAATGCATTTCCACACCAGCTGTTATTCTGCAATTCATTTGCAAACATGATTAAAAACTCAGTCAAGATTAATCTTCATTTTTCACTCAACTACCTTCAAACAAAATCACCTACAGCAATGTGTATGGTAATCAAGCCAAGCAAAAAAGCTTAGAAATGGAAAAAACACATGGGTGAAATGTAAGGGTATTAAAATTTGAATTATTTCTTTCCTACAAAGTTTTGAGATAGTGCTCTTTAACTTTGGATATGGCAGTTCCTCTACATCTGCTCCACCTGGTATGAATAAATAATTGACAGGCATTTGACAGCCCTTTAGAAATAGGACATGAAATATATATAAATAAAACGTTACAGGATAATAACAAGCCTCCATACAACAGACATGAAAGAGAATTTCCTTGCAATCTGTATTGTAGAGACTCGACTGCATTTGAAATTACTTCAGAAAAATATTGGGACAGCCAAGTAACCTACAGGAATAAAAATACTCTGAGGGGCTAAGAGAAGAGCCGCCAGGCCCAGCCGGCGCACACAGCACCGGCACGTCGGTGTGTGCAGCCGCCGAGAGCACAGCCTTCCTCCCAAGAGCCCCGCTACGACGACAAGGTCTTAGAGGTCTGCACTGAGTTAGGAACAAGACCAATGCTCTCTTGGTGAGATATGAAAGTTCTCAGAGCAATTACAAAAGGCTGTGGCTTGCATTATGAGCTAGTTTTGCACTATTAGCTGCCTTAGCATACCGAAGTGGTGAGTGAACTCCTCTCCGTATCCACCTTACTGATTACAAATGGCTGCTTAGGGGCAAATCACAGCCTGAAGGAAAGCACCGGGGAGAGTGTGGATGTTGTTCTTTGCTCCATACCGACGCTTGGTAGAAACCATCAGGAGCAGTGCTACTGGATTGCATTTGCTGATTACCGTGGATTAGGCATGAAAACAACGCACTGAGTCCCGGAGACACATCTGCTAAATGCAGCATTTGTCTAGTCTAAACACTCAGGAAGCAGGCACAGAAATCATGCCATGGTGCTTGCTGCTGGGTGGTGGCTCTGGCCTGAGAAATGCTTTGAGAATCCCAGATGAAATAAAATGCTTTGGAAGGATACTCACTGTTCTGATGACCATATTTCTTTTTTTAGCATGACATACCCAGATATATAGAAAAGACAAAGGTGAAGATGCAGGGTTTCATTCTCTCCAGTTTAGGAGCTTCTCTGAGTTCAGGAAGGTTTATTTACTTGATTCTTAAGGCCAGTCCTACTCCTTACCAAGATTCTAGTTGCTTCCAATCAATTCCAATTTACATCACCTGTCTTTGACCCTACAATAGTAGGGAAAAGCTCCTAAAAATATGTTTCCAATTGTGGGAGTGACAGGGAATCAAACCTTTCGGAGCTTTTCTCTTTTGTTTCAAGGTCAGTGCAGGCTGGCTGAAGGGATAAGTTGCTCAGATAAAATAACAGTGAAAATTAGAAGGCATAAGCACATTTATGCAGGCAGAGGTGCTCTTTTTTAAACAGAATAATAAAATCAAGGAGAGTGCCCAGTATAACATGCTAACAAGAGTTGGTCCGAAGCTCCAGAACTAAACACTTTTTCCTAAAGCTGTCGGAAGAGGATCAGGGCTCCTATTTAAATATGAGAGAATGAAATGTATCTACAGATTCTCAGTGGAGTGTGGAAAAATACAGTGACGGAGAATTTGCTGTTCAGAGCCTGCAACCCATTCTGTTAGCTCGGCAGAAGATCAGAGCTCTGCCTTTTTTTAGCACAGCACAGTTTGCACCCAGTTCACCTGGCAGAATAGATGGGAAACCCGTGCAGCAGGAACCTGCGATGCTGCGGGACTCGCTACCGGTGCGGTAACTGCCCAGGGCTGTTCCCAGCAGAGGAACAGTTGCCCTGAATATTTATCGTGAGACAAACCAAAACACACACGTGTTTTGTTCCACTCTGAGCCGGCTGCCAGGTGAGCTTCTCCTGGCCAGATCCCATCCCCTCACAGCTGTTCCGCTGTATGAAGATGTTTTTTTTTTAAATCTCTCAGAATTATAATGAATTTGGATTTGACAATTCAGTACTTTCCTTCCTATCCCCTAACAGCAAACTCAAATAATGATGAATATGTAATGTGCAGGGAACCAATATGTAAAGTGACAGCTATTTTAGTAATGTCTCTAACCCATTAACACTTGGAGGGCATTAAGACAGCCCAACAGGATGACCTTTGCTAAGAAGGTGGACTGGGAAAATATGTTTCTTTTCTTTAGGATATGAACTGAGCATAACATTATTTCAGAAGTGATAAAGATCAGAGAGATGTAGCATAAGGAAGATGAAATCTGACTCACTGACTTATTCAGGCTGGAATATCCTATTGATTCCCTCTTTCATCACAGACAGCCCATCTGTGTTCAACTGAGTTTGGGTCAAAGGATCCGCAAATATTTCATTATTTAGACAAGTTAACCTACTTAAACAAAAACATTATCAGCTATCGCAGGATGATTTGAAATGACATAAATCCTCTAAACACTAAACAAACAATGACAAAAAGCAGACACTGATGGCAATAAGTGTGCAGCATCAAAGACTTTCAACAACGACCACTGTTTACTTAGAAATTATTTGTTCCAGCATCTACTAATGTATATAGGAACATGTCATCAGGAATTGTTGCCTTGGGAGGTTGAAAACTACTATGTTTTCCATTTGCAAACCTCTGAGAGTTTTGCCGCTGAGGAACAGACAGTGGTATAATGAGTTTCAGTCTGCCAATAATGACCCAGTTTTTATTAGCTGTCTTACACAGACCCTTCAGAAGTAATCCATACACCCCACTGTGACCTGCAGCCCAAAGGTTGAAACCTACCAACTTACTGGGTTTGACTAAATCTGAGAAGGAAACGGAATTTTTCTTTCCAGGGAATATTTTAATTTCTGAATTTGTTCTGTAGATTTGTTCTAAAGAGAAACATGAGAATAATTTTGAAATTTTTTGAAGAGGTAAGTTTCTCAAAAATTGTTTCAGTTAAGTCAAAATGTTTTATGTTGATTTTGACTTCCCCCCCCCCCCAATATAGAATACTTTTCCACTGAAAGTTAATTTCAAAACAAAAATCTACAATTCTGTGTTCCAATATATCTAAACCACTCCCT
>JASVER010000098.1:0-103844 GCA_030449065.1 Oceanodroma leucorhoa
ACAGCTGGTGATGTCACCCAGCGATGGGTTCTGATGTCCCCGGGGGATGGACTGCGACACCTCCAAGCGATGGACTGTGATGTCCCCGAGCGATGGATTGTGATGACGCGTCCCTCGCTGCTTGTATCCGGGCGCCRAGTCTCACCCAGCCGGCTCGTGCCCGCACTCCAGCTGAGCGAGTACGCGAGGTTGGAGTGTCGTGCGAGGCTGGTGTTGGTGCTGAGGTCGTGCCCAGGGAGTTGTTGAGTGCAGCTCTCGGTGCCCGATCCCAGAGCCACCAAAGGATTTTCYCCGGCCCTGCCAGCTTCAGGCAGCCGGGGCACCCAGGAGGCGCGCTCGCAGCCGCAGAGGTGAGCTGRGAGGGGAAACCTCACCCTGGGGAGCTGGGAGGGTTTGCTTCTTGAGGGGCCTGGGCAGTTCTTCCACCCCGTGTCGGGCCAGCCAATGACCGTGGCCTCTCTTCCCTTTCTAGCGCGACACCCGCTGCTGCAGCGGCAGTGAGAGGGAGCGGCTTGTCATCCCCAGCTCCCCCCAGCCCACCGCAGCCAGTGGAGAGCATGGCCACGGAGCTGGAGAACCGCTGTCCAATATGCCTGGACAGCTGGGAGGAGGCCAGCTACGTGATGCCATGCCTCCACCAGTTCTGCTACGACTGCATCCTGCGGTGGGCTGAGAGCAAGCCCGAGTGCCCCCTCTGCAAAAGGAGGGTGACCTCCATCTTGCACTCGGTGCGGGATGACGACGACTTTGAGGAGCAYGTCATCCCACCACCTGCGGCACCATCAGTTGTCGTCCACCGGACAGGAGGAGCTCCCGGACACCGAGCTGCCCATCACCCTGCAGCACCCCGGCCAGCACCCCGTCCGGCACCCATGGCCAGCCCCYGGGGTCCAGTGGGYGGCTTCCATGCCTGTGTCTGGGCGTCCATCTTCCGCGTCCACCCCRCTGTCCTCCATCCYCTCCTGCCCTGGCTGCATCAGGAGCTGGGGCAGCTCTTTGAGGATGCCCAGGAAGCAGCAGCAGCGCAGAGCCTCGTCATATCCAGCCTGCGCTACTTTGGCCTGGATGAGGAGGCTCTGATCCAGCTGCTGTGGGACACCCTGGGCCGGCGCACGAGGAGCTTCGTCCACCAGCTGATTGCYRCCATCGTGCACCGGTGCAGCGGGGAGGCCCGACATCRGATGGGCCTCGAAGAGGACGCCCGTGCTGCCGGGGGGCGGGAGGGCAGCCCCGAGGCCGCTCCCGGCCCCGCTGCCTCCCGAGGGGGGTCTCCTGCCCCCAGCCCAGCCCTTCGGGGGGGTTCCAGCAGCCCCCCCAGCGCCCCCGTTCCCACCCACGGGGAGCGAGAAGAGCCGCAGGAGGACCCAGAGGAGGCTGTGCCCGGGCCCTCCATGCGCAGCCGGGGCAGCCAACGCTCCCCTGGGCGGCCCCGGCGAGCCCCGAAGAGGAGGGCCGGCAGCTCTGAGGACCCTTCCCAGCCCCGCAGGAAGCCACCCCGCCATCGGTGACACTGGGAGGGTGCCTCAGGGGCCCGCTAAAGCAGGKCYGGGCCACAGCTGGGGCACACACCAGCCCCTTGTGGCCCTGCCCCGCCAAAACTATTTAGCATTTAATAAAAGAAAATGAAAGCATGAAAACTGCAGAAGAAGTCTCAGTATTGCTATGAGTCTCGGTGGTGTTGCTATTCCCACCTGCGCTGCTTTTCCCCCCCTTTTCCTGGTGCTACATCCACCATTTCCTCACGTGTCCGCTGGGCCCTGTGGCCGCTGGGGTCAACCTGGTGGGAGGTGCGGTGATGCAGCCCCTGCCGGGAGGGGTGGGATGTTGGTGCTGATGGGTCCTTCTACATGTGCCAGGTACTATTTTTTTGTTCCCCCAAAAGCAAGTGCTGCCCAGCTCCAGGTCTGCACGTCTGTAACTGGTCCCGGGCTAGAAGTTTCCAGCCAGGAGGTCTCTAGGGCCAGCCCATGCCCCATCGCTCATCACCCCAGGCCTGGCCTCCTCCTCACTGCACCCTCTTACCCACGTCCCGGGGTTCTGCTCTTCTACCACCCTGCATTGCCCAGCACAGCCTCGCTACGGCAGAACCAAAATCCCTCCTGCGTAGAGTCACAACATGGTACTGCTCTCTGTGTCAACCTAGGGTTGTACCCTGCCAARGCAGGAGCTCCAAGAAGTTCAACAAGGGGAAGTGCAAAGTCATGCACCTATTTTCAGTGAAAGAGAAGTGGGTGAGTGTTCAGAATAGGCAAAAGAATAAAAAAAGACCCAAATTATGAATGTCATAAAATGTATTCAAGCCATTGCCTTGCCTTGCATTTGCCTGGCTGGTGAATAAAATGGAGCAGGGAGGTARAGGAGCTGTCCCAGGGGAACCAGGGTGTGTGCAAAATTCCACGGTGGGGAGGCAGCAGCTGTGGGCAGCTGGGGAAKAGGACACTCAAGGCAGTTCCCTGCCTCTGGTGGAAGCGATCGCAGAGAGGGGTGCATCAAAAAGGGCAGGAGAGTGGCTAGTTTCATGTTCCCCAGCTTCTGCACTACTGAATCTCCCCAGCCTCCTTGGCTGGGAGAAAGGGCAGGTGCATGGTAGAAGGACCATGCCACAGGTTCTTGCTGCAAGTTGCACTGGCAGCTGAGAGAGAACAGAGAGGGACACAAACTCTTTTTGCTGGGAAGCAGCTCTAGAGGCACTCGAGTGCAAGGACTGGAAGTGCTGCAGACATGCTGTCTCGAGTTAGGTACAGTCTGTGCGAATGTGGAAAGCATCTCCCGGGCAGCGCACTCCCCCTCTTTGCGGTACACACACAGATGTGTGCAGGGAACGCTAGCATTTGCTTCTGACCAAGAAAAAGCTTAGAGTGACTGGGAATGTGAGTCCCAAGCAAAGTAACCAGCCCCTTTGTGTTTGGATTTACTGACCCAGCACTGAGCTGATTTGGCTCCTGGCAACTTGAGAAGCACATGAGCAAACGCACTTCTCTCTCCTGGTAGGAAGCTGGTTTGATGCCTTATTACTGTAATTGTCAAATCCATCAGTCATTACAGGCTGTCTCCAAGACTTCATCCTCTTTCACCCTCTGCTCAGGAAGGATAACCAGCTTATTTTGACAATGCTCACAGAAAAATTCTTGGGATTTGTTTATTCTGGACTATGTCTCTGGGCATCCTTGTTCCTGTCTTTCTTTAAAGGTAAGTTTATCTGTGGTTGTCCAGGTTTTTGACGGTTTTTTGTTTTTCTTTTATTTTTCTAAACAGTAGTCACATCCTACCCCAACTCTATTTGCAGAGGACTTGCATCTGCTTGTAGTTTAAACTTTGTTAGAGTCCAGTGCTGGTCCCACTGAGTTTTGTAATCAGTTTGAATAAGTTTGTGGATCTCACAGTGCTGGCCACCTTCTTTTAAGAAAGGAAAAGGTGTGGGGGTTTTTTAATGAAAAGTGAGTAATTTTCACTTTCAGAAATGAACTGAAATGATTGTGTTTCAAAAGGAGTATGTTCTTGCTCTCCTTTAAAAATTTAACATATCTGTGTTTTTTTGGGAATGAGAAATTATAACTCCAGGCTGGACAGRATGGTTGTGAGAACCCTGTAGGTGTGAAAGTGAAATGGTTCTACAAAGAAAAATGACCAGAAGAAAATTCTTAACTGTTTACTTTCTATGCATMATTTGGGAAGATTTATAGCTGCATAAATATGTAAATTTACTATTTCTGTTTGTTTTTCTCTTCTAACTTTTAGTATGTTTAATAAGAGTCCTTCCACGCAGTGATGGGTATACATTGGAAACCTCTAATAAAAGTAATAATGGGCTTCTGTAGACTAAAGTGTCATCTGTGACCAAGCTATCTTCTGAAGTTTCAGCATGTTACAAACCAAAGTAGGAACTGTGTGATTCTTCCAGAACATGGAGGATTGCAAGGCTAACAATAAAGAATTTTTAAATAAGAAGGGAGATTGAAATAGCCACAGTCCTGAAAGGTGTTCAAGATTCTACATAAAATGTGCTTTTATTGCTCCCTAACAGCTTGTTATATGAAACGTGCATGCCTGCAGAAGCTGTAAATTCTAAAACTGAGTGTTCCAGGTGTGAGGGACCATGTCGTGTTATTCACGATTTGTGCAAAGAGAAAGCATTGTCTTTTTAAAGCAGAGAAAGTGATCCGCACACTTCAGAAGCGCAGGCGCTTGGGAAACTTCTGTATATGTGATGTTGCACTGGACTATTCATGCCACACAGATAATTCCTCATTAGTTTATCTGAACCTGCAAAACATCCCTGCATTTCATTATTACAGCTCCACATTTCAGCTGCCTAATGTAGCAATGCTATTGCAGAAAATTGTTTCCCCACCTTGCCAAATTAAGAACCTTGCTATCTTTGTTTGTAAGAAATTTCTGTGCTACTTCAGGAGCTGAACTAACCGGCAGGTGATGGCAGCTAGTTATGATATGACTCACTTTGTGTGCAGTCCCATTTTGAGCAGTTGTGTGTCGTGTAAATACTGCCTTTTATATACTGAGTAATCACTAATTCATCGGGGGGTGCTTAGTTTTTCTGAGCGGCATATGAAGACACAAACTGCTTTTATAAATAATTCAGAGGATTTTTTGTTACGTGCTTTTGCCAGCAGTTTACAAGTATGCACTTTTACAGACAACTGCTAAAGCAGAATGAAATGAACCTCTGATTAAGGTGGTTTGACCTGTATTTGACCTCCGCTTTGTGGATAGCTTTTTTTATTTTTAAAGAAAAGAAAAAAAAAAAGACAATAAAAACCCTGGGAATTGTACAGTTGGGGCAGAAGAGAAAAATGTTGGGATTATCTTAGCATGTTATCAGTAGCAGAGTCTTTTAACAGTAAGCTCCAAACTCCCCTGAGGATTCCTCAGTGCACCCACATGGAAGTCACAGCAAGTCCATCATAACTAACATTGCTCTCACATAGTGCTGAGTTGTTTCAACAGAATTCATAACAATTTCTCAACTACTGAAAAATTCTGCAGGGCTGCTTGACAGGAAAGTTGTGAAAAGGACTAGGTAAAGGACAAAACAAAACAAAACAAAACAAAACATGAAGAACTTGGTCATTTTTTCCAGTCCTTTCCACAACTTCTTGCTTCAACTTGACTATGCTTGCACTAGTGCTAGGAGCCCTGATAGACATGTCATTCAAGTTAGGTCATTGCAGCCCTCCTTCCTGAGGAGCCTGGAGCTAGTGATGGTTTCCTGGGATGTGGGCTCTAAGGAAAATCAGGAAACTGGTCCTCAGCCTCCCTGGGTCCCAGATGACATCTTTCAGAGCCAGATGTCCCTTTCAGAATCCTTGAAAGAGCACCGAGAGGATGGAAGGACCCTGTGAGTCCCAGCAGCTACGTAACAACCTCAGGTGGAGGGACATGAAAACCCTGCTCCAGGGAGAGATCGAAAGGGAGKGGTCAGACCCACTCCTGCTCCTTTCTCTGCGCATGGTGCAGAYGACCCTGCAAGGGAGTTCTCCTCCTGAGAAACAAGTCCCAGTGACCACATGGGTACCTAGCCTCAACAAGGAACATTACCTTGAGCTCAGTGCACAGGCACCTGCTGGGTTTGAACATCCACGGAAGTTAAACATGCACTTTGCTAGTCTCCAGTCAACCCATGCGTTCTAATTATTGTGCCTTTATGTTCTTTTTTTTAAGTGAGGCCACTAAAGTGCCACACATGCCACACAGAACAGAGTCAGACCTTTTAGTTTTTTTGCTCTGTGCAGCCTGACATCAAGGTCATACTCTGGCCATGTGCCTTTGAAAAGCCCAACAAAGGCAAAGACAAGCTGAGGACACAGCCCCTCCTCTGCAGTCCGGTGGGAATGTAAGTACTCAGCAGTATGGGACAAATCCTATGACAGGGAACGTTGCAGGCAAGCTAACCAGCTGAAAGATGTAAATGATGAAGTAACTCAGCCTGACTTGGTGTACCCAGCCAGTGCAAAACAGCTTTTCTTTGGCTCACTCACAATAGAGAGTTGAATTCCTGTGCTACACTCATTTCATGCTTTCTCACAGCTTTGCTGATTTAGATGAGCTCTAGTGATCACATCAGAACACAACTGATGATCTCTAGGAGCAAATCCTCACAAGGATACTGTTCTTGGTTCACTTCCRTGCAAGCAGGTGCTATTTCTGCAGCAGCAGTAGCATTGGCAAGACAGTATCAAAGGGCCAGATTCTGCTGCCAAGATACAATTCCTCTAGAGTGAGCTGGTTAGACTGAGGTGACATGAGTTGAGAGATCTGTGTAGCAGGAAGAACCAGGGCTGGTACATAAATAAATATATATGGAGTCTAAACTTTGGGCCTCATCTGTGTAGGACTGATGGAACTGCAGTGAGCTGTGTTAATCAAACTGGTTTACTCCGAAGACACGCTGTTGAATAGAGGTGAGAAGTCCTGTGCCTTAATAGAGTACAACATGTCGTCATTGGTAATGTAGGTGGCTGGTGAAGGAGCTCCACCTTTAGGTCTCATAAGTGTTACCAGACTAGAACCAGGTGTTAAAGTCAGATAATTTAGAATCTTTCATACTCTTAATTTGATGTCTGAAGGTCGCATTCACCTCAGTTCCCCACATTCTCTATGTTGATGCTCTGAGTTGTATCACCCCACAGAGTAACACACAGTTTCAAGGATAACAATGCAGCTGACACAATCTCAAAATAGAAAAGATATGAGGAAAACCTTTGCTTGTACAAGCAGGTCTTTTCTTCCATATTGGCTAAAAAGATGCCACATGTGCACCTTGCAGAAACGGGAAATTACTGCCAGATCCCTGCCATTGCTGTAACTTCTGGGAGCAGAGGCACCAGAATCTGGTCACTCTGGATTCTGGGAGTGTGCTAAGGCATCACATACACATGGAGTCAGACAGGATTGTCAGACTTGTCACAGCACGTGTCCGTTTATAGGTGTCACTCTGCTCTGGGATCAAGAACACTAGCACAGAAACATTTGTCAATACATTTAAGACAGGTAGGCAGAGTCCTAGGCAAATCTCTGAGATGGTTTCCTGTGAGTTACTGTCTGCCACAGTAACTGGCTGCACATGCTTGCCTCTTGAGATTGACTTTTCAGTTCAATGAACCACACTTCATGGTCAGTCACTAGTCTTCTATGAGCATTCACTGTCACAGCTCTAAGGCTGCTGTGTATTATTGTAGGCACAGCTGCAACTGTGGAGCTGGCCCAAGCTTGTGAGAAGTTGCCAGGCTCCAGAAAAGGTGGAGGTATTTCCATGCACGTTCACTTATAGTGATCTGGGCTAAATCTTCTTATGTTAACTCTCCTCAAATCTCACTAGAAGAAGTGGGAAGGGCCAGAAAAAGCACCTGGGCCCTGACATCACCAGCACCTATTGTTATAGGCACCTATTGGTATAGCACTCTGCATGTAGGGAAGGGTCCAGAAACAGATGCAGTGCACAAGAAAGTAGCACCCATCTGGTCTTTGGGATGATGCCAGATGGTGCCTTGGGAACCTTCAGCTTTGTTCCAGTGCAGGGGGCCTTATGATGGCCTCAGAGCAGAAGTACCCATTCCAGGCACAGGATTCATGTCCTAAAGACAGCTCCAGACCTTTTTCCTCTCTCTGGTTTGTATTCCTAAGACATGTGGAGGAGAACATGAATTAGTGATGATGGTAACATATTGGATGATTTTGTCAGCAACTGTAAACTTTTCCAAGCAGTGAAAGAGGTATTTTATGTCTCTGTGGTGTGGTGAGAACAGTGAACAGCAGCATCCCTTCTCACACCTGCATGATTAAGTAACTCTTTCCAAAGTCTAAGAATGGGTTACATCAGTCACAAAATAGGAAATATTTCCATCTGAACATGATGGCTGTGATTTTCAAGGGAACGCATGTACCCAAATAGCATTCAAGTTCACTGTATGTCCTGAACAAAGGGTTAGTGCAGAGTTTCATTTGTATGTTACAAGCAAGGAGGGAGATATAAAGTCTCTCCAGTTCTAGGSTGTGATTAAAGTAGATTAAAACCCTTTGCATCACTCCTGACATGGTTGTTCAAGGGTGCCTACTGCCTAGAGATCCTGCATAATCTAATTAAGGAAGAGAGCAAATCTGCCTGAGACAGGTAAGGCTAGCACTGGCAATCAGTAGCATCCACAAGAATGAAGAAGGTAGACAGGAGTTTATTGCTGTTTTGGGACACACTCCTGAGCAAATATGGTTTGAAGAAAGAGTTTTGCTTATCAAGTAATTTCTGCATTAAGCAAAGCAGCTGATAACAAGGCTGGGACTAGAACCAGATGATGAGTTTGGAAATAACAGTCTTCCCACCTGGGGCTTGCAATTAAGTCAGTAAATTGCAATGGGAAGAGAACTTGTAGTCAGTGTGAGTACTTATGCATGTCAACAGTGAGGTGCAGGTGACTCTGCTCTGCCTTGCTATCAATTGCCTTTGCTCACTTAGAGAAGCTGTAGTTATCGGAGTGCTGAAATGGATGTCTGTGATCCTTATCACCTTCCAGAAATGGATATCTTCAGTAGTTATTGCATTCCAGAATGTTGCAGAGAAAGCCACAGTCCTCATTTCTGTCCTTAATGCAACACAGATTTGGACAGAAGAAGGACTTAGAGGGAAGGGGCATGCTTGAGGAGATCTCATTTTGCATTGAGGACTCAAACGGCCTAAAGCCAGTTTGCAGATTGGGCTGACAAGACTGTACACTGTGTTCCCTCACGCTCAGCTGTGGTTGCGTGGAAAAGAATTTCTGGTCACTTAGATCTGCACCATGCCAGGAAAGAAAATAAAGTTGTAAATTGGAAAAGATATGTTTGTGGCAGCTGAGGTGAGAGAGGATCTATACAGAGTCATAGATTGGTACAGTAATTTGGCTGGAAGGGACTTCCAGAGGTTACCCAGTCCAACCCCTCTTCTCAGAGCAGGGACAGCTCTGTTAGGGTGCTTCTTGGGCAGTCAAGCTGGGAAGATCTCCAAGGATGGTGGGTATCCCCTATGGTGAGTACCCTTCAGAGAAAAAAAGACTTCCCTGATACCCTGGCAATGCTTCATGATGCAACTTGTATCTGGTTAGTGTTGTCCCTGTGCACCTCCCAGAGGAGTCTGGCTCCTTCATCATAGAGCCCTTCCTCATGGCAGCTGAAGGCAACCAAAATAACTTCCCCTTGCTTTCTCATCCCCAAGCTGATCACAGGCATGTCTCTCCACCTCTCATCAGACATGCTGTGCTCCAGCAGCCCGTTGTCTCAGTGGCCTCTACTTGACTGACTCCACAGGGTCAATGTATGTCTTGTGCTGCCCTGGGGAGGCTTTATTAGGCACAGAGCTAACTTTATGTCATGCAGTGGGTCTCACTGTTGTTGAATGTAGGCTGGCTGTAGAGGAGGATGCTGCTTGGTGTTTTCATCACCTCTGAATCAGTAGGTTTAGGAAACAAACAGGAGTAGGAGGTCATATAATGATGCAGAAAATACATTTCGTAATTCTTAGCCATCTTGTGCTCTTTTTGAAGAACTTCCCCATCTTCAGTCTGCAAAGTGGCAGAGTAGGTCATGACAAATGATGGAGTACWTTCCCTTGAATATTGTGTCATTTTAGAAAAGTCATCAGCAAACTGAAATCTTGCTTGACCAGCTGTAACAATAGGAAGAGGAGATAAAAAATGAAATAAATATTTGTTAGATGGTTTGCAGTTGTCAGTGTTTCAAGTGGCAAATGGGCAGCAACTTTGAATTGGACCCACTTTTGCTCAGGCTTCACACACAATTCATAAAAGGCAACTGGACAGCTTCGAGAGCTCTAAGCAAAAGACTTGTCTTTCTCATATAGCCAAACAGCTATCCTGCAGCATACTCTCTGCAGCAGTGTTTCGTTCAAGGTCTAAGTCTTCTAATGCAGCCTCCAAAGATATTAGGGTCCCCAATTTCCATTTACTTTATAATTCAAATTTGTTGGATTGGTATCTCAGCCCAAGCACTTCAGCACTCCTGCCATCGTCAGATCTACTTACGTGTTGCCTGACAGAGACAACGAGAGGGCAGGATGATAGAAAAAGGATAGATGGAATGAGAACAGGTCTGTGGGTAAGGAGGAGACATCCTTCTCCAGAGCAGGCCTCTTCCCAAGTGGGCAAATCATTTCCCCTTTGGGTCAAAATGCTGTAGCAGTCTCAGGAAGTCTGTATGCTGGGGAATACAAGAGAGCAGGCCAGACAGCACAGGCTCACTTTCTGCTTTTGAGGCTAGTTTTGGTCTCTCTCAGAGACCACGCATCCCTCATCTGCAGGCATTGCTACTGTATCACAAGATGACAGTCATACTCCACCTGGTTACGTGGGGCACCAATTTTGTTTTAATTTTGTTTTGTTTGCACTGACATAATTCAGGATCATTACACTGAAATTACCAAAGCTTTAAATCAACTGACTAAAGTTAAGACAAAATCAGGCTCCCCAGATCATCATTGTCTGGAAGAACCTCATTTTCAGTGTAGTTCATTTCTGCTCTTAGTCAGGATCAGTGACTCAGCCAATGCAGGTTTGCCTGGCAGGGTGCAGCAAGGAAAGCCACATATTTCATATCCCCACTGATCCCAACAAAACCAGGACTTGAGACTGATTCCTCAGGAAAAGACAATAGCATCTATCATTCTGAAAACAGACAGATAAAGGCTAACCAATGCTCACTTGTCACTGAGACCTTGTGAAACGCAGAGTCTGGGAAAAAAACAGCTGTAAACGTCATGGTACAGACCATGCTCAGCCATTTTATATACACATAAGCAAATCTGGGCTGAATCAGCCAAAACAAAGCACTTCTTACAATTTCAAGTGTCCTAGGTCAGATATCCACAGATCTTGTTTGATTGGTCAGAAGTCTAATTCACTCAGAGTCAGTTACCTCATCAAGACAGTCTTAGAAGCAGCTTTTGTCTTCAGTGTGAAATAAATTCAGACTCCCTGCTGAGAATTTTCCTGCCTCTGTTTACAGCTCCCTTAGTCTGAAGACCTGGACCACCAAAGCCTCATACTTCTTTCCCTTGGAATAAATCCCTTGATAGCAGCCACTTCTGCTGCCAAAACCTCCAAACTATCACCAGCCAGCTAGCAGCATGGCATCTTTCACACAGACGGGCAGCAAGTTTTGCCTGGCCTAGTGAAAGGTCAGCAGTGCTGCTTAAAACAGGATTGAGTCTCATCTATCGATGTTTTATGTAAGTTTTGCTTCCCAAGTGGGAAACTATTTCAGATTTGGGAAAATGCATCTTCGTATTTCCCAGTTCAGGTACTAAGCACTGAAAATGAGGACAAATAAGCAGCCATTCAAGATGGAGTCAAAATTTCCATCCCTTTCCACATCCCTTTCACAAGACTAACACTGTTTCACATCATCCAGCATTTGCATTTCTGATATGGGAAAGACAAGGTTGCAACTTTCTCTGCATTCCCAGATCCATGTTTACTTTGGACATTTGTGCCTTGCCTGTGCCTTGCAGCCAGTACAACTCTCACTTTGCTCACAGGCAACAGCTGAGGCTTGAGCAATGTGGGAAGAAGGCAGGAGGAGCCATCACTAGCCTTGCCTATTGCATCCTTGGTACCTTTGCTGCTTAGTATTGCTATGCAAGTACAACTGGCAGGCTGGCAAGGCAAAAGTTCGTTGTTCAGGAAACTAGCCATCTCTGGGATCGTAACCATTGCCACTGACCAGCACTGCAAAAGAAGGGGAAAGAATCACTGCAACATCTTTGGACACACTGGGTGGTTCATCTCCACAATACTACTGTCTGTAACATTTCCACTCCGACCTGTCCTCTGCATTGCCCAGAGAAGTTAAACAATATCACTGCTGCTTCTGTAACAACACACTGAGGCAATGGTTTTGAGGCAAAACCCCTTCCCCATCTCTGAACTACAAAAAAAGGAACAAGCTTTCTCTGCCTAGTAAAGGCATGTCTGTTTTTCCTTAATAGTTATTAGTCATTAATAGCGCTTGGGAGAACTAAGTTTATTTTTTTATCTTTGCTTACTTCATGTCTTGGGGACACAATGACTTACCTTCCTCTTCATGGGAGGTTAACTTATCTTCCTCCTCTTCCAGGGTCCTGCTGACCCTGGTGTAGGCTTCTTTCTAATTATATTGTGACTTTTTCAGGGTGGGAAGTGGAGCCTGAGAAACTGTGTTGCACAGTAAACTGAAGAATTCATTGCAGCCTCTGTCACTGCTATTATCTGCACTGGGTTTAGGAAAAAAACCTTCCTACCTATCGTCTTCTCAGCCCTAACCAGACTTGCCTGTCCGTTTCCACAGAAATCATTATTACGCCTGTCTGTTCACATATGGCTTTCCCAGATCTGAGCTCTCCACATGTGCCTGACATGGCATTGAGTGGGCTTTTGACAGGGAGGTGCAGATTCCCTGTGACCCTTTTCAGAGCYGTCTGTGAATGCTGTGCAGATTGCCATGGCTACCTCATTGACAGCACTTGGTTAGTGAAGTTCACAGTGCTTTCCCAGGAAGGGCTTTCCCTTGGTTTACTGGTTTGGGTGCTGAAACATGTAGAGGTGAAGGGATGTGACAAGCTGCTCTGCAAGCCAGTGGGAGTGGGGCGGCCAGAAGCCCATTCCAGTACACTGATGACCATATCACCAGTATCTCACTTTTGTCGTATGATTTTGTTTCTTTCTATTGGCTTCCATTACTGCTCCTCCCCACAAATCTCAGGATGGTTGGCAAGAGTCACCTTCAGACAGCCACAGATCTCTGTAACATGTCTAGCAAGGGGAGTCCCCCTCCCCACCACTGCTCCAACTCCCTCCTCTTCTGCTCCCTCCACATCCAGTATTGTAGTAATTACAGTTATATTGCATGGAGCTAATGTAAATTAGCATTACACTAAAAATACAGTTTTTTCCTTTTCTGCCTGTAGCCAGTTATGTTTCTGACCTGGAGCAATGAGGTAGTTTAGATAACTATCATACATTTGAGAGGTATCCCACTGTTAATATCTTAATGTGTGTCTCTTCACCTTACACACATATCTCAGCCTTTAAAAGATATGCACCAAGCCAGCAGGACCAAAAATATAATTCCATCCTTTCATTATGTAGTGGCCTATGTTCTCTTTTTAGCATGTTGTCATGTGCCTAAAGTCTTTGAGATGAAACCTTTCCTAGCATACCCTTTAATACCCATCTTTGCTGGGAGCTCTTTATCTGCTATCAAAGAACAGAAATGACCAGTATCAGGAAGATTAGGTCCTTTTTGCCTAGGAAAACATGGCATTTCTCACATTCCTCTGGGTATCTGATGAGTTTTGTGTGTAAAGTGCAGAAACAATCTGCATAGTGAGAGCCAAAGATTAGAGTCAAAGAGTACCCGGAAGGGAAGTAGATTAAAAACAGGTTTTAAGTGAGAGAGGCATTCAAATACACAACACGCAAACACACAGAGACAAAGACACAGACACATGGAGGATTGAGGCAGCTGATGTAATTCCATTGTTTCTTATGTGAGTACTCTTCCCCGAAGGTGTGATGGCATGCGTTTTAAATSAAAGGACACTGAAAGAAATAATGCATTTGCAGCCACAGATCAAAACAACAATGGGAACAAAAGCAGATGGGACACATCTGTGTCTCTGGGGATTAAGTGACATACGGCAGTGACATGCTTTACATTCTCAGAAATCTGCAAAATATACAAAATAAGGTGGGTGGTTTTTTATAGCTACCAAAGCATTAGAACATGTCACATTTTTGTAAGTACTGTTACCATTCCAATTCTTTGTGCTGATGAAGTTGCCTGTGAAACAACCTACTTTTTCCCTGATACTACTCCTGTTACTTCCCCCATAATTCATAATTGCATATAGTGTGTGTGTGTGTGTGTGTCTTCCTGTGGTCGTTCTATTTGCATTCCCAAAGAAATAGCTAAAAATCCCTGTAAGAGTACAGTGATAAACTAAAAAGAAAATAAATAATAGAAGAGGAGCTATGGCAGAGGGTCTGCAGGTTGTTAGGAAAATACTTGGAAGTTCTAGGACTTAGCTCTGATACCCATAGGTTTTCGTAATGGCTTTTTGCTCTCTAAATGTTCCGATTATAACAAGATTATATACGATCATAACAATACCTCTCAGTATAATGACACTGTTTTTCAAAAAAGGCCAGAACTCCACTCAATTTCTTTTAGGAAACAGTAAAAAAAACCAAACAAACAAACCAAAACAGAGGGAATGTGGCAAAGTAACAATTCAGAGAGAAAAAAATTGCATAAATGTCGTGAAATACCTGCAAAAGGTACAAGGGGAGTGAGTAAATATCGCAATCACAATATCGCTGAAGTTTAGGACTTTTTATGAAGTAGCAGGAAACAAAATATTTAAAGGAACAATGTCATGGACCAGAAATATGCTGTTGATTTTAACTTACTGTGCTCTGCAAAGAGATTGTATATACAAACGATTCTAGGAACTGTTTTTGAGAAGGGAAATAAAAAAAGACATGTTTTGTAATTCAGAGACATGTTAGCATGCATATGTGTAAATATAAAGTGATAAGGGAAGAATATGGTATTTGGTCTGAAAACCATTGGTCTTTTAGGTACCAATAACTTCCATAATCTTGTATGAATAAAGTAATAACTTGTGTGTAAGGCTCAGGCCTCTGCCAAAAGAAATAAGCAGCAGCTAGAAAACATTCCACTAGCAGCTGGCCCAGCAAAAAGTTCAAAGATTGTGAAAATAAAACCAGGGAACACTGTGAACCAGAGGTGGCTGAAAACCTCTTGGAAATCCATGTCCTTCCACCCACCTTCTTGTTACTATTTCATTATTTATTCTTCACTGTGCACAGCAAGCCATTATGTGGTCTACACCAGGGATGCTCAGTCAAGGAGCTGACCACTTTTGGAGCAAACCTGGGTAACTGGCAAGGGCTGGACTCTTGCCTTGTAGCTCAGGGAGCTCAGCATGCAAAGCAGAGCAGGAGGATCGACGAGCCAAGGCCAGACATGACAGCACAGCCCCTAGGAAAGGAGGGAGCATCTGCCTTCCTGGGGAYGGCATATGGATAGTCTGGCCAGAGCTAGCTGAAGTTTTGACAACCATTCCTAGCAGATAACGCTGAACAGCCTCCAGCCCCAACAAATACTTCCCCGGATCTGAACCCAAACCCAGAGAAGAAACAAGGACTATTAAGGTGGCACAGTGGGGAGGATGGGATGACACTCAAGCATGGAAGTGGCAATCCATGCCCGGAGGATCCCACCCAGACAGAGAAGGTGGAAGAGGTTTGTTGTTAGCTGCAGCCGTATGCCTTGAGCCCTGTGTCTCCTCAACAGACCAAGCAAAATTGCGAAGGAGCAAACTAGTGCAACCAGTGAAACCATATACAGCACACAAGGAAGGAGGAAGAGCTGTGCTAGTTTTAGTCAGGTTTCTTTTCTTTTTATTTTTCTCTTTTTCTCTTTTCTTTTTCTTTTTCTTTTTTCTTTTCTTTTTCTTTTTCTTTTTCTTTTTTCTTTTTCTTTTTCTTTTTTCTTTTTCTTTTTCTTTTTCTTTTTCTTTTTCTTTTTCTTTTTCTTTTTCTTTTTCTTTTTCTGTTTTCTTTTTCTTTTTTGTTTTCTTTTTCTTTTTCTTTTTCTTCTCTTCCTCTTCCTCTTCCTCTTTCTCTTTCTCTTTCTTGTTATTCTTATTTTATGTTATTTATTTATTTGTTTAGTTAGTTAGTTGGTTTTTCTTTTTCTTTTTCATTTTTTTTCCTAGCCAGAGGTTTGGGTTATTTATTTTATTTTTAGCTTTGCAGCCAGAGCAGATATCTGAGTTACACCAAGATCAGCATGTCTTAGGTCACCACAAAACATGCAGGCCAATTGAGACAGCTCTCCTTGCCATCACTGGCAACAGGACATGAAGAGTTCAGTCTGAGCATAAGCTTGGGCATGCACAGCCGCTGACTTGGAGCTGACAACAGCCAGTACCAGCTTGATCTAATTTAACTGCAGTGTCTCAGAGAATTCAAACCCCTTTATAGATACCATGAAGGCTCACAGTCAGTATACGACACTCTGTGTGCGCCTCATCAGAGGTGCCTCTCTCCCTCTAGATATGAATCCACATTTGTCCAAATGTGCAAATACATGGATGCAGTTATTAATTGCTTCTAGGCTTGCTCTGAGGAGGTCTCTGCAAATTATTTTTAAAATATACAATTATCCCATGTTTCAGTCCCAGTCTCTTAGCCTAACCTGTCTGGGACATTGCAACATGTCTACGTTTAATAAAGAGGATGAAATCTCACATGCAGGCCATGCGTGTGGAAGAAAGACAGAGCTCAGACTGTAAGCTAACACCAAGATGACTTCTTTATTCCTTGCTGAAATAATTCAAGGCAAGCATGTTATAAGGGAACAAAGGGAGGCAAAGGACAGCTTTTCAGATACATTTCAGAAATAAGCCCACAGGGAAACTGCCATCTTCTGTTTTCTTGCTACAGGTTCCTCCTTCACATCATAGGACTTCCTGATCCAGCACAGAGGATACCACACAGTACCACCCTACCTGGGGATTTCCCTCACAGAAATGCGTTTGGAGGGACCCACATTTCCTTTTATCTCCTGTTAGAGGAGGTGGTAGCATTCTATAATAGAGAAATAGCTCCCAGGCAGGTTACCTCGCTGTCCAATTCTCAGCAATTCCATCCTAGAAAGAAAGATAAAATTCAACTCTAGCACATATTCCCAAGAGGTTGGTAGCAATTTATAGGTTGTGTTGATCAACCACTGGGCTTCTTGCAGACTTCTTTGCACATGTAGAAGCACGTGAGGAGATTCAAAGAGKTATTTAAGACTTGAATGTAGTCCACGAATACCTCTGTTGTCCGTAGAGCTCTTCACAAAACCACCAGGGAATTGGTTGCCTCATGCCTCCCAATTGCCTGCAAACTCCAGAAGCAGTTTAGAGAACCATTTCAGATTATTCAGAGAGTAAACCTTGAGGGACAACCTAGTCCTTGGTCTAGTAACTCCATGACTCCTTTGTACTGAGGAGYGCAGAACTGGACCCAGCATTCCAGGTGTGTCTCACCAGTGCTCAGTAGAGAGGATCACCTCTCTTGACCTGCTGGTGAGGCTTTGCCTGATGCAGCTCAGGATGCTGGTGGCCTTTGCTGCAAAGATGCATTGGTGGTTTGTGGTCAACTTGGTATCTATAAGGACGCCCAGGGCTCTTCTGCCAACCTGCTCTGCAGCCAGTGGACCCCCAGCCTATCCTGGTGCCTGGGGTTACTTCTCCTCAGGTGTGGGACTTCGTACTTACTTTCATTGAACTTCATGAGGTTCCTGTCAGCCATTTCTCCGATTTTTTTGAGGTCCCTCTGAATGGCAGCAATCAGCCACTGTATCAACCACTCCTCCCAGTTTTTTACCATCTGAAAACTTGCTGAGGGTGCACTCTGTCCCATCATTCATAACGATGTTAAACAGCATTGGCCCCAGTATCCACCCCTGGAGTACTCCACCACTGGCTGGCCTTCAGCTGGACCTTGTGCTGCTGACCTGAGCCTGAGCCTGACAGTTCAGTGCCTTTTCAGTCTGCCCCACTGTTCACTTGTCTAGCCTGTAAGGCATAGACAAATGTGGGTGTTCTTGGAAATGGTGTCAAAACTCTTGCTAAACTTGAGATAAACATCATACACTGCTCTTCGCTCAAATTTTAATGAGATGATTGTATGTTTTCTTACTGCTTCAAAGATAATTCAGAAATAAGGCGGATACTGTCTGAGGCAGTGGGATCTAAGGGGCTGTCTGTTGCTCAAAGATCCTTTATCTAGAAAGCATCATGCCCTTTGCCAGTTACTTGTACTTTCCTGTAACATACCAGTAAGTCTGGTATTGTTTTGGGAGACTGACCTGGCAGCCTTAAATATTGACGTCCAGCTTCCAGCCTAGTTTAAAAGATGAAAGAGTGCCACTGCTTTTGGTTAGATTTCTGTGACTGAGGGGTAGGCAGTGGTAAAGCTTAGTCTACCACTATTCCTGAGAGATCCAGACTTCCCCATCACCAGCAAACACTCCATTTAGCACGCAGAGATGTAGTGTCACAATGCATTAGCACAAGCATTAGAGGGGGAAAAAGCAGAAATCTCTCCCGAGTATGAAATATTAAGTATTTGAAGATTACAATTTAAAGAAAAAGTCTATAAAAATATAAGTCTGACTTGTTGTCGACCTCAGTTCCTTCTCCAAAGCAGCTGTAGCAGAGAGATGGAGGTGTGATTAGACTAGCCAGGTCTTTGTGGCACCAACAGCTACCATGGCTATTTGCCAGGACACCCCAAAGGCTCCACTGCTTCTGAATCTATGTAATTTTGTAAGCAAAACCATGCAGTACACAAACGTGGTCACCAATGCCAACTCAGCAGGCTAAGAATAGATCAGCTAAGGCTATGTTAACAATTTTGGATACAAGACGTTGCAAAGTAATAGAATCACATTACAGAGGGGAGAGTTAAAGGATGGAAAACCAGGTGCAAAATTGCTACTGGTGCAAAACTAGGCTACTTCAGCTCATGAAGTTTAACAGGGAAAGGGGCTTGGCTTCAGCATGGTTAGAGCATACAGTACAAAGACAGCTACCTGAAGCACACAGCAAAGGGTTATGCTGAGATCTCTCAAAGTCAGACCTCCCTTGAAGGGGCTGCATTAATGCACCATGACAGCGATGGTACCAGGGCACTCTAGCAGCTCAGCTGACTTCCAGAGGCTGGTGAAGGGCACTTTTCCTTTGTGAAAGCTGAGGCAGCCAGTTTAAAAGGAAGGTTAAAGGCAAATATTACATAAGTACTCAAGATGAGAGCAATAGGGCAGGCAGTCATTTCTTCCCTAAAGCACAGGAACATGGGGGTGGGGTGGGCAGGTGAGTGAAAGGACCGCAAATTTGCTCAAAACACAGGACCTCTTTCCGTAGAACAATGTGTAGTGATTTTCATTGGTTTCCTTTCCACAGAAGGATGTTACAAGGGAGTSGGGGTCTGCTGAGGCACTGGAAAACGAGTATTAAGGCTATAACAGGGGACCTAAATCACTGCTTTGCAGGGAAGCTTACTTAAGCTGCTGAAGGAGAGATACTGTGGCTAGAGCTTGTCTTTGCCAATGGTGAAAACATAGCATCCCATATTGATGTGTCAGCAAGGGCTATTAGAGCAGTGCTTACAGCACCTGCTCCTCTGGATYCCCATGATCATGTAATGCATTAAGCATCATGGGGAAGAGTGGCTGGAAAGCTGCCCAGCGGAAAAGGACCTGGGGGTGCTGGTTGACAGCCGGCTGAACATCAGCCAGCAGTGTGCCCAGGCAGCCAAGAAGGCCAACGGCATCCTGGCCTGTGTCAGAAATAGTGTGGCCAGTAGGAGTAGGGAGGTGATCGTGCCCCTGTACTGGGCACTGGTGAGGCCGCACCTCGAATACTGTGCTCAGTTTTGGGCCCCTCACTACAAGAAGGACATTGAGGTGCTGGAGTGTGTCCAGAGAAGGGCACCGAGGCTGGTGAAGGGTCTGGAGMACAAGTCTTATGAGGAGCGGCTGAGGGAGCTGGGGTTGTTTAGCCTGGAGAAGAGGAGGCTGAGGGGAGACCTTATCGCTCTCTACAACTGCCTGAAAGGAGGCTGTAGAGAGGTGGGTGTTGGTCTCTTCTCCCAAGAMACAAGCGATAGGACGAGAGGAAATGGCCTCAAGTTGCGCCAGGGGAGGTTTAGATTGGATATTAGGAAAAATTTCTTCACCGAAAGGGTAGTCAGGCGTTGGAACATGCTGCCCAGGGAAGTGGTGGAGTCACCAACACTGGAGGTATTCAAAAAACGTGTAAATGTGGTGCTTCGGGACATGGTTTAGTGGACATGGTGGTGTTGGGTTGACGGTTGGACTTGATGATCTTAGAGGTCTTTTCCAACCTTAATGATAATGATTCCAAGAGCAGAGAGGGCCCGTGAAGATGTTGTGTTGGTGTAACTTACCAAAATAAACAAAAATACTCTTCCTCCTTGTTCACCAGGCACTGCTGTACTGGAAAGCCACAAAGCTCCCTTTAGTATCAGGAAAACTGAAGAGAACGAGAATTAAACAGACTTACAAACTTTTTATAAACTAAATCTATTATTAGCTTTAAAAGGCATGGCTGCTGTGTTGGAGAGCAGCTTGTTCCAGGCTTGCAAGGTTTGCTGAGCACAGTAAAAGTCCGGGGAAGGCAGAACTGGTTGTTACGGTTTGTTTGCATTGTCAAAAAGATATTCATCATAACCACTGTGAAAGGAGTCCTGGTCTCAATGTGCAGAGCTCTGCTCAAGAGTTAAAAAAAGTCACACAGAGAGACCAGTAGCTGCAGTGGATTAAAAATGCTTCAGTCCAAAGTAATAATAATTTAGAGTGCAGATTCCCTGCCAGGGACTGGATTTCTACAGTTCAGGGAATACGCACTCATGCTGACAGGACTTGTTTGGTCTCAGGGAACCTGCAACCCATGACCCTCATTCTGTTAGATGCAGCTCTTCAGTAGAGCTCAGGCTGCCACTGGAGAGCACCAACACCTACACTCTTTTGGGGGACCCAAGCTCCTGGGCAGTGTGTCCTAGCAAAATGCTCACCTTCCCATGGGAAGAGACCCAAGCCATCACTGCTACCTTGCCCCATCCATGGTTGTTGTGGCAAGGAAACCTGGTCACGCAAGTTAGATGGATGCTCTCCACACCCACCCCAAAGCTGGGGAACAATCTTGGAATTTAAGCATAGACTGAAATTCTGCTAGTCTTTAACATGATCATGTGTTTTCATGACAGCTTCTGTGTTGAGGCTTTTCCCAGTGGAAGCTGAGTTAAACATGTTAACACCAGAAATTCAATATCATTATACATACCTGCCAAATACTCTAGCTTTCATACCACCACCTCATTAGGTGTTAATAAAGTGTGCTGCCATCAGAAGGAAAAAAGGCAAGGGAAGTAACCCAAAGCTGGAAGGACTGCCACACAAAACCGAAGAGGGTATGAAGAAGGCTTGTTACTGTTTCCTGAGCACAGAAAAGGGCCTGATACATCAGCTCCAAGAAATAAGAATATCTGTTACTCGTGCTGGGTAAAAACACAATATGTCCAAGTAATACCAGCGCTGGCTTACAGCAGCCAGTCTCTAGGAAATAAGAACAAGCAAATAAAACCACTCTGACTGCCTTCCAGGAAGCTGTCCAGTGGTTTTGGAGCCACATGTTCACTGACCATCAGCAGGAGGGGCACCAAGGAAGGAGGACATTTACTCAGAGCCCCAAATGCTGCTCAGTAGTTTCTGAGTGTTAGTAATGAGTTAGAGTGTTAGTATTTATTTTTTTTTAAGAGCTCATCAGTCATGTATGCAGAAAACCTGTGTCTGTCACACCCATGCACAGAATTTTGGGGATTTTTTTGGGAACTGCTTTCAAATTACAGACTTATTAAGAGGGGTTTTTCAACAAAACAGACAAAGAATGGGGAGAGTGTGACCAACCCGAATGACAGATGCCTTCTTTCTTTTCCCCTAGTGTCTCAGCAGGGCGAAAGCCAGAGGCGCTTGTACAGAGAACTGCTGAGAAACTACAATCGTCTTGAACGACCGGTAGTGAATGACTCCCAACCCCTTGTAGTCGAGCTCCAGCTTTCTTTGCTGCAGATAATTGACGTGGTAAGTTACTTACTGTTCTGTTCTCTACGGCACCCGTTCAGCATAACAAATCTGATCTCTCCTGTAGGGACCATACTTTTCCTCTTAATCAGGCTATCAGAGATGAAAGCAGGCTGTCTTTGGCTAAGCATCCTCACTAAATGCTGGAGTATGTGCTTTGACGCTTTGAAGGAGTGAGTATCCTCCTAAGAGCACAGCCATCTCTGATACAACATGAGCTGCAAGGAGATGTAGTTTTTTCCATTTGTTTTAAACAGAAAAAAGAATTCAATAAATTAGAAGCCATGTGTTACCACAAATTATTAATGATACGTTCTTCTCAGAGCCATGTGGGATGCAATAACTGAAGACCATGTGCAGCCTTCAAAGCTAGCATCATTGCAGTTACACTTTTTCATTAGACACTACAACGGCATTGGCTTCTTCTCCCATCATGTCTTTACCATGCMTTGCAGTTGAAGGAATCTGCCCTGAGATGAGGTTAGAAATATATAAAAGCAAAACCTGGAGCCACAGCCCTCTAATTGTCTTGACTGCAACATGCTTTTTCAGAATTGGACATTTGACCCCTGGAAAAATAATAATCCAAATCCTTTTTTTCATCATGAAGAGGATTCTGTGTGATAAACCATGATATATAGAGATAATTTCTTTCATCTACATGGAAAAAACAAGCCAGAACAACAATTTTGACCACTGTCACCATGTCAACAGAGCAAACAGCTGAACACGTTAGTGCTCCTTTGCTCATCCTACCCTTTCCATAGTATGTATCATAGGCTGGTTTCCAATACACCGCCACTGTCATGGAGGGAACAAGGAATAGAGAGAGAGATGTTGCAAACCTTTGTGCAGTTGCAAACCAATTTGGCAGGGGCCTCAAATATTTAAACTTTTTAAAGCTCTCTCAATCTTTTTGAAAATGCGTAGTGCACCAGGTGCTCTCCGTGGAGGCGTAAGCAGGACCCTGAAAGTCTAGCCCTCCAGCATCATGCCGTACAAGTGGCAGGTCCAGCCAGTTGTGGTGCTCCTGGAGGCAGGCAGCAGCCACTCAGGCAGGGTAAGCAGCTTTCTGTTTTGAAATGTTAGCAACTGCATTGATCTGGAAGAGAAARGAGATCAGTACTCTCAACTAACGTCACTCATTCACAGCAGGAGCTCACAGTCCTCTTCATGAAAGAGAGAGCAGAGAAATCCTCCAGGTAGTTTCAACTAAATTTCAGCAAGCAATTCCAGGTTTAGCAGAGGTGTCTTAGCTCCAAAGATCTTGCTCCAGCCCATCTTTTTCTGATGGTATTTTCTTGCAGTAATTTGAAGGTTGGGCTGGTAAAGGGGACTTTTTAGCCTTAGGGCTGTGACTGTACATTTTCGAAGTCAGTCAGGAGGAGTTACATAAAACCTTTTTTCAGTTGGGTTTCACATTCTTGTGTGTCCAGCGTGCTCCATTACAGTAACAGAGCTAGGCAAGGTCCCAGCCTGAGGGGACTTCATGCACCATGATCCCTGGGGAGTTAACAAGGACTCATGTTCAGGACAGTATGGTGTGCCAAGGCATACGACAGTACTGCTGGACTCACTGGGATGCTTTGCAAGTAGTCAATGGACGTGAGACAGTGGACCCTGGACTGGTTTCCCCATGGGAGGAAACAATGTAAAGAAGATGGAAACAAGTCTCCTGTTTTATTGTTGCATGGAAGGAAGAAGGGGTCTGCCACTGATACTCAGAAACTCACTCCTTATCCTTGCCAAGACCTGGCATCATATCTAACGCACTTCTACATGGGTCAGGTTCCATGACGTGCCTCCATAAGTCTGTTTCCTACACATACTGTATTAGAATGTAATGAAATCTAAATTAACTTTCTGCAGCCAGCCTGCTTAGAACAGCATTTCTGCCAATCTAGATTCACTTTGCTACATAGAGAGGAAAGACAGCTCTGAGGACCCTGTGGTTTGCCAAATAGTAGTGACAAGTGACTTTACTTAAAATCTCACCTCCTCTTCTCACATCCATTCAAAGAAAATTTCAAAGCATGACTACCTTGGATTAGGTTTTTCTGCTCCTACCAGCATGTATTTGCCTGCACAGGATCTGTGTGGTTTTTAGCGATCAAAGGCAGCCATCATACCCAAAGCTGTGAAGAACATGTTATCTGCCTGTCACAGTTGTGGTAGACAAATGTGGTGAAGGACTTCTTGTCATTAGGGTTAGGACTTTTTCCAAAATTATATTAATTCACAGCTACAGCCAAAACAGGCCTTTTGCATCCAGGAAACAAATGAGCAGGAAGAGGGACAGTTACACCCCCTGTTTAGCAGCAGGGCTCGGTTCAGTTTGCCTTGTCCTCTGTGTGTAAGGGCAACTTCATGCTGAGCTGTCTCATGTGTATGCAGTTTCTGAGGGTCACTTTTGCTTGGAGCCTGCCCTCCACCCRTCTCTGGCAGAAGCCAGGCACTCCCTGTGCATCATCAGGGCATTTGGCTGGTGACATCTCCCACAGAGCACTGTCAGGCCCTCAAGCCCTGCCAGCCCAAGTGAATGTAGACCACATCCAAGAGTACCTGGAACAAGAATTCTCATCTTATTTTGTCTAAGAGCCCAGCCTGTTGCTCAGGGTAGAGCAATTAAGAGGTATTTAAAAACAATACAGTCTCTATTTTCCAGCTTTCTTTCTGCTAGTGATACTATTTACCATTATCTTTAGGTCAGTGCATCAGTACTACTGCAACAATAGCCTCACTGCACTTCGTGGTCCACAGGAAAACTTGTTTTATTAGTTTTCTAGGCCGCGTGTTTCCTCAAACTGCAAGTTTAAATGTACAAAGAGAAAAAGAAACCAAACAGTCAACCAGCAGAAGAGTATGAAGACAAAACCCATGGCCAGACCAGAAATGTATCACACATTTTTAAAAAACCCTCTAAATAAAGAGCCTAATTTTAAGAAGAGTGCTACAAGGTGGCTGCACCATGCTGCAGAGATAACAAATGCCTCAAAATCCCTTTCCAAAAGCAAACACACCTCTGAGGTTTCCAGTAACTACTGCATTGTTGCCTTTCAGAAGCTGTACACTGCTAAGCACACTCATTAGCCTTGTGCAAGAAGGAGGACCTAGCAGCCACGCTGCCCCTGACAATATTGTCTTCTGCAGAGCCACCCCAAGAGCCTGGCTGTTAGGCTCCCTGCATATGGTGAAGTCCCATAGTACTTTTCTCCTCCATGTTCACCCTTCCAGCTGCCACTGTCCCGGAAAACCACACCAGCAGCTGACAGGTTGCCTCAGTATGTAATGCCACATGGTTGTTCAGGTGCTTTTGTGGAAATTTCCTCCTGTTTCAGAGGGCATAACAACTAGAAAAAGGGACCACAAGTGCCCAGTGGGAAGCCACAGAAATACTGAAAAACACCCCAACCACCTGTGAGTCATTTTGCACTTCCAGAAGTAAAAAAATACATCATTTTACTGTATTTTGGRCTGCAAATACAAAACAAATGCTATATCTGGAATATTTAGTACGTATTGTTTTGATTTGATTGAACAGTGTGTAAAATGGTTGTACATCCTAGGGACTGCAGGATCATCCCAAGTCTGATCACATGGTTGCAAACAATCCCACTTAAGCTGCAGATTTTGTGGCTGCAGTGTGTCAAAGCTCTTGACAGGTTTGCAAAACAGCAAGACAAGGTTACAGAAGAGTTTAGTGGGACAACAAAGAACAAAGATTCAGGTTTGCTCCTGAAAACTGGGTCTGTGCCTTGCTGTGCAAAGAAACCAAGGGAAAAGATCTGCACATAGTTTCCCTTAGCCCTCAGATGCAGTCATTACCACTACAAGCAGCATACTCGCTTAGCAGCACAGCAATTTTTATCTTCTCTACCAGGAACTTACCAAACTGTTGGGGTCAAGCTTTAGCTTGCACTGGTTTTCCTCTAAATCAGAGACTGCAGCGCTGAAGGGGTTGGGGTTTTTTTTGATTTTGGGTTGGTTTGGGTTTTTTTTTTGAAGAAGTGTTTGGTGAGAGAACAACTTTTAAATGCAGGCATCTCTTCACATCAGAGATGCCCTCATCAGCCTGCTCAGTTCCCGGGTGATCTGCTCCTCGCAGGGGGAGGAATTAGCAGGACGCTCAAACTCAGTCCCCAAGAGCTGGTGTGCAAAGAACTCCTAGGAGAGTTCTCCATTTGAGTGAGAATTGCCAAAGCTAGAGGCTGCCTGTCAGTAGACTCTGTGCCATAAGGTGAAGATGAGAAGGCAGGAGGAAGGCAACGCCCAGCCCTGCCAGTACCTTCTGTCTGACACAGTCCTCGTAGTGTCAGTTTCTTCACATAATCTCTGTCAGATCTGAATGCCTGTAGCAGTTGATTTCCTTGCTTTTAAGTGCTTTTGTTTTATAAGCTGCAAGATAGAGAAGGGCCAACTTGTGAAAACAACTCTGCTTTCTCATCTGAAAATGTGCTTATTCATTCCGGCAAGTGTGAATGTAGCGCAGGCACTGTTTCCCCCTTGGGGAGGTGTGGCTGGAGGCAGGAGGTGCTGCAGGGCTGCGAGRCGGCCAGTGCTGGCATCGGTCCTGCCAGCGGGGCGGAGGAGGGTGGCAGGCAGCCACCCTGGCCCCGGGTGCTGCCCCAGGGGCAAGCCAGGCCATCAGCCTCCCAAACAGCCTCCTCCTCTAGGACAGAGGCTTTCTAGGGCTGGTTCTGCAGGTGAATTGAATGGCCAGAAAGTTCAAGGGTTAAACTTCTAGCTCTAATTCTCCTCTCCCTTCCTAAACTGACTTTACAGCAGCTAGGTCATCCTGTCCCACCCTTCATCCCAGCACCGTCACATGTCCAGATCTCTGCACTGGGTGTTATGTAGCAAACCCAGATCAACAGACAAGTGATTCAAGAAAGCAAATATAAATATGCCAGTACACAAAAGCACCCGTTCACATATTATTCCCGATATAGTATCCGATTCACTAGATTAAACCATAATCCTGATAGTACATCCTGTACAAATCTTTTATGACTAGATAACTTCAACATCGTAAGCTTGACCACTCAATGCTGGAACACAGAGTATATGAAAGACAGTGAAGTAATAAGGAAAAGATTATGAAGCAGGTATTCTGAATTTTATTTAATTATAAAGCATTAATAAGTGCTAGAGAGAGAAACTGACTCTTTCAATCCTTCTAGATTAAAGTACCTCTCTTTTTCCTCTCCTAGTAATGCCTTTGCATTTATTTGTTGGCTTCCTGCATAGCCTTTGTGAGCTATATTTACTCTGTTTCTGCTTGTATGGACCTCCTCTATCAAACCATGTAACTTTCCAGAAAGTTTTTTCTCCACAAGAAATTTCAGTCTCAACTTGTAAGAGCAAATTCAGTGAGACCAGAGCACTGAGACTCATGCAAAATGGTATAACTGAGAAGGAAAACAGACTGGATGTCATAAAAGCTGAAAATCAGTAATTAGTGATCATGAATAGTAGTCATTAACATTTCAGGCAGAAAAATTACAGAAAGGTTGCTAGACCAACAGATTAATTAAATCCAAAACTCTCTTTCCTGGTCATAAAGCTCACTTACTGKGACCAATTTTGAACCCTGGGAAGAAAAATTAAATAAATTGGCCTCTTCATTAGCATGGAAGGAGCTTGAAAAGTGGGAAAGCCAGGGCTAATTGAGCCATGAATTAGTATTTTGGCTGCCTTCTAAGYGCCAGGCATTGTCAAAATGTCAGTCTCACTAAACCAGTTAAACATGCAACACGTGAGTTTGCTAGCACAATGAAGTTAGGCACCATCGGTATTGTGGATTCCCGTCTAATACTACTTTGTGCACACACTTGCATGAAGCATTATGGTGAAGCCTTAATTACCTGAATGTTACCTGCAGCTTTTTTTCATTGACTTCTGCCTGGCTCAAGGCAGAGTGGAGGGGGCTCTCTTAGTGAGCAGCAATTCAATAGTTTGCTTTCTCTCAGCATGGTTCCCCAAGCTGTACTTGGTGGCTGTGGCTCTAACAAAAGAATGGCTGATTTCCTTCTGGTGTTTTCAGTAGTGGTCATCCAGCTTGGGCATTTCACAATAAGTAAACAATTTTCTGCCTTCTTGGTGAAAAGGCTGTGCTATGCTGTTTGAAGATGTGGGAATTTAGATCCTGAGCCCATGCATATTCCTCAGTCTTGGGTAACTAATTTGGGCCATCAAGGATTTTTAAGAGACTTTAGTACTTTTACATCATCTCCCCAAAGTGCACAGGAGCAAAATTTATTTGAAGTGAGATTTTCTTGATTATCACTCAGGAACTAGCAGTGGCAGGGAAAGAAAGTCAACCTTTGGAGAAGCACTCAGCTCATTGAAATGGAAAACTTTTTCCACATCTCCTTCCAGGAAAGGCAACAGGGTCGCCAGAAATCAGAGACTTCTCCTGGCCATACCTCACTGTTGCCAGGGGACTGTGGAAGTTGGCATGGGGCAGGGGCATTGCAAATGGTCAAGTTTCTAAAGCCACCAGTTACATTAAAACAGTTAAACCAAAGCTGTTGGTGTGGCCTTGAACCTGGTATTTCTTAGTTTCTCAGTGTTTGGAAGGTTAATATTTTAACACTGTATTCTCTGAGTGTAACTCCCGAGAGACAGAGACTTCAGCTCCTCAGTAAAAACCTTTCCCCCCTCACAAGAGCTCACTTGAGTTTTGGAACAGGCCTACCTACCCTTACTTTGCTGCTGTCACAGCAGTGTGGAAATACAGGAAGAAAAAGGAAAGGCAGCCTTGCAGATAGCCTGAGTGTGAGTCTCTGATAAGTACTTAGGATTGGCCTTTTTGGGACCTTTCCACGTTTGGGACCTCCCACTGTTTTCCTTGTGATTTCAAATGCTGAAAAAGGCAATGAATAATGAATAGCTTGGAATAACGATTTGTGTCTAGTCCTGTTTATTGAAACACCTGCGACTGTGCACAAAACACATAGAGGGCTATTTCAAGGTGAGGTATCCACCCTGGAGAATATACAAACCAACTACGTGCTATGTGTGGATGAGTTGGGATTTTAATGGAGGACTGACTGCTTTTGGATGGTGACATAACATCCTTTCCCCCAGGAACCAAGCATGTACGTCAGTTCATCCAAGCAGTCAGAGAGCAGCGCTGTGCTGGAAAGCCATGTGAGGTCCTCTGACCCAGCTTCTGGGGTTTCCATGAGAAGCATCTGTGAAACAGTGGTACAAAGCTGGTGGCTTCACTCTCCCCAGGACCCGTAGCAGTGTGGGGACAGGGAGGCCCTGGAATTTGCAGGTCTTTGTTGAAAGGCTTGAGGTCAAACAGTCTCAAAAACAGTGCTGGAGTCCATAACATGACACACTTCACAGCAGTCCTCATCTTCAGGCACTGCTGAGAAGCTGCATCTTGGAAAAATGAAATTAGTTTCCTAAGGAAGGTACCCACAGCTCCGGGCTGTAATTGAAGGTCATGTCACATGTGCAGGGCAAGAACAAGTCTGCCTTTTTCACCACAGCAGCAGTGCAAATTGGAAAATGTGGGTAAAAAGGCAGGTAAGGCACAAATCTGTAGGCTTGGCAGACTCTCAGTCACCAGTTGTGTGAATGAGTGGGAGGGCTGCCTCCTCTGATGCCCTGGCTGGCAGCAGAAAATGTCATTTCTTCCCTTGTTCCTTCCTCCCACTCTCACCTTCAGGGAATGCGCAGGTTCAGTACTTCCTGCAGCGGCTTTTGCATCCCGGCCTTTGCACTTAACATCCACAACTGGTTGGTCTCTGACGTACGGGGAGCCAAGGCCTTCACAAGGAACACCTTTCACAGACTTCGTTGGCCATGCATTATGTTTCCTGAGGAACATGTCTGGCATCCCTTCATTTACAGGCTGTTCTCACACAGCCCCTATTTGAACCTCGTGCCCCTCCCAGTACAGTGTTCTCTTAAACGCTCCACTCTCACCACAAGTGATTGCTCCTGGATCCAGGGATTTGTAAGGGGAGAAGTGTGATCTGACAGTGGGCAGACCCTCCAACATGTAAAGGTCCTGCTACAAAAGCAAGTGTGCAAAGGGCTGCTGTAAGCAGCAGGTAGGGGAGCAACGATACTCCCCCCAGAATGCCCTTTGTGGGGGAGAGCACTGTGGGTGGTTAGAGACAATGGGACCAGGCAGCCTCATGCTGCTACCCAGTGCAAAGACCAAAGGCAGGTTACGCTGCTTGCCCACAGTGAAGGGATACGTGCCGCTCCAAGGCAGGAGAGGGACCAAGAAAGGCATGACTTCAACCAGAAGCCAGTGGCAACAGATGGGAATGTGGCTTGACCTTAGGTGAAAAACACTTATGAGACATCACCTCCAATCATTCATAGGAGAAAAGGCTCAAGCAACAAAATGAGAAAAGCAGGAGGGCATGAGTGCTCAGCTATGAGCTCTTAACTATATCTTCCTTGGCTTGACAACACTGGCCTGGCTGCATCTCCATCCTGATGGGCAAAGAAATGCTCAGCAAGCGTCGGTGGATGTTTGTTCATCCTTTGTTATTCCAGTGTATTTTTATATCTCTCCCCAGCCTTTCACCTTGACTCTGGGCCATCCCCTCTGATCCCCATCTTCCTCCTGAGGGTGCTTTGTTAAAGGTATTGAGATGAAGTACTTAAACATCAGGTATCTCTTCAAAGTTGATGTTACCATGGCAACATTTATTCCAACTTTTTAATGAGATCCCTGAAATATAAAGGCTGTCCAGTGATGCTTACTGAATGTTGCCAAGGCAACACGGGTTTTCCTCAAACTGTCTGGTTTGTGGGGACTTCAACCACACAAAGCATTTAAGCTGAGTTYTAGTTAACCAGCTGAAGGTTGTGGGTGGATGGGTGTTTCAGCAATGGAAAGAACTGCCTGCTGCAGTCGTAGACGGAGCATACAAGCATTTGAAAGCCTCATCAATTCCTTTTCATACTCTTGATCAAAATCTTGTGCAGAGATCAATGCCTCTGCTAACAAAACTTTCCAAGTCTCCATGTCAATGTTTCCGTGTCTCTTGACCATATCCCTCCGTGTATTCAGTCAGAAAAACAGTGTTAAAAAAAAAAAAAAAAAAAAGAAAGAAATTAACCAAAGTAGCCACCTGTGGCCTTTGGTGACCTCTGAGAGTTACCTGTTCAATTTGGGACTTTTCTGATCAGTGCCTTGCAATTAGTCAATGGCTGATTCAACTCCCAGTTCTGTGGCTCTATGAAAGGGCAAGAATTAATGATACCTGTCAGTCACCTGTTAACAAATGCCTTGCTACAGAGATGACACATTACCATATGACCTTACTCCTGAGTTGGAAGAGCTTTGGGTTTTTTGTCCGTGTGCTATGAGCCAGGTAATTATGTAGTTGAGGGTAGTTACATTTTATCTAGATGTTGGCCTGGCAAGGGATTCTACTGACAGGCAGTGTTGCAAAAGGCAGGGAGACCTACATACATTGTAAGTTTTGGATTGAGAGCAGGGAAAAGAAAACCAAACTAAAATATTCACATSGCAGCATGTGCACTGGAACAAACCAAACTAACTGTCACTCTCCATCGGTGGCTGTAGCAATAAGGAGATATCCAGGGCAAAGGATTAACTGGGGTCAGGCTGGAGATAGAAAGGGGAGAAAGTGACCCAGATAAAGACAGGAAGGATTTAGAGGACAACAGTTGCACTAGGTAGTGACCACAGCATTAGCTTTTACAGCATTTTTCAATACCAGCAGCAAACTGATTTGACTGAGCCGAACATTTGCAGCCACAGGGAACTGCCAGAGGAGTGCTGGAAAAGTATCTCTGGGGGCTAGTCATCTCCAGCCTCACCCGGGATCTTAGCAGGGCTGCTTTGGATGCTTTGCTGCGGGGAAAGCCGGGAGCTGCGAGTCTGCCAAACACAAAGGGAAGGTCATCCCCAAGAGTGACCTGCCAAGTGAGACAGAAACCTTGCACAGGAAAAGCAATGTGATGGATTATTCAAGTTTTCTCCTGGGAGGAAAGGCATCCTCACAACAAACCTTAAATCCCTCTGCACAAACCAATGGCACACACGGAGGGAAGTGCCTCCAGCACTTCCCAAACTCAAGAATTAGCTTTTACTTAGGGAAAGCAGTACCAGCCAGTGACCTCTTTGGACAGAGTAAGGCGCACACACTCTCATGGTTGCCTGCAGTTATCTTTGTAACAGACAAATATGGTCCCTCCTGTGCCAAGGTATCTCAGAGATGCACACAGTCCACAGGTCATGATGAAGACAGCAGGAGCTGTGATTCCTCCACAGGTCTGGAAAGGCAAGGCAACCAGAGCACTCCAAAGGCCAAACTATTTCCTTACAGGATGCAAAGCTACATGGCTCAGTAAACCACCACACCTGCAAAGATGGAAAGCTCCATAAACACCTCTGCCCTTAAAAGATTCTTACTTTAACAGGGGATGGATTCAGACTCTAAAATCCCACAGCCCTCACCTCCTGAGCAGCCCCAGCATGCACTTTTCCCCTGGCCAGGCTCCCTGGGTTCCTTCTCTAGAAGGGGCTTAGCATGAGAGCTACACCTGGACAAATGCCTGCCCAGTGTAAAGTGAGCTTTGCTGCTGCTGCAAACTGGGCACTTCTGGCAAATTCAGATCCTTGTTTGGAAAATGTTCTGTTCCATCCTGTGATCAAGAAGGACACATCAGGCTGGATCTGTTGATCAGTGCTGAATACGGAATAACATTTTCTGTGTTTTGCTGTCCATAAAGCCAAACCCTTTGAAAGCTCAGCAGCCTGAAGGCAAGAATGAGAATAGACTCTGAATAGTCATGAAAACATCCTGAAGTGACTTTTTTTCCCTCCAAGGCTGAGACAGACGTAAACAGACCAAAGTCCTGGTTAGACTTTGTGCCTTGCTGACTGCTGTTATTAAAAGGCAAGACAAGGAAGACCATGCAGGGCATGGTTACACTGTAGATAAATCTGTGAGAACTCCAACAGACAAGCTTGCCTTTGACTCCAAAACAAATCTGAGAAGCAGGACAAACATGGTGAGCACAGCAGCCCTGTGAAAAAGAGGCAAAGTGTAACCAAGATAACAAATTGAATGTTACCTGAAATACATGGCTGATGAATTGCTTGGAGTCAAAGTGGATTACCAAGGTCATTAGCACCTGGCTTTGAACAAGGAGCTCACAGAGGTGTGACAGGGCAGTAGGTAAGGGCAACAGACTGTTTTGTCAAATACAGAAGTCAGCCCTACATGTTTTCCTTTGCAGACATGGAGTCTGTCGAGTATAAACTTACTATGTCAGGTAAAAGGGAGTTTCCTTGTAAATCCAGAGCCACACATGAAAGGCTCCTGACAGGAGGCATCTCCACATGCAGGAAACCCATAGGCCTCCCAAATCTATATTGCACTTTAATGCATCCCCCTGCAACTCTCAGGTAGCCAACAAAAAGAGGAAGGTCCCCTTTTCCCCTTCCCTATAGGGTGCAATGTAGATGGGGAAAATCCTTCATTTTGCACAGGAAAATAATTTCCTAACTGTTGCAGCCCATCTTTTTGGTCATGCTGTTCAGGCTTCTTTAGCAGTATACAGAAAGGCTTTGCAAGGAGGACATGCGCAGCCTACAAGTATAAAGCAATTATCGATTGACTAACAACACAGAATGTTGCTAGGCTTTAATGAGCAACTCATATGAGCATCATGCTCACCGTCCCTAGAAGACACCTGAGGAGTCTTTGGTGGCACCTTTCTCCCCCATAAATTGGTTCTCTGAGGAGAAAAGGTAAAGAGTGTAATTATTAATAGTTTCTGAGAGGCAGCTCCCAAGGTATGGAGATGACAGCAATGCTGAGTACAAATAACAGATTAGATTAATGACCAATAATTTTATCATATAATAAAAACAGTGTTACACAGTGCAGCAAAATGATAACCTTGACCCAGCTCTGAGAAGTGCTAAACAGCACAACAGGGAACATATACTGCAAGTAAGGTATTCCATAACACAACATTGAGAGCCAGCCCCACAGCTTTGAGAGCCAATAAATCAACATTGTGACCAGCAACTATTAAACCAATATAATGAATGACTATAAGAAATTTGCCTTAACATGCTTTGGTCAGATCTGTCGTTATCTCAACCCTTCGAGCTCCACATTGGGTGCCGAAAAAGGACTGTTGCGGTTTAACCCGGCAGGCAGCCAAACATCACACAGCTGCTCACTCACTCCTCCCCCCACCCCAGTGAGAGAGAATCAGAGAAAAAAAAAAAGTAAAATTTGTGGATTGAGATAAAAACAGTTTAATAGAACAGAAAAGGAAGGGAAAATAATAATAATAATAATAATAATAATAATGATGATGATGATGATGATGATGATGATGATGATGATGATGATGATGATAAGAATATACAAAATGAGTGATGCACAATGCAATTGCTCACCACCTGCCGATCAATGGCCAGCCCGTCCCCAATCAGCAATCACTCCTCCCTGACCAACCCCCAGTTTATGTACTGAGCATGACATCATATGGTATGGAATACCCTGTTGGCCAGTTGGGTCAGCTGTCCTGGCTATGCTCCCTCCCAGCTTCTCGTGCACCTGGCAGAGCATGGGAAGCTGAAAAGTCTTTGACTAGTGTAAGCACTACTTTTAGCAACAACTAAAACATCAGTGTGTTATCAACATTATTCTCATACTAAATCCAAAACACAGCACTGTACCAGCTACTAGGAAGAAAATTAATTCTATCCCAGCTGAAACCAGGACAATTGGTCAGGCCTGACCCCAGCTACAGCATCAAAACCAAGCTTCAGGACGCACCTCAGTCAAAGCTGGAGTGCTCTCTGGAGATGTAAAGGGGGGGGTGATGCTCTGAGGGGGAAGAAACAGCTCCCCGTGGTGTGGAGGCAGCTGGGCGTACAGTGAGCCAGCCCCACTGAGTACCCCAGCCTCAGCTCCTGGGAAGTGCAGGGCACCCCTGCGGTGGCATTTGGAGCTGTGCCAGGCAGGGGTGTGGACGTGGGTATCTGCACCACCGTAACGCCGCAGCCCTGCGTCTTGATCCCTGCTGTGGCAGAAGCGCTGCAGGGTCCTGCTGCATCCGCAGGCTAACTGCAGCAAGCTGGGCACCCTGCCGCTCCCCAGAGCACTTGGAGACCAGCTGGGTGAGGGCTTCTTTGTTTCTGTTGAGTCAGAGCTGCTTCCCCGTGACCTCTGCATGCAGGTGTCTGAACCTACATACTCCTGCTCTGTGCAGGTGCCGCATGAGCTCCCTCTCAGGCAGCACTTGTGTCCTTTTGCCATGTGCTAGCTTTTGCCCAAGGCCAGCCCTTCCTTCCCTTTCAGCCTGAACTAAGCTAAATAATGCTGACACTCCAAAGGAATAGCACTTCCAGCACCTTTTCACTATTGTTTTGCAGTGGCAGCAAATACAACATAAAATCTCTCCAACAACTACGTGCTGTGTGGTACTGGAAATCATCTTGTTTTGACCAGCTAGGTAGGAGAAAAACTTGCCTTTTGGTAAGCAGGCTGATTGTCCCCAGCAAAATGAGAGCGATTATCTATTATTTTCACTTCTGTTGTTGATCAGTTATGATAAATTCAGGAGGTCTGTATGTTTAAAAGATAGAAAAGAGCCGGTATTGTCTGGGTCTTATAATGCAGTTCAGTGATTTTGCACTGAGCTCACAATCCACTCCATAAACTTTTGTTTATTTACCCCAAAAGTCTGGGTTTTCTAAAAGAAACAGAAACTGTAACACCTGTAAACAAACTGTACTTTGAGTCTCATCCCTTTTTCTCTTGCTTCCCTTTCCTTCCCTCTTTTGTTCAAAGGATGAGAAGAATCAGGTGTTGATCACAAATGCTTGGCTGCAGATGGTGAGTAACCTGTGTCAATAAAGAAAAAAAAMCCCTTTCTAATAGCAAACTACTGAATGTGATTTCTTAGCTGAAAAGCAAGGTTGCTGTCTTTTAACTTGTCTGCGTGAAACAAGCAGACATTTTGAGTCCTTTGAAATTTCTCTAGTGCTCCTTTTAGCCTTGAAAATGAAATGCAGCAGACTACATGAATCCTTTGGGCAGACATATTGGCCTTTGGACGGCGAAACGAACTATGTTGTTAGGCCAGTGGATGTAGGGATCTAGCAACAAAGAGCCCAAAGTTATGGTCACACCATAGCAGAAGAAGACACTCTTCAAGGGGCTCAAGGTCCTCTGCAAGGCCAGTGACGGGGACTTGTTATGGAGGAGCCAGACACCCAGTAAGACCCAGGCACCCTGCACTCATGTCTTCTGGGCAAATCCCCACTTCTGTCTGAAACGGGGAGTCAGGGGTGCCCCCGTGGAGGGCAGGGCACAAAGATCCCCAGCACTTGCCCCTGAACACGAAAGCAGAGCAGCCATGCTGGACCATGTGGAGACTGCTCAGGCTGGGTGGTGGGGTGGCCAGGGACGGCAAGGAGCCCCATGCTACATTGCTGCTGGCGGTGCCCAGGCACATCAGTGGGAACATTGTCTTCCTTTGCGCTTTACAAACCTCATCCATAAATGTTCCGCCTCCCTCTTCTGCAACCTGCTCCAGCTGAAGAGTGACCTGTACTGGTCATGCAGGGTAAGCAAAACTGATCTTCACTGAGGGCTTTGGGGGAGGGAGTTTCCCATCAGGTCTGCTGCTGGCCACATACAGTGAGAGATACGGTCTTTTTTTACGGCGCTTAATGGCTTGCGCTCAGTAAAGGAGCTTGCAGCTCTGGAGGGAAAAGCCTGTGAGAGACTTGAATGATTGAACTAATTCTACTTCGACTTTAGCAGTCAAACACTATCTCATGTTAATGGGTGCAACTGAACAGGGTATTTCTTCCTCAGCTACCTGCTGGGATTTGCAGCAGAAATGAGTTGTTTTCTATTACAAAAACTAACCCAGACCAACCTATAGGACTACAGGATTGTTAGGACAGAGCCTGTGGGTGTCCTGTCCCTTGCAGAGGTGTTCTTCAGTTATAGCACCGATAACTGTTCCCCTTGCAGCCCTTCCGTAGAGCTTCGCTGTAAGTCACAAGGTTCAGCACAAAAGCTGTGCCTGCGCCTTTCTTGAATTAACTGTTTGTGTTGGGGGCGGGGGAGGGGGAAATCAGAAACAACCCCTATAAAGTTCACTTGCCTACCTCTCATAGGAAGGTGGTTATTAAAAGAGTCACCCAACCTTTGTAACAGATCAAATTATTTCCACCAGAGGGACTCTCAGACCATGGTCCACATACCACTGACGATACCCAAGTCATTCAAACCACCTCAGCTCAGAACCAGCATGCCTCATGGAGGTGCCTACTGCCAGTATTTCTGCCAGGCCACCAGAAAAGGTTTGGGATGCCTGGCTTCAGGCCACAAGGTGGAGGGGCTAGACACTAAATTAAAATACAGCTCACAGCATTCAGTCATCATGCTGTGGATTCCTCAGTATATATGTCATCCTTTCTTAATAATTAAAGCCGAACATTAAACTATTATCATACTACTGCTATTGTTACTGGCAAAATCCATTCTATTCCCATAATATTCCAGACAACTTAGAAGACTTTCACCAGCTCATATAATCTGATGTATATATTTGCCAACAGAACTGGGTTGATGTTTACTTGTYTTGGGATCAGTATGAATACCCAGGGGTGCAGAACTTGCGATTTCCAGCCGACCAGATTTGGGTACCAGACATTCTTCTGTATAACAGGTAAGCAAGATGCGCAATGGCCAGTGGGAGCCTAGAACTAGAGCATTAGATGCCAGAAATCAGCCATGCTTCACTGGTATTCTGGGGCTTTTGCTGTCTGGGGATTTGGCTCTTACTCTTGAAACAGTAACAATAAAAGCAAACAAGAGCCAGCTAATAGATTTTTCTAATAGCCAATCTAAATCTTCCTTGCTGTAGTTCTGCAGATGTTTTCTTTACCTTTTTCCAGTGAATGTGGAGAGGAAACAATCCATGTACACCTTATAATTAACATGGCTCTCCTGGAAAATTATTATCATGTCTCTGCCATAGTCTTCCTGCCTGAACTAAACAAACGGATTTTCTTCTCACTTTCCTCATCACTCATATTTTATAAATCTCTCCAACATTCCTCTTCCCCTCTGAACACTCTCTGATCTGTTTTTGCTCCTCCAGAGCTGAATCCAGTTCTCTAGCCAGCAATTCTGCAGTGCTGAATGGAGTGGAAGCTCTCTAAACAGGTGTTTCCTTAATGCTTTCCAGGAGGAGGGGATTTTGATTTTGCTCTGACTAGTATCTTAGTTTTGAACTTATTTTTTGATCTACCACAAACCCCATATGTTGTGCTTCAGCCTTGCTGTCTTACAAGATTTTCACTGACCTGTCTTTCTCTGAGAGTTTTAAGGGTAATACTTTCTAATCATCCAAATTGAATTTCATTCTGTTGGTTTCTCCAGTTCATCAAGATCCATTTTCCATTCCAAGGTCTCACTACAAGGTATCTGAAGGAGGCTTGGAGTGTCCTGGATTCTTTAAGTGTTCTTCAACTTTATTCCTCACAGTCTCTTTATTCTTTTTCAGTCTCTAAAAAGGAGGCATATAGCCTGGTCCATATTACTGTAGTTTGTTTATAAGAACATGATGTAGCAAAGGCTTTCTGAAGTACAGGTATATCACCTGCTTCCTTTCACTCAGTCAGTAAGAAAATTAGATTGATTTGATGCAGTTGGCCCTTGACAAATCTATGCCAGCTGTTTTCACCACATTATCTTTGAATTTAGGCTGATGTGTCTATCATTTCACCTTTCAAAAAAAAAAAAAAAACGAAAGTCTCTTTGATCTTCCCTAATTCACTGAGCCCTTCCCTGTTCTCCACGAGCTCTCACAGATAATTGTTAATGCTTCAGAGGGTATTTCGGCCAGTCCCTTCAGTTCTCAAGTGCAAATTTCATCAGCCCTGCCAACTGGAATCTGTCTTACCTACATTTCTTTAACCTATTCCTCCCCTACTCTGCCCTGGACTCCTGCCACTGTGCGAGAACTAATTGTGGTGGGCCACGGTTTGTGAAGAATGAAGCACAGAGAGTGCAGGATACTGCAGCTCTCCTCAGCCATTGTTTCCTTTCCTTCCACAGTAAGTAATGGATCTATCTGATCCTTTGTTTTTCCTTGTTTCTTTGCATTTATAAAAACCTTTCTTGCTGCCTTTTAGGTCTTTTGATAGTTATCACTCATTCTGCATTTAGCCCTTCCAATTTTATCCCCTTTGTTTTGTGCTGGGGACAATACTGAGGACTGAGGACTCAGACATGAATAAAAAGCAGGTCACAGGAGGGACGGAGGGTATGAATTTTCCACGTTTGGTTGTGCGACAGGGTGTGTAAAATGGTGTAGTCATGCAACATAGACCTGACATGGCCATGACAGGCAAGGCTCTACAGCATCAGCCAGGGGAACCCTCCATAGTTAATCTCTTCCCAAGAGACCCCCTGGAGAAAGCCCCCACACCTGCTCCCGTGAAGAATTCTTGTCTTTGCCTGGCTCATTACTCCCTTATTTTTCTCAGAATTGCTGGAATCCTAAAGAAATTATMTTTTCTTGTTCCCTTTCATGTGGTTTCTGCTCTTAGAGTCTCAATGAATCTCCTCCTATAAGCCCCAAATCTAAAACAACTTCTCCCCAGTGCTTTCCTCTATTGCTTGAAGCAAACCCTTGGCTCCTCTGCATCCTAAGAGACTGCAGAATTGTTGCCTCAGGCCACCATTACTCTTACAACAGATGTCTGGGTAACAGATAACTTGATTTACGCTGTAAGCTGCATGATTGTGACAGCAGCCCCAGAAATTCCTCATCCTCTCGACTGGCAGGTCTTTGGGTACAGCTACTGTGACACTTTTGCTCCTTTCACTTCTGCCTTTGCTCTGAGACATCCAACAGCTCTGCCCCTCACTTTTTTGAGGACATTGCAGCATGCAACCAGCATGCCTGGGAGCAGGCCAACAGTGTCTATGAGAAGCAGAGATACTGGTGGAGGGTGGACTCTTCACCCAGCCGTAGAACCTTAATTCAGACATTCTGTGTATTAAATTCAGCCAAAAGATTATTTTTATGTTGAAAGTGACTACATTTTAACTAAAACAACAGCTTGCTTTTTCTTTGTTTTGTTTTGTTTTGTTTATACTGTGTTATAGTGCAGATGAAAGATTTGATGCGACATTTCACACAAATGTGCTGGTGAATTACTCTGGATCCTGCCAATATATTCCTCCAGGTAGGGCACAGAGAGCATTTGTTTGCTTTAAGTCAATGTGTAGCTTTGAATAACTACAAGCAGTTTTCCTTCATGAGTGAAACCGAGATGTTTAGAAGCAATCTGTGGAAATTTTGCAAGCTGTGTAATTATGGGACAAACCCACTGAAATAATTTAGGTCCATTGTTAACGGTGTACTTCCACTTCACAAATCAATAAATCACTCACCTGAGCAGTTTGCTTAGAACATTCAGAAGCCCAACTGAGATGTCATCTAAAGCAAGGTGGTGTGCACCCTCACATCACRTTTCATGTGCAATCCAATTAGCTCTTTCTTAAGAGTGGAGAGGCGTGTGATCACAGGAGATCCCGAGAGCAGCACTCCCTCTGCAGTGAAGTTCTTCTTGCCAGGTTGAGGCTACAACTCCAGGTGAAAAGACAAACTGCGACTGGTCTCGGCCAGCCAGACCCGAGTCTCAGTCTGCTTTCCAACTGTATTGCTGATTCAGTGCCTGTAGAGCCCAGCAGCCAGGACCTACCAGCAAATACAAAGGCTATCCTCACAGTCATTTACTGTGGTGGACAAGAAATGCCCAAACTTTGTGTCATAAAACACAAGTCTGCTGGCAAACTGACCCCAAGCGTGCCCACAAGGCCCCCCAGGGAACAAGTGGGTCTTACTTGATGGCCAGTCTTCTGTCGATCCCTACCCCTGAGACCCCTCAAAGCATCCCTGTGGTTTCACTGGGACAGACCCATGGGTAAGGTTGCTATCCAGGGAGCAACATGAGTCAGGAATAAAATTGGCATGTACCAGAGCAGAGCCTTCTCCATCCCTCCAGGTAGGGAGGTGATGCAGAGAGTGCCTATATGGGCAGATCAGGTCTCCTGCTCATCTCCTGGTGAGCTACAAACTCCGTGATGAAGAATTGGTTACTTAAGAACCCAAGGAAAGAGTAAAGAGAGAAAAAGTAGTAACGGAAATCTGCTGTGTAAAGCACAGGAACTCCTTTGTTATAGGGATTTAACTGCTGCCAAGCTACTTTGCARAGTTTTAGAAGCAAAAAGTTGAACATCAGCCTACTGACTGGCAACAAGGGCTCACAGAAGCAACTAGATTAGTCAGGACACTGAAAAACATGGAAGAGTGGAAAGGATGATGTTTCCAAAGCTCCATGAAAGTTTTATTTCCCATGACTCTGAGAGCAGGCTGTACTCACTGCTGCTCTCCATTAAAGAAACAAGAAAGGAGGTAGAGGAGTAGAGAGAAAAAACAAGAAGGGGACAGCTGTCTGCTGTTAAGGAAAGGAGCACAGCCAAGATTCAGGGGAAACTGGGAGAAAAGCCTCCATGTGCCCCATCCAAAAATGGCGATGACAGTGGGAGTCAGACCTCCCAGAACGTAAATGAAGGGAACCCAGCCACCCCAGAGTAGTAGTGTTTGTGCAGGGACATGGTCTTGCACACACGGTTATGCCACAATGCCCCCAGGCTTTGCAGCAGCAGGCAAAGACATACTCAACGATCTCTGTTTGGGGGATTTTATCTTCAAAAGGCATGGCTCAAGCACTTACTGCAAAACATCAAACTATGCTTAGTTAGCTGACTCAGAGCTGGGATTCACATCAGCTGGTGTTTTAGGGAGCACACAGAAACAATTACTGCAAACAGGCAGGCTAAGTGCGACGTTGGAGATAATTCTCCAATGAAGCAGAAGCTGCCTTTCTTTCACACAGTGCCTCTGAGCTGGCCAGCACACAGTAGACTGGTGAGTTAAGGTGAAGGCTGCAAAGCCACAGGCCCACAGGGGTGAGGGTTTGCGGGGAGGACCTCTGTGCTTTGCCACCAGCTGCCAGTGATGCAGGCTGCGCAGATCATCTTCCCCACTCTCCAAGCCCTCCATGCTGCCAGACGTCTGGGGAAGTCCCACAGCCACAGCTGTGGCCCCAAGAAGAAAGTCTGGAGCATCCATTAGTTTTTTTTTTTCTTTTCTCAGCTGAATAACAAAAAAAAAAGAAATAATTAGAATGCAACAATATACAAGTATTAATCCTCTAAACTGCTTAAAATGCCACATGAAATAATGATAATGGACTAGACACACCCAGACTAAATTCAAAACCCAGRTTAACATACAGAAGATAAAGGCCAGTACCGAGCAAGGTTTAGCATAACAATTTTCAGGGGACTGTAGGTCTAATGCAGGGCCTGACAAGGAACTCCTTCCAATGAGCTTGTCACAGTACTTCCAGCCACAGAGCGTGGACATCTATGTATTCTATGCTCCTGTCAGGCCCTGCAGCACTGCCTGTGATCTGCTGGGSCCAGCCAGCACTAGGAGACAGGCTGGGCTGCTCCTGGGTGGCGAGAGTGTCCTGGGCAACCTACCTCAAGGATGCCGTGAAAGAGAGAGGGATCTTCACTGGTGCCCCAGGAAGGGAGGTTATTCCACTCATGGCAGATTCTTCYACCTGGGCTACTTGTTTGGTTACCCCCTGACTATATCACACAGACTTTTGGAGGAGAAACATGCTCACAATCAATTGGACACATAAGGGCAGGATAAATTGTACTTTGCACACGCTTGATTCTGACTGATTTCTATCCATAGGCATTTTGAAGAGCACATGTTACATTGATGTCCGCTGGTTCCCCTTTGATGTGCAGAAGTGTGATTTGAAGTTTGGCTCCTGGACTCACAGTGGCTGGTTGATTGACCTGCAGATGCTCGAGGCTGATATTTCCAACTACATCTCAAATGGAGAATGGGATTTAGTGGGTAAATCAGCTGGCCTAAAAATTTTCAATCCCACTGGGACATGAAATACAGATATTAAAACTTCCTATGTAAGAGGCAGCAAAAAAACCCCAAAAAATCACAGACCAGAGACAATCTTTCAGCCACATTCGTTGAACTGTGTCTGAAAATGCTGTGTTTCAAAGCAATGGCCTGCAAATGAGTATGTAAATGAAACCTACTGGTCCTGATGCATCTGAGCAGTTTGTCAGTACTAAACCTGGATGTGTCTCATGTAGGTGCACGGAACACTACTGTCACATCTACTCTAACACATCAGCCAAAAACCGATCGGTGTAAAAARCCCTATTTCAGCAAAACTGGAATGAGCTTTTAGAGAGATGAATATCTCTCACCCAAAAAAACACCAAAGTGTCTACCAGTTCATAATAACTGCAAATAACTGCAGTTCAGTATGTCTCTCTTCCCTTCCATATTTTGGAAGATACCTATGTTTTTAAGAGAGGAATCTATGCCCAGAACTACTTATTTGGAGTGAGCTCCTAGTAAGTTATTTTGAACCTGTTTATGTAGGTGTAAGTCAGAAGCAATGCTATGGAAATTGATAGAGCTTAGACCACCCTAAGGAGAGCTTGCAGAAGGGACATTTCATCTTCTAGTCTGGATATGTAGAAAAGGAAAAAACTGTCATTGACCAACTGCATGGAGTAGTTTTACCATTCAGGGCATCTGAGAAATAACACAGTAAGAAACATAATCGGTATCCAGTTTCCTGAGAAGCTGAAGGACTCTCTAGGGAAGTCCTCCTAAAGTCAGAGGAAGTCCTTCTCATTTCAGAGCACTCTGACTTTCCAGTAATCCTTTATAGTAGTTATTCCTGTCCAATAACTTCACATATCTGATTAAGAGACTGGCCTGTGGTTTATCTGCCTTCAACCCAGACCAGGGGTGGACAAAACAGGTCCTTATCTAGCTCATACAGCAAAAATATTAACACCTCAGGCAAGCAGTGGCCGTATCCTTTATGGAGACTTTGCCACACTCCTGCCACGTCTTCTGCCATGTGCACAGAAACAAAAAAGAGGTGAGCTATGATCTGGACGAGGGGATCGAATGCACCCTCAGTAAGTTCGCAGATGACACCAAGTTGGGYGGGAGTGTTGATCTGCCTGAGGGTAGGAAGGCTCTGCAGAGGGATCGGGACTGGCTGGATCGATGGGCCGAGGCCAATTGTATGACGTTCAACAAGACCAAGTGCCGGGTCCTGCACTTGGGTTACAACAACCCCAGGCAACGCTACAGGCTTGGGGAAGAGTGGCTGGAAAGCTGCCCGGTGGAAGAGGACCTGGGGGTGCTGGTCAACAGCCAGCTGAACATGAGCCAGCAGTGTGCCCAGGTGCACAGAAATAGTGCGGCCAGCAGGAGTAGGGAGGTGATCGTGCCCCTGTATTTGGCACTGGTGAGGCTGCACCTCGAATACTGTGTTCAGTTTTGGGCCCATCACTACAAGAACAACTTTGAGGTGATGGAGAATGTCCAGAGAAGGACAACGAAGCTGGTGAAGGGTCTGGAGCACAAGTCTTATGAGGAGTGGCTGAGGGAGCTGGGGTTGTTTAGCCTGGAGAAGAGGAGGCTGAGGGGAGACCTTATCGCTCTCTACAACTACCTGAAAGGAGGCTGTAGAGAGGCGGGTGTTGGTCTCTTCTCCCAAGACACAAGCGATAGGACGAGAGGAAATGGCCTCAARTTGCTCCAGGGAGGTTCAGATTGGATATTAAGAAAAATTTCTTCACCAAAAGGGTAGTCAAGCATTGGAACATGCTGCCCAGGGAAGTGGTGGAGTCAACATCCCTGGAGGTATTCAAAAGACGTGTAGATGTGGTGCTTCGGGRCATGGTTTAGTGGACATGGTGGTGTTGGGTTGAYGGTTGGACTTGATGATCTTAGAGGTCTTTTCTAACCTTAATGATTCTATGATTCTATGGTGGCATGAAAGATACAAGGTGCTGAGTTCTTCCATTTCCCCTGACATTTCCTGTGCTGGTGCAGTCCCTGCCACGCAGCATCTCAGACAGTTTACTGCAGCTGGGTCACCATGGCCAACCTTGCAGTACAGCTGTGTTGGACAACTATGTCTCTTAACCTTCAGATATGACAGACTTTAAGTTTAACTTGACGCCTCTTTTGAAAAGTAAGCCATATCCTGTTTGTTTTTCCTGTCAAAACAAAGCAAATGTGTGTAAGAGAATGACAGAAAAATAAGAACTGGTGGCACTTGTCACATAGAAAGTCTGCTGCATGAGCTAGTGAACATGACGTCAGCTGTTTGTCACCATTCCCTGGATGCAGGAAGGCAGAATGCATGTTTTATTAGCTAATCTCTGGCCACTGCTTGCAAACCTTTCCTTGTTGAGGTTGGGGTGCTCAGAACTGTTTTGATCTGGCCCAGATGAGCTTTCTTGGCTAAGCCAGGTTCTAATGACTCAGAAGGCATGAAAATAAACCCTAGAAAACACAGAAGGTGGACTAAGAACAGCAGACATTTTGCACTATTGCCTCAGATGTGAGTGAAGACACTGACGCCCTAAGAGTTACCTTGACTCATTTAACCCTGTAGTGATGTATTTCAGCTTTCAAACAACATTGAACTGAGGCACATTGTCCTTTGTCCCCTTTAATCTATTCATCCGTTGGCCACAAGTGTTAGAACATGTCTTTTGCCTGGTAACTGATTTGGGAGTGTCTTTTCTCTCTTATCAATTGCCACAGGACACTTTGAAACACTCTTCAAGGCACAATGTGTGGCAGAGGTGCCACACATTGGCTCATAAACCATCAGTTCTTGGTCCATTCCAAGGGGTTATCTGGGAGTCCTGCACCTCTCCCCATTGCTCTGATCTCCCTCTCTGTAGGTGTCCCAGGAAAGAGGAATGAGATTTACTATGAATGCTGTGAAGAGCCATACCCAGATGTGACGTACACCATCACCATGCGCCGACGCACCCTCTACTACGGCTTGAACTTACTCATTCCCTGCGTTCTCATATCCGGCTTGGCACTGCTTGTTTTCCTTTTGCCAGCTGATTCAGGGGAGAAGATTTCTTTAGGTAAGTGCTGAAGAATTCAATTATTTCATAAGCACTTCCTATAAAATGGAAAATAAATACCTCACGGTGCTTGATGAATAAAGATTTCCCTGGAGGAGCAATAGGAGCACTTGTTTGGTTGCAGAAACAGGGGTAACAGCTTTCTGTATGGCATTCACATATCCTGGGCTAAACACTTCTAAAATCTTTTGGATTTTGCCCTGAGATGAGGCAGAACTTGTTACTGGCACAGGCAGCAGTGGTAGTACTCTGTCATCCCTGTTGTTCTGTTCTTTAGTACGTCTCAATGCATTTCACAGCTGATTAACTTTGTTTTTCAGATAGRACATACTAAGACACAGAAAGTGAAAGGTTGTGAGCAGAAACAGCTGGGCACTGGATTTTCATCTTCCAAGTTCAGCTCCCAAAACACCGAGCCATGAGTCCCCCATGAATGCAAAGCAGTGACAGCCAAGGAAGGGCTAAATGAGATTTACTGTTGTGTGTGACGATGAAGGCAGGAGGGGTGCTTCCAAGAAAGACAGGGGAGAGCTGGAAATATACAAGATTGGCCCAAGCGAGACCACAATTAAGAGTTAATTTTGCACAATTCTGATCAGGACAGAGACCTTTAAATCATATGAAGTACCCTCAGTGTTAATAGAACGATCAGGGATCTGAGCAGCCTGTCTTACAAGAAGTGAAACACAGGCTATGGGGGATACAATTTCTGTCTACGAAAGCTGGGCTGGAGACAAGGAAAAGAATTATTTGAGCTGAAGTACAAAGTTGATGCAAAAATAGGAGAAAAAGTTCATGCATTGACCTTGTGGTTTCTCAGCACTAGGGCAGGTTTAGCAACAGTCTTTCCAGATAGAACAAAAAAAGAGCTACTTTTAAAACAGGCTGCAGCTCTTTGGAGGGTGTTATATAATATTCAATAGCAAAAAACTAGATTCACATCTGTGCGACTCTTTCCTAGCCCTTAATAACCRTCTGGGCTTTGTTTGCACTATGTTTTGGAAAAGCAAAGCAGTTTACCAGTTCTGCAAGCTTCATTTCACTCAACAGGAAAGATTTCTCATTACTTTAAGAGGAGCAAGGGTTTGGGTGAGAAAAATGAGAAAAGTGAAAAGACAGCAGATAAAGTTGAACCCAAAAATGCTCTCACTTTGTGGAAGTTCTCATCTGCACTGACAAACATGAAGTCATGGGTTTGGCTTAGCCATAGATCAGGACAAGGTTATAGTTAATAGCAAAGACATCAGAGGAGCAGCTGCAGAGATCACGTTCCTCATCCTTCCACTCTATGTTCACCCCCTGCAGGTATCACTGTCCTGCTTTCCCTGACYGTATTCATGCTGCTTGTGGCTGAGATCATGCCTGCAACTTCTGACTCAGTCCCACTAATAGGTAAGTTGATTTTCTCTGCTCTGTGCACTCATGTATGATGCTCCTCAAGAGTTGTTCAAAGCCGGTTTGAGGACTGACTCTTTTTGTTACTATAGTTTTGCATTTCAGCAATGCCAGGAGTAAATCTCTGTCTGGGCTTTACTGTTTGCATGTATGAAAAGAGCCTACATGAGGGATACAAAAATGCTCTGGTAAGCTCAGATAGCCTTCAACAGCTCTTTGGATGAAGCTGTGTGCACAGAGAGCTTTTGAAGGTCTCAGTGCTGCTGGCTAGAGAAAATACATCTTTCTTCTTCTGCGTCACCCACTCTCCCTGCTGTTATGCATCTCTCCCCTGCCTGCACCCTTCTCCTCCTCTTCTCTTCTCCCTACCCTAAGAGTAACTCAGGGTACTACAGTCAAAATTCAAATACATCGCTGGAGCATTTTTAACATGTGCTGAAAACTATGGGACAGATTATTATCTTAGGAATGTGGGACAGACAGACATTGTTACACCCTCTGTTTTCATAGGACCACCCCTTTACCTTGATCTCATGGGGCCTTAGTTTCTCAACTGTGAACTGGAGAAAGTGTTATTCCTTGACGTCATAGCAGGGTAGAGAAAATAAACCTGTTCTGGTTTACAAAATAAAGTATGAACATCAGAGAAAAACTCAGAACCTGTTTAATTATCATCTCCTGAGCTAAGGTCTACCGTTGAATACAAATGATGACTAAAGTACACATTCCAGACAGTAGAAATAAACAAAATATTCAACAATATATCTATGTGCTGATGGAAGGTGCACCTCACTGTTGTATGATTAAAGCCTTGCACAAGTTATATCATGAATAGGACAAAAGAGCATTTACTCAGACAACCTCATTATCTTACTTCAGGGATTAAAACCTCCGACCTAACTGTGGGGAAGGAGGGTGACTATGCAACAGTAAGGGCCACAACCCCCATAGGCAAAAGTTTCTGAAAGCCTCCATGTAACTTGGTCATCTTATTGAAAGTCAGCAGGACTCTTGCCTCTGAGTCACACAGGATCTTCCAAAAAACTAACAAAACCTCTCTCTGAATACATATCTAGGACTCCACAGAGACAGATACAATTTTAAGAGAAACTTTGTGTGTAGGGAGGAGACACAAGGCATCTTGGACCCGTCTTTACATAATTCTGCTTTGTGTAATACATAACAAAAGCCGTTTGGAATTAGTAAAGGGATGCACTTGTCTATGCCCAATCCACTAGCTTTAACCAGAGCAGTTTCTACTGATACAGTCCCCTATCATAGGAGGTAAGATCTGTATCAAGAAAAGCTATGAATAGTTATGTATTATTACAGATTTTGATGCTGTAATAACAGATTAATTTCTACTTATCACAGCATAGCTATGTGAACATCACATAGCTGGAGAGGGTGAGGGGCAGTGGTGTTGGGAAACTCTGTTGCATCAAATCCCCTTTCTCCAGGTGAATATTGGCTCAACTATTAGGATATCTCACATCTTTCCACCTTTTAGGATCACAGAGTCAAGGAGATGATGAGGGAGTCTCTTCTCACGAATATGCCTCGTTGACAGCATGTATTGTTGTAAGTTTTTTCCTAATGCCCAAATAATTAGAGCGTATCAAATGTATTAGAAATGCACCTCTTGAAGTTGTCATGTAGGTCAAACGCAGTCTGTTTCTTTCATCTGTTCATTAGACAAATTTTATATTGTGAAACACTGTAAAAGAATAATCTTTGCACATGGATGCTTTGTAACACCCTGGAGACTGACTTCAGGTATCCAGACGAGGGATGTCTAAAACAATCCTGTGGCTACTTTCGTCTGATGCTTCTCTGTTACAGCCCAAAACCAAACTGAACCTTGACACACTGGGGTGCACTCAGGCTGCATGCTCTGAAACTCAACCATCCCCATGCAATGGAAGCTCTTCTTTCATAGGATCACGAGATAGTTCAGGCTGGAAAGGACGTCGGGAAGTGGAAGACTGTGTCAAAAGCCTTGCTAAAGTTGATGTAAATGACATCTACTGATCTCCCCTTGTCGGCAAATATTGTCATTTTATTATAGAAGGCAATCATGTTGGTCAGACATGATTTATCTTTGATAAATGCTGTTCCCAGTCCCCACTTTCTTCCTCAAGTGTCCAGAAATGTTCCCCAAGGACTTGCTCCCTGATTTACCCAGGGACCAAAGTCAGAATGACAAGGCAGTAGTTCTCTGGATTGTCCTTTTGGACTTTTTTGAAGATGGGTGCAACATCTGTCTTTCTCCAGTTGTCAGGGATCTTACCCCATCTCCATGGCCTTGCAATGATATCCTTAGGACTCTTGGTGGTGCCTATCTGGTCCCATGGACTTAGGCAGGTTCAGATCTCACAATCAATCCCCGACTCCACCCTCATCCACTGCTGGTTGTTTCCCTTGTCCTTGAACCATGTCTCTAAGCACAGAGACATAGGAGACCTTGATGGTGAAAACTGAGGCAAAGTATGCACTGTCTTGGCCTTATATCTGTCCACTATTACTAAATCATCTTTCCCATTCAGCAGCAAGCCCATGTTTTCCTTGTTCAGCTTTTTACTGTTTCTGTAGTGGTAGAAACTCTTCCTGTTGCCCTTGACTCCCTTGGCAGTCTCAACTCCCGAGCTTTAAGATTCCTAACACCAACCCTAATACCCAGGCAATGCTTCCAAATTTTCCTTTTGCAGCCTGTCTCAGCTCCCCACATCCCCCCTCTTCTGAACYGGAGCTCCACCGTGAGTTCCCAGCTTAGCCATGCTTATCTCCTGATGTGTTTGCTTATTTCTCTGAGTAATAGAAGGGACTTTTCTTGCACTTGGAGGCTGCTGTACTTCAAGCCCTTGCAGTTTTCTTGTGCTGCTTTATCTTTCAGAGCTTCCTCTAGTGGGATCCCAGCTACTAGATCTCTGAAAAATGGGAAGTCTGTTCATTTGAAGTCCTTTCCTCACTCCCTTCATGGTCTTGAACTCCATTATTTCATAATAACTACAGCCTATGCTGCCATTGATTATCATGTTCCCAACCAGTTCTTCCTTGCTAGTGAAGAGCAGAACCAGCGTGTACCACCTCTGGTTGGCCTTTCCGGTACTTGTATCGAGAAGTTATTACTGACATCATTCAGAAATCCTCCTGCCTGCTTGCATTACACTGTTTTGCCTTTTCAGCAGACATCAGGGCAGTCCAAGTCCCCTGTGACAATCTGAGGATCTGTGATACAGAGGCTTCCCTGAGTTGCTCTAAGAAGACCCCATCCCCATATCCACTGTGTTTGGGCGGTCTGTAATACATTCCCACCGCAGCCACACTCTCGTTGGCCTCTTCACTGAATCTGACCCACAAGCTCTCCAGCAGCTCTCATCCACACCATAGAGGAGCCCCTCACATCCAAGTAGCTCCTTCACATAGACGGCAACCCATGTTGTCTTCGCTGTCTGTTCATCCTGAAGAGCTTATACCTATGCATCAGAGCATTCCGGTAGTGAGAGATGTCCCTCCACAGCTCAGTTGTCCCAGCGTTATTGTTTCATGACCACACACGGAGTTCCAGTAGCTCCTGCGTATTTCCCAGGCTTCATGCATTTGCTCATTCTGCAGGTGAGACCCTCCACCTTGTTTCATCATTCCTTTCTTGCTCTGGACATGCAGCATCATTTTCTTTCAACCCTTGTCCATTGTTTCTCCATTTAAATTTGGGTTGTAATCTCCCTTCCACAGTGTTCCTAGTTTAAAGTCCTGCTCCTATCTCCTTGCTCCACTCCAAATAGGCAGGGAAAGACTGCTCACCCTTTCGGCTTCTGCACCCAAAGAGCTCTTATTGAGCAAGTATTCAAAGCTGGACTGTGTGGTTTTACACAATCTTGAACTCTGAAAACCTTATCCTTACTCTAACAGGGTAGCACAGCATAGTCTCTCCACAGTAATCTTATAGGTGAACCCAAGTGGGATATTTTAGCTGCTGAACTGGATATACCAGGTCATGATCACAGTTCTTCAGTGTGATCTCTGGTCCAGTTGAAAATCCTCAGGAATGAGTGTAAGGAAAAGGGGGACACTTGGACATATTGTTCAATTTTTGAGAATCAGCACGGTTAGCGCCAGGTTGCAGGAATAAACAAATCTTCTAGAGCGTGTGGTTTGAGCAGGATGCAAGTAATTTGATCTTGAAGGAGAAAGATCCATTGCTGGCCTCCAGAAAAGCCACTGTCGCTGGTCTTCATGCGTGTGGGAACAGAGATGCTCTGGAAACGTGACTCCAAGCACTGTAAAAACCTGCATTATATTCTTAGGGCCTGGGTTTTTAAAAACAAACATGCATCCACACCTACCTGGACCTGGATGAACACTCCCAGCCTTTGCTAGTACAAAACCACTAGTGCCTAACGTGCTGTACCTCTTACTTTTCTCTGCCTTCTGACCTCAGCTTTAACTACTTAACTGTAATAACATGGGAAATTCTCACAGCTGCTGTTTGGAGTGTCTTTGTTGAGGGAGCAAAGGAAAGCTGGTTTAGTATGACACCAAGAAAAGAACTAGCTTATGAGGTCTGGTATATTTGCAAAGAAATGTGGAAATCGTATCCTGATTCTTCTTAGCTGAGGCCACTCTCCCTTGACCTCAACTTACGTTTACAATAAATGAAGTACCTCTCAGCCTGAATAATCACAAGGAAGCAAGTGGGGCAAGACACTTGCTTTTTTCTACCTCTCTGCAAAGTGGCTCTCCCTTCCTTGGTATGTCCTCTGCATTCTTCGTCTGTTCCTAAAGCTGCCCAGAGCAGAGACTCTCTTACTCCACATGTGCAACTTCCCCACACAACGGACTCCCATTTCTATGTAGCCTACTGACTGCTGTGTTAATACACATTAAAAACAAGCCAACTTCTTTTCTGTAAAGAGCAAGTGACAAAGTTGGCCTAGAAATCAGCAGCAGGCTGCTCAACACCTTTGAACACCAGGACTCTGCTGCTCCTCTACACTTCAGGGTGATGGATAGAGATTTCCTTTCCACAGTGAGCCAGCCCCTTTCCACTCCAAGAAATGTTCCAATTGGACAGGCTGTGTCACTACCTTTGCCCCCTACTCTCACTCAGCTTTCCTGGGGGCTTGCATTCACATCAGTAACTAGATACTCCTTGGCCAGTAGCATGTCTGCTCCTGTGCTTCTCAAGGAGAACTTCTCTTTTTCAGGGAACAAGATATTTCCAAAAACCAGTTTTCAGCAGCATGCGTACATGTGAAGCAAGGCACCACAATCTTTCAAAAGTTGAATTCTGCCCTTCTGCAAATTGATCTGCAATGCTGAAGAAAGGAGAAGTCTGGAACCAGAGCAAAGATGTCTCTGTTTCTGTTTAAAAAATTAACCACCCATAGCAACAGAAACCAGTTCAACCGTTTAGATCAAAAGCATTAAAGTCCCATGACAGCTACAAACACAACAGCTTGGCCAGAATCCAACACAAGTTGTCTATATGAACAAGGCTTGTTTCACTACAGGGTCCTGGAGGTCCCTCCTGGTGCTTAAAATCTCTAGAGTGTAGCTCCTAAAATACTTTCAGACCATGACTATACAGCAGCAGCTGTGTCCTAAATTTACCCTTCCTTGTATAGCTTAATCATGCCTCATGGGAAAAGTGTGTCTGGCTGTACTCGTGATTTGACTTACTTTTAATTTCTCTCTTTAAAAATACTTTTATCAAGAGTCTATGTAAATAGACAGCTGGAGTTCATTACTTGAGGAAAGGATATATAGAAATGCAGAGAACTCCAGATGTGTTACACACCTGAAATTACTTGTCTGAGTGCACTAATCACTGAGTGAAGCCATAAAGCCTGTGTAATGCAGCTCAGCTATATGACAACAATTGTTCTTTCCGCTTCTAAAAACCTATGCAATTATGCACAGATTTGTCTTGCACTACAAATGCCAGTAATTTCATGGGGATTCCATGCACCTTCCTGCCCCTACCATATAATACTGTTGCACCCAGTCTAGCACATTATGTAAGAAGGGATATCCATGTCCCACTGCGTTGATTTCCTGGTTCAGTGACCAAATCAAGATTAAACAAATACTGTTATTTCAGTTAGAGCTTTTGTACAAGCTCAGGTCCTGCCCATTGAAACTAAAGGCCTGGGTAATTCATCTGAGAATTACATGTGGGGCATTTAGATCTAAACTAGAAGGGCTTTTTTTATTTCTATAAAGACAATGTGATCCATGTAAATAGCACTGGATAACCAGATCCATTTTTGGTAATGGTTATATGACCATCTCTGAAGAAATGATGAGTTCATTCTTTAAGCAATAGACATACGCCTGAATTCCTTTTTTTAAAGAGCACTGTGCCTCCCTGTTTACAGTCTCCATATCTCTGACCTGTTTCATTAAACTATGTTTTCCATTTCAAAGCACCCTTGTAATTAAGGCTAGGAAATCATGCATTAAGAAGTCACTAAGGAACAAGTTCCCCTAAGTCAAGACAGATTCCTAACTGTAACTCTTCTCCTTCGTGACTATCCTTTGACTAGAGCCTCCTTAGGATTACACAGTTGGTGGTCATACTTACCCACATCCAGCAGTACCTGACAAAGCAGTTATCAGAATCTCATTCATCTTGCAGTGCTGTAGGAATGTCTTCAAAAATTAATGTCTCAGTATAAGCTGCTAGTTTGGACTTACAGACTTAAAAAAAAATCAGCTCCTAATGTAATGTTTAGTTCCTACCAAAACCAGCCAGTTTTTTGAAAGACAGGTCAATCCACAGCCCATGGTAAAGTCAGACACGGCCAAAAGCCATTGCTCTGGAAAATTGAGAGCAACACAGTTACGAGCATAACCTGCACAGCTTCCTGACCCCTTTCTCCCTGCTTGCAATATCACCTCCAGAGGGGAAAACATTCGGGACTACATGGCACTGTAAAGTTTTTAGCTGTCCCCAATTTTCCCTCTCCCTCTGTGGTCCCAGATGTTTCCAGCACCAGATGTTTTGTTTTTAAGAAAACACCATTAAGCACCCAGCCCTAGTAATCAACAGGTTSACCTCTTGTTCCACTCCTCCCCACATCCCACCCACATCCACCTTGCACTCACCTCTGGTTTACTGTGCTGCAGTCCCACTGCTGTGAGAACAGGGTGACACCATGCAGGGACAGACCCTAAAATGCTTACTTTGAAAACCACACCAAGCTCTTTACTCTCTTATTGGTCCAAAGCTACTGCAGTCTTTGAGTTCAGGCCCTGGGTGGCACAGAAAGTACAATCACACAGAGAAACAGCTAGAAGCACCCACAGCAGGATGCTTTCATCTTGAGACCAAAGCTATAACAAGCTCTGAGTTGGTTGCTCTTCTTCTACCCCAGCCAGTGCTCTAAGGAAGTATCACTTTCAAAGTACTTTGTCAAAGCAGGTAAGGCATGCTTCTGCCCAAAAGCCAAATCTTGAAATGAAATRTTCAGACCTCTGAGGCCAGTTACATTATTTTCTCCCATAAACACTTTTTACACCTGGGAATTCAAGACATCTCCTTGCACAGGAGAAGTGCCTAATCATTTCTGATTTTTTTCCATGCCCAAGTAACTCCAAAGTGCTGCAAATCATTATTTCCTTCCAGCTCTCTCCAAAATAACACCATTGGTTTTGGATCAAGAATCTGTATTTTGCTCTAACAGGAATTTTATAGCAGAAAGTGTGGAACACCTGAAACCTGGTGTGTGCGGAGAGTGAAAGGGGAACACAGAGCTCATGAATGTGAGGAACTCCCTATAATTAACATCCATGTGATGCTTGACACCTTGGCTGGACATATCAAATAGTGCACAATAAAAATTAAAAGTTTATCTTCACCTCCAGATAACAAAACTGCATTTCTCTCTGTCTTCTTTTGCTGAGATCCTCTGCTTGCTTTTTTAAAAACCACAACACTTCCTTGCTGCTTAGGGCTCTAGTGTCATGACTTATTTTCAGCCATGTCCCCTCCTTGCCATTCTGTATCGTGCCTACATTATTTCAGTAAGAATGAAGTTTTTATGCTGTGAATAAGTATGTTTACAGCAGATGCTTGGGGTGATTTCTTGCAGTTAGTCATACAGCAAACGAGGCTGCAAATTACTAAGACAAGGAAGCAATGTGGTGCTTTGCCACCTCCAGAAGTTACAGATTGTTTTAAGTTATGAGCATAAGGCATTAGTGGTTCTGACTAGAGAGAGAAAATCTCCTGTTACATTTTCTGTCATCTGTCTGTATGTCCTCAGCTGCTGCCACTTCACTTTACTTTGTCTCTTTTTGTTTTTTTGGAGTGCTTTTCCCCCCTCCCTTTCATGGTCCTGCCTGGTGCCTTGCTGGCGCCAGGACCCTGCTCAGCCTCTTCCATGTAACAGAAATTCTCATTTGCAGCAGCTCTTACAGTTTCATGTCCTGTGATCAATGGTGCTTTTCCCAAAGTCATGAGTCTTGGACACTTTTTCTTTATTAAAAAGAAAGGAACAGTTTTACTTTCAAACACCCAGTTCTATTCTTCAAAAGCATGTGGGAGGAGACGAGTTTGAAAACACTGCGAAAACACTGCCCCTGTGCCCTCTACAAATAGCATAACCAAAAGGTAAACACAGGGTCCAATCCTGAAGTCTCTCACTCTTTTAAGATATTTCATGTTTATGAGGGACCAGGTGGACAGAGACGGTGCTCTTCGCTTTCTACTGTCAGTGAGAGCTAATGGACGGCACAAGGTGTCCCAGCTACAGCAAATCTCGACAACAGTGGAAATTGTTTTCCTGCCTATGTCCTTTTCTGTGTTTCTCTGCTGTTTGTGTACAACAGTAAACGAACCAGCAAGGGAATCTCTCCTCTACCTTTTGGCTTCCATGGTCTCTGAGAAACTCTGCCATTACCCATGGTAGACTGTAACAGCATCTGCCCAGCACCAGCCCYGGTCCCTGCCACAGGAGAAAAGAAGAAGGGTAGTTGGAAGCCCCTCTGCTGGTGTTTGAGGTTTTCCTGCATCCTCCGCAGCCTTCAGTTCATTAACCTGGATCATTTCCGAAAGGAGAAGCAGTGAATATCTCATTCTGTGCTTGCTCTGGGACATTTCTCCCATTTTCTGAGAGTTCACCAGAAGCACCCAGCACTGAATGACTGAAATGACCGCACTCTGGTTAATGACTAATGACTTAGAGCAGCTCTAAACCAGTTCATCGTTTCATATGCAAAACAGGAACACCAGTGGCAGGTATCCGACTTGATCACTGTCAATACCTGAGCACTACATTCTCCTCCTTCCCCCACTATTTCATAGGAACAGCAAGACTGTAACTGTTCACAATGGAGAAGCTCTGCCTATCCTATGATTAACTATGTTAACAAATCTGGATAATGTACTGCTTTCTCAGTCGGTGTTGAGTGATAAAATCAACAAGGCAAAGCATCCATCTGGAATCATCTTGCTCCTCTTACTGTTTCAGTTTTATTTACCCTGTTCCTAATCAGTCCTTAAAGTTAATCCAGTTCCACTCAAGCAGCAGATCTTCCAAAACATCTCTAAAATAATCCTAGGGTGCTTCTCTAACATCAGATAATGGCACAGAAGGTCCAGAGATGGTACRGGAAGCCCCTCAAGTTATGAATTGCAAGTCATAGCCATCCTTTTGATATAGGTGCTATCAGAGGATGCCTGCAAGAACAAACAGCTGTTGCCACAGATTTTTTGAAGACTTTCTGGCTATCTGTGGTTGTATTAGTTCCATATTTGCTATGACAACAGCACCTGATCATCTTCTGACAGTGCTGAGACAGAGGCTGACAACTCCCAGATGTTAAAACAGCTGTCCAGATAGTGTGTTACATCATGCCTCCTTTGGCAAAGAAAAGGAAGAAAATCAATTGTAGAAGCACAAATACTTCATACTACTTGAAAGAGATTAACTGAGCATCCAAAACAGCTTTTCCATTCACACACAACTGCTGAAGAAATCAGCATGCAGGTTTGAAAACASATGAAGAGCATCTAGCAGTGATCAGTGCAGACCTCGGTATTCCTGGGGAATGTCACTGTGTAAGTCAGGGATATCGAGGGGCTCCAAACACAGGTCTCCTGGTCCCTTTTCCTGGCCTGTGGCAGCTGTCCAGGGTGAAGAGTGCAAATGAGCCGGTTCCCCTACAGAAGGGGTCAGTCGCTTCCCAGCTGTGCCTCAGAGTAGCTGACATACAGCAGCCAGGCCACTGCTCTTTCAAACATGCTCCGGTCTGGAATTGCTGTTCCTGACACTGTGAAGTAATTTGCTAAAGCCTCCAAGCTGACCCATCCATACCAGGGACGATCTAGTAACCAGGAGTTCTTGAGTAGGGTACAGAAAGATGCTTAGTGAGACTTACTGAGAATTTCCCTTCTTAAATGAGAGGAGCTGAGCTTCTTTGTAAAATCAGGTTTGCATTTAGCACTGCCAACAGACACATGTGGGGGTAGGACTTTGTGGGAGCAGCAGCTTCAAAGCCCTAACTGCATAAGTGCTGTGGGCTTTAGGATGGACCCTAAAATATTGGCGAAAAAGGTCTGGTGGCTGGACTGTGGCTGCCGCTTGGGATACCAAAGCTCAGTTCTTACTCCACGGCTTGTCTCCTGTGCCGCATCTCACAGGAAAGAATACTATTTCTGTGCCCAGCAACATCAGTGGAGGCCCAGGAACAGAGTTCGTTAGTTCAGGGCTGTGTGGGGCTAGGGTAGGGTGAGTGAACACTGCAGTCCCATGGCTCCAAGGAAAGTGTTATCTATGCACATTGTAGCTTGATCCTTTCAGCAGCTAGGCTCCTCTGCTCACAGGGTTGCTGGAGAAGGTTGAGTCATGGTCATATCAGAGGGGGTGCTAGAGGTGAAAAAGGACAGCAGCCCTTGTAGCTTTTACCAAGTGACGGGTTTGATCTGTCTGGTGTGAGAACTAAAGACTGCCAGGAACAGAGATGCCAAGCCAGCAGACTGGAGGAGGATTAAGCCATGCTTTTAGGGAGGTGCATGGGAGACAGRTTCAGCAGAGGATTCTTCCCCACCAGTTCTCCTGACTGCTGCAGGAGGACCATGTTTTTCTGCTGCAGGGAAAGAGAGGATGTAGGATTAAATCCTGGAAGGATAGATCAGGAAATGCTGAGTGGGTATGGATACCGTTTCAGAACCAGCACTATTTTACCTCGTGGACGTACCCACTCAGTTCTGGGGTCTTTTCTTCCCTTACAGGTGAACCATCACTGAACTCAGGCCCAGCTAGGTCTTGGCCACCCCTAGCTGTGGCTCTGTCCCGATACAGGGTCTGGATTGTAAGCACAGAGTCATGTTTTCTATTGAAAAGACCCATGGGCTGAAGATCTAGCAATTCCTTTGTGAACTGTTATTAGGTCTACCTTGGCTTGCCACAGGAAAGGAGGCAACAGCCTTCATCATATCTCCAACTAGAGATGTGAAAGGCTAATGTGACAGGTGTGCCAGCCATTGCTACTTCCTTCCTTCCCTTTCCCTGCTGGTTCTTTAGGGCTGGCAAAAAACAGCCTTAGAGTAGGTCTGGTCTGCTCTAGGGGCTTTCTCCCCCTGAAATGAATACAGCACCTGCACCTACCTGGGCTGCTTAAGTCTACCTGCCAGTTCTCATTTCAAAGATATCTTGTGACATTTGATTGCCTGACACCTATAATAGGGCTGAAGTACCATGCCCTATTTCCTCCATCCTTACTTTCCAACTGAAAGCTTCACTGTACCTTGAACAGAAGGGCCCCCCCCAAATGCAGGTGATGTACACACAGCCATCTTCCTTGCCTATCACCAGGCAAAAACATAAAACATCTTTCTATAGGGTCCACYGGTCCCCTACAGTTCCCAGTCTGTTCCTGAGAGAATTGCTTTCCCTGTTTACCAGCAGATCTCCAGAACAGTTTCCTTACCTCTGTTCCTCGGTTTACAGCACAAAAAGCTGAGAGTGTGAATTCATTTGCTAATCATTTGCTGYGATCTTGAGTCAGATAGTACCAAGTTGTTTCCAAGTTCAACCAGGTGACTAATTTTCCAAAGATTAGTGAAATATCGTAGCCAAAGCCATTTTAAATGGACCACTTCAGGCCTTTGAAGTCTGGTAGCATCAAAATGCATAGAATTTATGGAAGTTATTTAGTGACTTATGGAAGTAATTAAAGAAGCAATATCAACATTGCTGTGTTTCTGTTACATGGGACATACTGGAATCAGATCAGCCAGCTTCCCTGAAACCTGAATTCCTGGTTTGCTCTGCTTCTGCCTGACTGTTGGCTCTGCTCTCTCATGAGTAAGTACAACAGAGGCCTTTCAATTCACCCCTCCCTCAGGACTATTCTTCTAATCCAGCTGCATAATTCATTTTGCCACGGAAAGCTCTGCCCACCTCTTGAAGCAGTTGCAGGGTTGGTTTCAGGAAGGCCTGAGAACCTCATTATTATGAACAAGCTTTTTGATGCTGAGGCAGTGGGAATTGGTATTAAGAAACAGAGCTAGAACAAAACTTACCTTGGAGCCTGTGTTGAATTTTTGACTTTTCCTGCAAGCTGCAGGAGGGAGGGCTGGGGGTGGGAGGAGGCTGCAGTCTGGGGCAGTGTCATGTGCTCTCCCACATCTCCCCATTGTATCAGCCAACTGTAATGCTCCCTGGTATTTTGCCACAGCAGCCTTCAAATGTCATTAGCCCTGTGGGTAATTCCTCTTTAAACTCCAGTGCATCAACCTCACTCCTGGCATGAGGAAGCTGTACTGCCACTTAGGAGATACAGTTTCAAGTCTCAGTTTTGGCGTTCAAGATCTTGATTTCTTTCCTGCATGGCAGGCTTAAATTTAGCACTAGGCAAGGGTGTAGTGTGCTTCCATAGGAACCAGTAGAAGTGGTCTTGAGGGCTGAGGAGTGCTGAAAAATACATCTAACCCCTTTTGAGCAGTGGTGGGGCAAGGGAGGGGGTCAGGTGACACTTCCTGAGGGGGTCCAGTAACACCATGAGGACAGCGTTTCCCTCCAGTACCTCTGCTGGTACTGTGGGGTGGCCCAGGGCTGGGGATGCTGGTGTTCAGTGGGTCTGGTCAGATCAGGTCCTCGCTGTCCTGGCAGCAGGCAGGGAGCAGGTCCCTAGCAGGGGGCCCTACAACCCCCTCTGGGAACAAAAACTAAGCAGTTTGCACCTTTCGCTGGTTCTAGCCCTTCCCTCACTGGAGAGGAGGGAGTTGAGCAGATGATACACTGAAAACAACAAAGGCCTCAAGTGCTCCAGCGTGGAAGACTGGAGGAAAGGATATTTGGGTGTGACGCAGCACTTCTTAAATGTAGATCTCGGGGCATGGCCAAGGAATATTATTTGCCTTTTTGTTTGTTTTTTCCTCTCCTAACCAAGTCCTCCTTTTACTTGCAGCTCAGTATTTTGCTAGCATCATGGTGATTGTTGGTCTGTCTGTGGTGGTAACAGTGCTAGTTCTGCAGTTTCACCATCATGACCCGCAAGCAGGAAAGATGCCCAAATGGGTAAGCAGCTTTGGTGGTAAATATTCAACAGCCTACTGAAAGAAAAAGATTAATCTAAAAGCTATAGTAAACTAGTTATAGTTGAGGGGTAGAAGTTGTTCTCCATTAAGATTCAGCTACAGACAGTATGTGTGACACATGTTTGCTGTTGGAGGGAAAGAACAAACATACTAAATTTAGTTTTCCATTAAAACCAGTATCTGTTATTTGGGTTTTCTATTTAAACTTACAATGGGGTGGTTGAGTCATGGCAGAGTAATCTTGCTCAGTACCTGCTTTGCAAGTGCTAATCCTGYGAGCAACACAGAATTTCTTATCCAGCAGACACCAGTACTGATAAAATGTGACATTTCAAAGCACTAAACAAACACTGATCTCTGCTGGGCAGTTCGTCTGCTTTGTTCCCTTATAGAGGTTCTCACTGCAGTTTGTGACAGAGCTGTAATCTCCCAAAACAGAGACAGAAGGTGAAGCCAATTTACTTCTGTCTTGCAATTGTTCCAGTTATGAGGTGGYTCCCTGAGTTGCTGGAAGATCAGGAACCCAAATACTTCAGTGTAGTGAGGGTGTTGAACATTGAACCCAGCTATGCTTCTCACAGCTTGGAGCTCACTGCTACTGCATGACCAGCAGAAACAGAAAGGCAATGCTGTTGGGCTCARTCTGACTGTGCTGAAGAGACCTGTGGACTTCCCTGGCTTGGAAATCTGCCTTCTGCTGAAGCCACATCCACTTGTCTGTGTGGAAAAACAATTTTGTCTGCTACCATCTGACCAATTCTCAGTAAATTAGCATGTGGACCCTCTTTTCTCTACAGCAGCAGACTGTTAACCAGTGATGAATGGCACCAATGCCAGCTGGCTTTCAGGAGGAATGTTTTTCCTTTAGATTTTCAAGTTAAAAGAAGATGATCCTTTTTTTCTCTCTCCTTTTCCTAAGAGGAGGTTTTAGAGTAAGCAAGGTATGCTTTGTATTTACAAAAAGAAAASGAATGAAAGCAGAAGCAGATACAAATAGTCACAGTCAACTATTTACCCACACTGGTTTCACTGAAGTCTGGTTGTACAGCATCCTCTGGTATCTCATTCACTACATTTATCATGCCAGACAATCATCCTGAAACGATGTTGAATGTTACCTTGTTATCAATGTCAGCCTGAGTACAGAACAGCTTTTGAATTTAGCCTTTCTAAAAATAAACTGCAGCATCAATGCAAATTAAAAAAAAAAAAAAAAAGTCCACTAGAAATTAAGCATGCTAACAATTRTTTCTTAAAGTTCTGTATCATTTAAAATCATCTTACTTTCAAGACAGCAGAGCATGTGAATTCTGGATGAACCTTCATGTAAGCAAGACCTGAGGGCACAAATCTGAGTAAACATGCTTCAGATGTCTACATGGACAGGGTATGCAGCAGCATAACAGCCCCCACGGACAATTTTATTGTTTCATCTGCTTTTCAAGGAGCCTAAACACAATGGCTCATGTTAAACCTGCTCACAGGCCCTACGAGTTAGCTCTTGCTCTCTACTACTCTGTTGCTCTCTGGGCTGGAAATAGAGCATGCAACGAATTCTTACTCTTGAGGAACCTTGTTCAATGGCTTGACAGCTGAACTGGCATACATTTAAAAAATGCCATCAGGAAGCAAAGAGTGTGGAAAGCACTACTGGGAAGCGCAGATGATAGATTGTAAAAGCTGTAGACCAGGCAAGCTGACAGGGCTGAGAGATCTCAAGAGAAAAAGGGTGAATGCCAAGTGTGTTGGGAAGAGGCTGACCCCACAAGAGTGAGCATTAGTCCTCTGCAAGGCATGGGCAAGGCTCAGTCATTAGGATTCATGGCAAAGTCTCATCATTATTTTTTTTCCTGTCCACCTATTCAGGTGTTTCTTACAGAGACACCCTGAAAGATTTTTGCTCAATAAAAACCAGGAATCTAAGTTAACTATCATCTGCAGAAAGAAGGCAATTGTTACCTGAAATTGGTTCTCTGCAGTTCTAGTCCCAGCAGATATCCCTACCATCTACTTACTTCCCACACCCTCCTCATCCTGGCAGAGCCAGACATCAGTTTATTGCAAAGCTCTAACCCTGATTAATTGTTCTAGGATTATTCTCACCTCCTGCTTAAATGGAATTAGCTGCTGGAGTAAGTTGCAGGGGAAGGCATTGGGCTTGTGTGGGAGCAGCTCCAGATCTAGAAGATTTAACTGTTGCCTAAACACCTGCTTTCTAAATTATTCACAGCTGAGCAGCTTCTTTTCTCTGCCTGTCTCTCAAGGGCTCTGTGCTTGGCCTTTGAATCAGAAGAGGGAGGAGATGTGTGTGCTAGTATTTAGCCTCTCTGTAGGTGCTCACTTCTTCCCTTACTCCACTGTTGAGAACTGTGCCTTCCTTTCTATTAATCTTTGATGACTTACTAAAGCCAACTTTTTCCAAGAGAGGAGTTTAAATCCAAGGTGTTCAGTCAGGGCATTTGTTGGCTACTCAGTTGAGAAGTGAGAGCTGCTGGCTACTTGGTACTTTTGATAATGTCTTCTGAGCCAGCGTGGAAAAGAGCACTAAAGAAGGTTCCGCTAAGGAGCAGTTTGGGAGTGGATAACATCAGGCATGGGTCACAGTTCCATCAACCTACCTCTGCTGACAACCAAGACTGTTGCATAGGTGAGAGGTATGGAGAGAGCAAGCACAGAGAGAAGAAAGGGTTTTGTGGGAAAAGGTAAGAGCACTCTGGCTCTTTGCTGTGCCTCAATCAGTTTTGTCAGGTTTCAGGCTTTTCTTTTGATATGCYTTAAACCTGGACATGCACAGATTTGCTCAGGTGCTGATGCCCCTTATCAGAAGAGCTTTAATTGGAGACTCTCCCCTCTGGACTAGGCCAGGCAGGTGACTGTGATGGGAACTGTATTATGGTCAGGGGAGGACCTTGGTGGAGAGGGTCAAAACAGGGTTAGGCTGTTGACCTCTGAGGGCAGCTGTACCTGTGTCCTTCCTTCACAGAAACCCAGATACGATAATGCGAGTGAGAACACAGATTCATACCATTGTGCCCAGGCTGCTTTCCACCAACTCCTATGCTGCAGCTGTCTCCTGAATTAATTAGTATGACAAGAACAGATTGTTGCCTGAGTGTGTTTTCAAGGAAACAGGGCATTTGGAAGTTCAAGGAAATTAAAAGCTGTGTTGCCGTCTTCTGTGTATTTATTTTTCTATGGGAAATGGGTTTGGCTGTATTTATAAATGTAATTTCCCTAAGGAGCAAACACTTTGTCTTGGAAAAAAAAGTAGCATTCCTGTAGAATAGAGCTTTTTCACATCACGTCTCCTTCCAGAGCTAGGGCAGACATATTAACATTTTCTAATAAGAAAGTTTGTCTCGCTTAGTATTTTGGAATTTCACAGTACTGCAAAATTAATTTCTCTCTCTCTCCTTTGCCACTGACACTGTTGAAATATTGCTAGCAATTAAGACCTTTATTTTATTCCATGATGTTCCATTTTGTGTCCATAAGCAGTCAGAGGACATTATAATTAAGTAAGTTCAATTAAATCCAGGATCGACTTTTGAGGCTGCTACATAATAGTTTTCTATTTGTCTGTGGTGACCATGGAGGGAATAATGAAATATTAAAGACCCCAGTGAAAGCAGAATAATATGAATCACAGGAAAATAGTCTTTCAGGGTGAAAAATAAAAGATTCATTAGTGGGAGAGAGGCAGAAAGGCTCACATAAAATGGTATGGGGCTGTGACCCAGAAAAGCTCTCACTACAGAATTTAAAAATTGTGTAAGCATCTTCCACTTGTCATTGGTTTTGGCTTTTACTATTATTATTCCCACCTGTGGTAATTAATGCCTCCTCCTTTCTGAAATTATGCTTGTCATTATAGCAGCAACTCAAAGTGCTAGCTGTAATTTCCCCATCCCTGCATCTGTACTGTGCAAACACAGGAGACAACTCCTCCTGCATCTAAAACAACACTGAAGGCAAAGTGTGGTCCTGCATCAAACATGGCTGAAGTGACTGGAGCAGGATCACTCAGGGAGCCTTGGACCAAGGCTCAGAAGTGAAACCAGAGGTCATGTCTGTTCTCTCCTGGACATTAGAGCATTTGACTTGCAACTGGAATGATAAAGTCATTAAAGAGGCCACCTATCTTCCCAGAGGAAGCATGGAAAGCACATTGCAAATGTCCATTTTGTATATATAACACCCGAAGGACTTTATAATTACAGGATTTCACTGATTTAGTTTGCTGACCTTCACACAGGATGTTTCTAATTTCACAGCCTTTTTACTGCCTTTCACAGCAAACTATGTTAACAATCATAGGAGGCTCAGATTTCAGACATCTGAAGACCAATCCACTGGGAAAAAATGCTGGATGCACTCTCTGGAGTTAGCTTGTTTGAAGACCTTGACAAGAAACATATGGGGCACAATCTGCCACGTGCAGGTTAGAGCATTCTTGTGATGCACCAGAGCAGTTGTACACTAGGGCACAGGGAAATGACAGCAGTTAATAGTAGCATTCAGATTTTGAACTGCCCAATTTAATTGATTTACTATTATTCTTTTGTAAAAAGGCCTGCTGTATTATGTGTCTGAACTCTTCAAAGGAGTATTAAAATGGCTTTCAAATAAATAAATTAAAAAAAAAATCAACCAAGGCTGTTTATTTAGACTTAAACAATAGAGATGGGGGTGGGGAATGTGCTAAAAACAGCTGTTAGTCTGTTGTTTAGGTTTTTTCCAGCAGAATCTGAACATTGTCCCCCCAAATATTTAAGTGTATCTCTTTCTATACTATCTGAGAAAGGGTTGAAAACCATGCAGCTAATTTTGTGCCCTCTGCTCAGTTACAGAGATCTGGGATTTTTTGTTAAAGATAGGACTTCAAGAATCATTTTGTAAAGTAAGATTTTATATTTCTTTTGTTTTTATAAACTAAGTGGGCACTGAACACCTCTATCATCAAGACATACACCAAAAAATGTCATTCTTGGGAAGAAACCAGACCCCCAAAACCCTCATTTGAAAGCAGATAGCTGGAGAACACAGAAAACAGTCTTTCTGAAGCATCATACAGACTAACTATAATAGTCATGAAATATTTCAAAAACTTTTAAAATGCGCAGAAGTTCCCTTTATTTCTTTCATGATCAATCTCTTTCAGGTCCGTGTCATCCTGCTGAATTGGTGTGCTTGGTTTTTACAAATGAAAAAACCCGGGGAAAATATAAAGTCCCTCTCTTGCAAATACAGCTATCCCAAGCACCATCTGAGCRTAAACAGCATGGAGATGAATGTCCTACCCGGGCACCAGTCCAGCAATGGGAACACGATCTATAGCTACCATGTGATGGGAGATCCGTGCTGCCCCCAGAAGAATGATCTGGGTAGCAAGAGTGGAAAGATTACTTGCCCCTTAACAGAAGATATTGAGCTTGTTCAAAAGAAAGCTTTAATGGATACTCTTCCGGTGATTATGAAGATCCTGGAGGAAGTTCAGTTCATAGCAATGCGCTTCAGGAAACAAGATGAGGGTGAAGAGATCTGCAGTGAGTGGAAGTTTGCAGCTGCTGTCATAGACAGATTATGCCTGGTTGCATTCACCCTTTTTGCCATCATTTGCACATTTACAATACTCCTGTCTGCTCCAAATTTTATAGAAGCTGTTTCAAAGGATTTTGCATAAGGATTTCAAAGATGAGCATGATAATTTAAAAGTGAATATTGCCACTAATTTTTCTATATAAATTTAACACAAATAGAGAAGTGTACTTACATGTGCTAACATACGCAGAAGGGGATGAAAATAATTTCAGGAGGTAGTTATTCCTGATGTTAGTGACTGTAGTTACTGAATAGTAAACATATTGAGCTCTATTACTTGTTTCATAGACTAGTTCCACATGTGATTATGTCATGATCCGTGACAAATGATAGATAAGAATTCAAATCTACAAYATATTTATTACGAGTTAACACTAGTATCAATGTGTTACTATGAATTTGTGAACTTTTAGATAGTGTTAATAATTTAAATGAACGTTGATGACTATAAGCTTTACAGCATCTTGTTGTTTTCAGTGTATTTGTGTTTTATCATTTTTGTTTAGTGTGGCTGTGACATTCACTTCTCAGCTTTAACGGACATATCTCCACAGTCTTATGATGCCATCTATTGTATTTACGAAAATAAACTATCATCATGTTAGCTCTTACTAGTGCAGTGACTGAAATGTTTTCTCAGTAAATATGTTAAAATAACATATTTTCCCCAGAATATTACTTCTTTTTTTTTTTTTTTTTTTTTATTAAGAAATGTTAGTTGTGAGGTTGGAAAAAAAATTCATTCTCCATGCTGACAATCATAGATATCATCAATGGTGCCTTCTTAGCTCTACTGTTGCTTAACTGTTCCTGTCATCTTGAAACTCTACTTAATTTGAAATATCTCTGAACTCTTTGGACACGGTTGCCAACCTATACTGACTATGTGTAATTAGGGCAAAAATCTTGGCTCTGCATAATCTGTAGGAAATTTGCCAGTAATTTCATTGAATTCAGAATTCATATTTAGTCTACACCACTGAAGTAGCATTTTTTGAAAATTCTGTTAGTACAGCCCCCTTTCCAACTTGGTCAGTGCAGCTTTGTTAAAAGGAGTCTGTAAAAGAATAATTTTATTTTGCTGAATTTTAATGTAGCAATGTTTATTATCAATTTGCTGTCCATAAGTACTCCAATATAATGTCTATATATTAATAAAATATAATCCAATTATGCCACTTCCCTGGAAGATAAGGTCAAAAAAGTGCTATTCTCAATAGCAGCTTCTTTCCACTAACTACTGTGGATGGGAATGACACCTCTGTTGGTGTGATTTTATTTTGCCTACTGATCACAGCAGAGCTACAAAAGGATGTGGTCTGATGTAGACACCTTTCCTCTTTGGGCTAACACAGCACTTTTCTGAATGTTCACTAAAAGARAACAACAACCTATTATCTTCTCTGGTTGACTTTCAACTTCCTGTTCTTCCAGTGTTAGTGTACCAAAATTAACATTTCCCRTATCTGCGTGATTGGATCCTTCCCACCATCACTGTTGGAGAGGAAGAGGCAGATCATGGCACTATTACTCAACAGAAATATTTATTTCTAAAAGGTGATGGTGAAGCTGGTAGTTCTACAAACTGAAGGAATATGCAACTATTTCTTTTAGGATAAGGTGCTTGAGCTTTTCCACTATTGCTCTTCATTAGGTGGTGATGGCTCCCTTCAAGTAGAGACTTCACTGTAATGTTACCTCTGTAGCTGTAAGATCAGCTTATCCATCACACCAATGGATTTCTCACACTGCTTGCAGTTATGATTGAAAAAGCACCTAAAAGCTATTGGAGGTCCTGACTACAGTGACCTGTTTTGTATTTCACTTAGYCTTTGCACTTCTTGTAGTTGCTTCAGTTCTGGGTGCAGCTTAAAGGGGTAACAATGGCTTATAGTAAAAGCCTCTACAGAAAATTCAATCCATATTTCAGAGAGATCTTGTTTTCCTTCATAGTAGCATTAGTGCTCTAAGTAGCTCTTTCTAAGCCTGCAGGAGAAAACTCCTATGATCTCCGCTTCYTTCTCCTGCCCATTTTGCTGTTTCTACTTATAAAATTGGTAAGGTACARAATGCAATTCAAGAGGGATTTGCCTAATAGAAACATCTAACCGACCAGCAGAACTGGTCTGGGGGTTTGGGTTAGTGGTATCAGGCTCTGCTCTTGGACAGCAGCTGAAATGCTCATTGTAATTTATTGTTTTAGTTATGGGGGCAACCAATAARTAAGTCTAAATATCAAATTACTTCTGCAGCTTGTGATGCAGGATGCTAAATGACCTTTAGAACACTTGCTCAAGGACCACTAATATTTTTGCTTGAAAATCTCCGTTTTTGAAATTAATCTCCAGTGACAGGATAAAAAGATAAAAGCTAATGTTAAAACACACAGTCACAATAACTTAGCATCCTAATGCAAAGCATGTTTCCTTACATAAAACACAGAGTTTTCGTATAAGAGTATTTTTAACTGGATGCATTCATCTTAGGATCAGAAGGAGGACAGAAACTACCTGAAAACCACAGCAGAAAATTAATTTCAATCACTTTTTTATTTTATAAAAGCCAGTGCAAATAAAAAATTCCATTTATAGATTACTACTTACACTGTTAGGTTACCAGGACTGGGTTGTCTCTTACAGAAATGTCCTAAAACTCAAATTGTGTTAGTAGTATGAAGTTTACAAATCCTTACACTGGACTGAAACTGCTTGCTGCTTACTTTTTCAGATGACAAAGTGAGGCAGATCCTTTTGATATCCAGTTGTCACTTGGCCTTTTGGAAGTTAATAACAYTGTTACCACAAAATTTGTAGAATGACCTAGTGTAAAATGGCACAGAAAAATGGTTATTGTACATACAGAGCATTGCAGAATGAAGYGCAAATACATTTAAGATTTTCCTGAGAACTACAGTACACTTGGAAAGATCGGTGCATCGTCTGTATATAGTGGTTCACAGCTCTTCATGGCATCATCAGTGTCATAGAGTGAGTACCTGTCAAGGTATTACATAATTCTAAAAGAAGGAAAAATTCCCCAATCAATTACAAAGGGTAAATGGCAACAAGAAACTAACCCATAATACCCTTTACAAAATCCAAACATTTGAACAAACGTTACATAAAGAGTGATGGTCTTACCCTCCCCCAGTAACACGGAAACTTGGTTGTAAAGGTCCTTGTGGACTTGCTTTTGCTGAGGAGTACCTTATTTCCCAGAAGGCATGGTAGACTTCTGGTATGGAGGTATTCAGCATAAGAAGATTAGAATCTGCCCTGATTTATTAATCAAACATAAAGAACTGTAGATATCATCAAACATAATTTAAATTTGACTCATGGGTTACCAGTTTTTTTCGAAGCGTCTTAACTATCCTGAGTTAAACCTCCAATAACAAAGAATTCAGTTTCCCTAATGTATCATTTGCACATTTTATCACTGCTTGTTAATCTCTAGCATATAAATGAATCTACTAGACTCAATTATTTAAAAAAACACCTTTCATATGAGAAGGCAAAATTTCAGGATCGTTAGMTGACTCAGTATCAGTAAAAAAAATTCTTTTTGGTGATAATCGTCCTAATGATCATCCATCATGATACAGTTATTTTAATACTGGCAAGATCTTGATCACGTCACAGTTATGGTTTTGGAAGAAAAAGTTTCCAAGTGCTTCAACAGATAGCCAATTTCTTTTGTGAACAGAAACCTCCGAGTTGTTATGCAGGCTATCAGCACCTTGCCCCTGTAGATTTTCATTTACTGTAAGAAATTGGTGAAGACCTTCCCAAGTAAAACATAGTTTTGACACAGTCCAGATGGACTTATCTGACTAAAGGAAAAAACTTGGCAAGACAAGTGTTTGAACAAAAATAAATGCAAATACAATTAGAATGTAGAAAAAGGAAGAATAGTCAGGAAAAAACATGCAGTCATTCTGATGGTAAACTCTAAAAAGARCTATTACTGCAGAAGAGAGAACTTTAAAAGATTAACATTTTCAGGAGACATGCTTATCTCATACAAGCATTATATCTTCTCAGTTTTTTAAATCCATTTATCAGAGAAAATGAGATCTAATTTTCAGACCAAGGACAGGGATATGGCAGTGTGGTTTTAGGAGTATCTATTTTTGTTGAAATAATTTGCATGGTTACACAACAGCCAAAAAGTGAATGTACACAACACAGTACAGTGAGATGTCCACTGAGTTCAAATCAAAATAAATTTTAAGATCATATTTGTGACATTCTTGCCTTGTAGACACATGACATTGCATTGCAAAGTTTTCAAAGCACAACCATTATTTACATTCAATGGTAGAACATATTTAATAAGGGGAAGGTATACTTAGGAATCCCAATATCCTTTAACTGTGTGCATCCCTCAAGATTACTGCTGTATATTCAGCTGTTTTTGCAAGAATTGTACCTTTTAAAAAGCCAGCAAATAAGACTCTTTTTTTATCCTCAGAAATTTCATGTCCAAAAAAGCATGAAAAGCAAAAGCAAAAAAAGCAAAAAAAAAAGGTTTTCTTGTAATGTTTTGTGAAACTACTGAAAAAAAATAGGATTGAGGGTATTTCAAGTACAGATTTCTGAAATCTATGAAGTACAGAGTTATAGTACACACTGATGKAACCTTAACTCTGCATGCAGCAAGTCCTGAAAGCAACTTTAACACCACTCCCATCCTTTTGTTTTCTACCTGTCCTAATGTCCAAAACTGAATACTATACTAAAAGTGTRCCATATTTCTACGTGTTCATACGTATAAATGCACTTCAGTCTAACAAGATGCAGTAAATTCCGAATTTCACTTATGTCTCACCTCATTGCTGACAAGACCCATGTGCAACTCCCAGTACAGCTCATATAGGAGAGGTCTTTACTGGAGAGGATGGGGTCTCACATATACTTTTGCCTTTTATCACATGCTTGGTAGTTGAAAAGGTCACTTTGTATCCCATTAGTTCTGTTAAGCTATTTGGATTAATTTCTTCATTATTTAATGTAGTTATACTATCAGTGATTAGCACTGTTAGTTTTATTTTATTAAGAAAAATTACTCCTTGATAACTCTGGTAACAAATGTCAAAAGTACCTCCGAAACCTGCAGATGCCTATTTTTCCTGAGAAAAGGGTCTTCTTAATTTCTATGCAAAAAGCGAAGATTTTTCATTTTAGAACCAATAGAAGAGTGGTGCAGGATGGCCTTTACATCTCCGGAGAGTCTGTCAGGCCATGAGGACTATCCAAAATGGCAGCTGCTGGCTCCCTTTTTCATCTTAGCTAGGGGCAACGAAAAGGAGGCATCCTGTCAGAAGAATAATACAGACAACTAACACCCATGACCCAGAACTCCGTGGCAAACAAGTGCGTTTCTGTATAGGGTGTTGGGGTTTTTTTCTTTTTTCTTTTTTTTCTTTTCTACCTGTCAAAAATCCTTGTGGAGGAGAAGAACCAGAGAACCAGAAAGACTTTGAGTGACCTTTTTTTGATCCAAGACTATAAGACCTGAGTATTTTAGTTAATGTTATTTGCCAAGTTTAACACTGTGTACTTAAATTGTACTTGTTAAACTTCATGACTAAGTTCAGCCCATCTGAAGCACTTTTAAAAAAGCCACAGTGGGGTGGATGACAGACCCTTCTAGCCCAATATCCGACTTCTAAGGGGACCAATAATGTCTATGATCTGACTACGCCTTCCTAAATTGAAATCTGTTTCTATAGCTTTGCAACTAATAATGAATTAACAGGCCACATGGTATGTGTTGGGAAGTACTGAGAATATAAAAGTTTAGGGCTGATGTGAACAGTTCTGCATATGACCAGAGCATTTTTATAACGCATTTTCCCAGCACTCTGAATCCTAAGATACCTTGACTTCACAAGGAAGTCAGAGATGAGGCACAGTGTTTTGGAAGCTTCCAGTTTTATAATTATGTGCAAACAAATGCTAAACTCTCATTGCAAAGGTGTGCCAAATCTTAGATGGCACAGGCACGCAATAATAAGCAGAAGGAAGTGGAAGTGGCAAAAGGGAAGTTTCTACATTAGTGATAGGGTGGCTAAGATCCTGAATGGTTGATGTTTTAGGACTGTGTAGCATACATAATCTCAAGCACTTGCCCAGCTCCAAACCCAATATTTGAAATGCCCTGTTTGTCAAAGTCCCTTGGGTATTCTTTGAAGATGTGCCCATGGCATACTACCACTCTAGCAAATCTCTCTGTTAAATTCCTACTGCTGCTGAATTTAAGACAAATATGCTCTGGGATTAAGTGACCTAGCATACCCCAGCACAAACAGATGTAATATCAGCAGAAAAGACTGTCAGAGTTTCAGGTTCTCAGCAGGGGATGTTTGAAAGGCAAGTAGTGTTTGTGGTAATGAGGAGGACAGCTAGAGACTTAGGTCTCTCTAATTATGTTCAAGTGACATCAGTGTAAAGTGGAATGCTGCTGCCAGAAACCYGCTAGACCACACACCTGGGAAAGCCCATTAAGCACATGCTATTCAAAGAGGAAAGGGAAACAGTAGCCCCAGACAGATCAAACAGATGAAGGGAATGACCTGATCTCAGAGACTGGTGCAGTGCAATGACCTGGAAAGCTCAAGCTGTGGAGCTACTGATCACCACATGTGCCACAAGGGCCATGCTTCAGCACATTCTTCCCAATGCCCAGAATTTTTTTCCTTGAAGAACAGCAGCAGATTGAAACCAAGGGTCCAGAAACAGACTTGACTAACGTAATGGTAATAACAAATAGCAGACTTTCAGTGGGTGCACTGTATGAATTTTATATTTTAATTCCAAATTACCTTGGAGAAAGGACTACACAGCAAATTTGGGTCAGCCTCTTCTTTCATATGTCTGAGCAGCTCCCATAGTTAAAGCTGAGAGAGATCAAGTTCACCACAAAATTTCCGTACCATCTACAAAGGCTATCCTGAGGACAAGATCTTGTACCCAGCTTCTTAAAGGCTTCAGAGGATATGCTGCATGGGACCACAGAGCAGGAACCTGATTGTTTAGAAAACTACTGTAGATGTTCTCCGTCTCTTCTGACATAACCACAAAACCAGCAATAGCTTTTTTGAGGGTTTCCAAAGAGGTCTAAAAACAAGATTTAAAAGTGTTGTCACAGAATCAGAAGTGGACCACTTATCACTTATTCATAGCTATGATTTTGAAATGGTTGCCTCTACAGAATAAGAATAACATGCTTTTTATGCAAAAAAACCCAGTATCAGCTTTTAGTATTTGGGTATTTGTGGGAGGATGTCAATATTAARAAGCAACCATATTTACACCACGGGCAACTAAGGTTGCCAAGTGAAAACCTGGGCTTTTGGAAAACTAAGGGTTGATGATAAGCATCTGAAAAGCACTGAAGATTCCTGTGAACTTGGCAGAGTTCAGCAGAGAGAGAGGGAGACCTACTTCTAAAGAGAAATGTCTTTGGCACAGTTCCCGGGGATGCGTGTCAAAGCCTGTAGCTCGTCTGCACATAAAGAAAGACTAACTGATCTTCCAAAAGTGGATGAGGCAAAAAGKCAACCATACATCTGTCCATGCTTTTCTTCCATGGCTGTTAAAAGATGAAAGTGKTAGGCACTGTGGATGATCAGACAGCAACAACTTTGTTTGTCATTTTAGACAGGTTTTGATGTAAAAATACTATATAGTGGCTTTTGTCATTACTTTTATTATTAATTTTGGACATGAGCTTCCTTCCCATGGACACATCAAAAGAGCCTGGCTTTTATCTCCTTGACCAAGGATCACAAAATAGTTCTWTCTTTTTGTAGCTCAGTGACCATATGTTTCTACCACATATTAGTGGAGTCTCCTTGGCAAGATGACAAAGGGTTTTGCTCTCGGATGGACTGTGTAGTTCCTCTCAGTTGAGATATGTTTCTCCAGATGGCACAACTGAAGTCTGTCTGATGGAATTCCCGAACAGAAAAACGTGACAAGTGAAACGGGGGATTTGGCCAGCGGCAGAACCAGCTGTTCAGGGTTCAGTGTTCATCTTGGGCAGCATCTCGCCATAGTATTCACCACTTTTAAAGGGCAGAGGGCAAATAAGTAACTGCATCTTCCCAGAGGTGCAACGTATTAACTCCCTTACAGTAAGAACTTCCTGGTGTGCTCCTAATGTTCTCCTCTGCACCAGGAGGAAATCTCACTCAAAGCTCTGTATTACCCTGAGCTCAGAGCTAAGATTATGGCAGGTACCTCACACAGGAGTACTAAGCTGTTGCACAGTGAACATCTTAAGAACAGGGCACATCTACTGAATATTTAGCAGTGGTTCACTGTGCTCACAAAACACTGCACCCATCAAGGCAGTGACAAGCTCCCTTGGCTGCTATTGGAATCTATTCATAAGCAAGCTCAACACCAATATCACCAAGTATCTGTAAACCATCTAAGGAGTAAAGGTGAAAGTTTCCTGAGAGGAAAGTCCATTAACAAATTACACATCTCTAAAAATGATGAGCTGTGGCCACATCTGTTTTCCCATTCAGCCATCCTTCCTAGACCTCCTCAGATTTTATGAAATAGTCTCAGAAGTAAGGCTAACGGATACTAGTGCTGGCTGTAATTTCTTTTTTTATCTGGACAGAGAATTCTTCTCCCCACAACATACACAGAAGTAGAATACACTTCTTCTTCTCTGACTGCAGTGTAGGATTTGGTTCTGGCTTGTGCACTGCTCTGTTTGTACTTAGCATGGAGAAAGACTCTACCATGGTGACCCGTGGTGGAGTTCTAATGGGGGTGGACCCCTCCTGATGGATGGACCCAGAGGTGCCCAATACAGACTGACTGACAAAAAAAAAAAAAAAGAAAAGAAAAGAAAAAAGCTTTCTAGACTATAATAGACATTACTAGAGAACTGCAGCTGAGAAATGGTGCGGTGCTTTCCCCTGATCTTGTACTTGTGTGACTGTAATTTCCAGGTAAAGACAGACAGACATGAGAGACTGTGCTGTCTATATTCAAGGCAGAATTAGACATTGCTTCAGTAAAAACACTACAAGTGTCAAGTTACTTTTGTTTGCTGACTGAAGGAACCATAAAGGAGTGAGTGATTTGCAAAGTGAGAAACATTTAAGCTTACAATACCAGCCAGTTTATTCCTATACTTTTCTGTTCTAAGAAACATTATGGCACATCTTCTCTATGGTTGCTACCAGTTGCATAGATGTAATGAAATCCTGCTGGTTTTGTTGCTTACAAGCAGCATTGCTAAAATAGCTTTGAGATCAAGGAGGCCTACTACCAAGGCACAAACATATCTTGAGTGAAATGTGGCTCCTTGCTTTCCCAAGGGCATCAGAAGGGTGATTTCAAATAGGGAGCTTCCATTCACACCTCAGTATGTAAATGCAGATTGTCTTTGTTTTGAATGATCTTCAAAACCTTTACTTTTCGCAGATCTAAACTAATGGTTCAAGTACTTGGACCTCCAGAAAATGTGCTAGATCTAATGTACTCTTTTGTACAGAAACACTCATCTTGCCTTTGCAACAACAACTTATGGACCCCATGCAAGCTCACATTAGTAAAATTAACTTGGAACATTCAGTGAGTCATTACAAAGCACAAGTGAAAAGATTTGTGTTACATGCAAGTAGTAGACTGAAATCTTGCTGTACTTGTTACGGAAACTGGATGAAAGAGCTCTTGGTGTCTGCTGGACATTGAAGTTGCTAAGACAATGAGTTCAAATGTCTACCAGCAGCAGAAAGCTCTGTATAATAGTAGAGTAATACAAAAGCATCTTCCACTTTCCATTTTGCTTTTCTTCTATTTTAGAGCCATAGTAAAAGTTAGAGATATCCTAAATATTCAGAGACTTCTCTTAAGGAAAAAAACACAAACTTGAGGGTAATTCAGATTTTCATCATAGTGTAGTAAGAATTTCTAAAATAAGGATTTAATGAAAATTATTAGCTCTGTGATGAAGGGCAACTGGCAATAATCAAATCTAACAATCATTATTTGAAGATCAAAACCAGAATTTATGGACTTATCTCCAGAGTATGACACCTATACAAGCTGTCACCCGGTGCAAACTGAGCTATTTGAGTGCTGTACTTTTAACAGTTCATGGAGACTGTTGAATCTATCCACCTCCTGCTCAAGCACAGTGGCTAGTAGATCACAGGAACCTCCTTGCCATCACACAAGGGGAACGGCTGGTGGAATATCAAGCTATCTACCTCCCAGCTTCACTCTGCCTCTGAATGTCTGCTCAGTATCTGTGTGCAGAATCCCTGCCTGCAGCAGCGACTTGTTTCCCATGCAGTTGTCAAAAGCTGTGTTGCTGTAGGGAGGAACAATCTCTGCGGAGAGATATTGATCTCTCTCATATCATGTACAATAAGACAAAAAACCACCCAAACCAGATCTTTCATGGTGTGTCAGTCAACTAACAGCAGCTCATGGAATCATACCAATTTATTTCAGCAGTGGATCTGGCCACTCTTGAATTGCATTTTAACACTTTACATGTTACACAGTGACCAGAGAACTGGCTTTAAAAATTTTTTCTCTAAATAAAAGATAAACCTGGAGATTTCCTAAAAGTGCTCTAAAATCAATGCTTTTCGTCAYGTTCTAAGCAGAAAACATCAAACTGTTAAGATTACACTCTTTCAAGTGTATTACAAAACAGAAACAAACTGAACACATTCAAAATTCTGGTGAAGCCAATAGCAGTATTCCTATAGGCAAACAGGGGCACGTGTTCATGAGAAAAACATGGCATGAAAGTGACTGTATCTGACTTCTTTGTGTATTGACTGCACAATATCGACTGCAGGGCCTACCTGSGAAAAGAAGGCAGTATTCCTAAATGGATTTGGAAGTCTTAAGTGATTAGAAAAATCATCTCTGCTGCTCAAATAAATTTTCATGATGAGGTATCATAGCAACAATATACATCTTTTGTTCTGCTAGGGAAAATAYGGGTTTTCTTTTCTGGCAAACAGCTTTTATTACACATTCCCTTAGCTCTTATTTTAATTTATTTTCTAAAAGAAAATTTTAACACTCACATCACCTAAAAAGCATAAATCTCAGTCACACTGAATTCAGTGGGAATTGTTCCACAGGCTTGCCTGAATCCAGCATGGAGACTTTTACTATTGTACCATAAAATGCCCAGTGCTTGCTCTGGCTCCAGGAGTCCGTTCCCCCTTCTTTCTTCCCGTACAGTTGGTAGGCCCATCAAAGACTAGCTTCTGGAAAACAGAAGAGATGGGAAGAGCTCAGGTAGAGAACGGGTTGAACCTAAGTTAATCACGTTTTTCATGCACTTCCCCCCTCTAAGAACTATTTTCTCAAATGCAAGGAGGCTTTTCTGATTAAGGAAACTGAGAAAATCCCAAAAGTAGGTGCTTAACAAGCTGAATTTACCATGCACTGAAATTCGCTCCTGATGCTTTTCTAAGTTGTGATCTGTTGCTGACTATGTATTCCTCGCTGTGCCTGCAAGAGCAGCAGGTCAGCAGGAATCAATGCACTGGTTTATCCTACCCATCTATTTTCACGGTTCCATCTAGCCAGATACACTGTTTACAGCACTGGCCAGCGTGAGGCACTTTGAAAGATGCTGTCAACATTATAATTTGTCCCAATCGTATGATTTTAATTGTCATTCTTAACACCAATTACTGCTTAGAGGTCTTACTTTTGAAGCATTTAAATTGCTACTCCCAAACGTTTATGCTGTGTAGCAGTTGTTTATACTTAGCAAAAGAACACTCTTAAAAAAAAAAATCTGTTTTGATTAATCTTACATGTTTTATACTCACTAGTCAAAACACCTTTGTGAAGATGTTCAAAAGCACAAATGAGGATTTGTTGCTCAATGATGCTTTATGCAACAACTTCCATGGGTTAACCATGAATTATCATCAGGGTTTTTTTCCCTTTTTAGCATTCAAAGTACAGAAAATTTTCATGAGTATTAGAAGCTTTGGCTTTTTATATGTTATATTTATATTTACTATTTCATCAGGTAAGACTGGCATCACCACAAGTACACTTTTGTTAGAAGTGAGTTTATTAAAGAGTGAACCTTTCACTCTTTTTAACCAACAATTTTCACAATATAGAACAGCAGCACTGAGAAGGGTAGAATTGACACCATCACACCAGGAAGTTTGGACAAGATGGTGTTAGAAAGCTCTTGAACAATTTCGTCACTGCCTTTTCCTGATCCTTGTGYTGTTGTTCGTGGCTGCAACTCAAGGATTATTATAATTAAAGTATTTATCTCTTTATACTGGTTAGAGGAGGGGAAATAGAAAATAGGAATCCTTCAGAGCACTTTCCACCAGAAGCCTCATCTTGTCTTTTCTTCTTTTTTTTTTTTTTTTGTTCATAAGGAATACTTCCACGGAATATTTGGGATTATGATCTTATTTACATGGCTCACTCCAAAATTTAGTTCTGCTATTCTGCACCAACTTTTACTTGCTCTCAGCTATTGAGTAAAATAATAACCACACAGGAAAGATATAATTCCTGAATTTCATTCCCAGGAATTAATTTGCAATATATTTTTTAATTCTGCACAGCATCCATTCCATTGAATTGTAGACTATGAATACTATTTAAATTCAAGATAGATGCTTAAAATTAGCCTAAAGTGTTTATTAATATTTTATGCTGACCATTCTAAGGACACTTTTCACTGTTTCCTACATAAAGAAGCTTATTCTTCTCAATATGTTTCTAATTTTGCCATTAAACTCCTTATGTATATTCCTGAATGACACTTTAAACATAAGGAAATGAGTTAAAATTTTAATGTCTTTACTTAATTATCTTATTACTAGATGTTATTGAATCCTTGTTTCAAGCCCAGAGGAACAAAGTTTATTAAATATTGTGTTCTTTACCTTCCCTATTTTCTAGGGGGAGGCATCTCCTTTATTTTGCTAGTACTTCAGTTTATTGCTATGGAAGTCTAGTTTTTGTAATGAATGTTATACTAGGGACACAAACTGGACCTTTTTTCCCCGAACAGAGAGCTATGATGCAAGTAAATTGATTTGGTTCAAAAACTGCTTCTAAAAGTTGAAGTTGGTACTATCTTCACAAAGGGACTGATACGTGTTTTGTTGCCTGACAGATTTAGAACAGAAATTTAAAGAATTAGAAATCTTGTAGAAATTGGCAGATAAATGGTAAAAGTATGATTTACAGATCAGGTTATTGACATAGTGTGTATTAACATACATGTATTTCCAGACTCATGGGTTGTCTTTATTGAAGACACAGAAGCACTCAGAGAAAACAATCAAAATTAGTTTCTTATGTGCTTGGCTGCCTACAATCAATCTGAGGAGCTTTTAAATTAAATAGAACAGATATAGGAAGAAGGTATATCTCATCATCTATTCTCACAAGTKGAAGCAAAGACAAAAAGAGATCAAATGACTTACACAGGGGATCTATGGCACAATTGTACAAAATCACTGCAGTTTTACCCCAAAACCTTAAACATAAGCTAACATTTTTTTCCTTCTTGTTTATGCATCCATTAGTTTGTATTGAAAGCCTCAAACTTCCTTATCCTGAGTGTTTTTAAGCATATAATATTATTTTGGTTCAGCTGTAATGAATGTCCTGCCTAAGCAGATTTTAGAGGATTACTGGGGTCCCCCTAGGAAAAATGAGTAAGATTTAACAAATATAATATTGAGAACTTGGACTTGAACAGCTTCTCAGTATTCCTTTAAAATGTTCCTTTGTGAAATCAGAAAGTATAGAACCACTAGCCCATGAAAAGTGACTGATTTGTGCAAAAGCATGGATAACATGTATGTTAGTATATAACACACAATGTATAAATAGTAAGAAGTAATTCATTAAAATGTGAGTTAATAGGATTTGGGTTGAAGAGAACATCCAAAAATCCTGTATTACATACCCACATGAGAGAAGCCAGATCTAATGAGTAGTACAGCCAGTCCTCCTTATTATTTCTGTTTAACAAACTGTGATCGTTAAATCAAATTTGCCCTTCAAACTACAGAGGATAATTCATTTAACATAATTAGGTTAGAAATGTATTTAAGAAAAGCCTACAAACGCGAAACCCTAAATTGACATTCCCATGCATTCTGAAGATTTCTGGGTCAATAGCCAGAGGAAGGTTTCAATGTATTCTTTAAACTTGAAAGTGCCATCCAAGTGAGCAAAATACACACCTGTTGCAGAAATATATATACCTATATATGACATACAAATTAAAATATTTTCTTCTGACTTAAACAGGTAAAAATGAAGTATCAGGCTATATATATAACACATTATCAATATAAACCAAGAATTGTCTTTAAAATGTCTGAAGATAAACACAATTCACCATAACAAAACATCTGTAGGAAGACACTTGCAACTGCACATGAATGGCAAACTTTTTCTTAGGCAGTGACAGATCCATACCAGCTTTTGACATCCTCAAATTATCATAAGCAGCATTTAAAAAAATAATTTTTTTTAAAAGCTTCACATTCACGTGTAATATATTAACATTCATTAGCATTTCAGGAAAAAGATTTTGAGACAGAATATTTTCTCCCTCTTTTTACACTCTGGAACAGAGAACCAAATTGTTGCTTGAGGGAACAACGTAAAAATAATAGCTGGATGCAAGATGTGGCTTGTGATACCATTTACACAAAACAAATCACACAGAAAATAAAAACAGTACAGCTTTACAAAGACTGACTGCTGAGCTAAAAGCCTGACAAGAATCAAAGTATATATCTTGATCATTCATCTGCCTTGCCTTCCAGATCAGCTGAATTATTGTGAAGCATGGGTAGGGAAGTTTAGGGCAACTGTCCAAGTGTTGGGAGACATGGATCTAAAACTGCTCCACCCCAGACATCCTGGATAACTTCATCAGCTCAGAAGATGTGATTTTCAGCAGCCACACCACATAATGGAGTTCCCTCCTCAGCCATGTCTTATTGTTCGTTTTCTCCGTTTTGTTCTGTCCTCTCGTAACACAGGCTGCTGTCCTACCTGTTGTGCCAGAACAACTGGATGTGTTATATTTACAGTGTGTCATATCAAAGAAAAAAACAACCCATAATAGCTCATAGGACAGTAACCTGCAGTGGATCAGCAATGGCCACACAAGTGCCTGGGCTATCTCTGTAGCAGGCACTCCTCTTACCGGGCATTGTCATGGGATGGGTAGACAGCTGCTGGCAGGAAGCAGTACAGCTGCTTCAAAACAAGCCGTCGCCTTCATGATCCACAAGTCCTGTTCTCGCGGTCTAGGCATGTATTTCACATACAGAACGTCAACGATGTGCAGTGACTGCAGCTCCGTTCTAGGTAGTGGGGTCCACCTCAGCCACTTGCTGAATGTRGTGTTATATACCATGTCAGTGTTTTGTGGGGCTCTGATGCATTAGGGGTATCATCTCCCTCTGAAGATGGCCAAGTCAAAGCATGGATGCATCAAATGAATGCACTGGTTGTAGGATTCAGGGAATTCTTGAACCTTGTAGGAATAGGTAATCTTTATAGTTGTGCTAAATCCAACAGGATCTCTAAGGATTAAAAAAGATGTTTAATACACAATAATCTCTTTAGTATCCATACAGCCTGAAGATCTGTTAACTTTTTTCCTGATTTTCACATCAGGCTGACTCTGATCTGGAACATTGCTCTGTAAAACCATCAGTGAAGTATCATACCTGCTGCGTAACCTTTCGAGTTTTCTAGAACAGGTAGTCTCAGAATGCAAGAGGGTTTTGTCCCCATTTCCCACCCCAGCTGTCATTCTGGAGTATTCTGCCTTGACTAAAGAGGACAATATGAAGTTTGCCACTCTGTCACACATACCAACTGTTCTGCAAACAACATGCAGGTACCATAAAAGAATTAGAAATCCCAGGATCTGTTTCAAGTTTTAACACTAAAAATTAAATCCCACAGTGCAATYGAGCCAAATGAACCACTTGCTGTCACTGAAAGAGAAGGAGCTTATTTATTCCTCTTCTACTYTCTGACAGGAAGAAAGAATTAAGTAAAACAATTAGGTCAGTTTAGCTGTTTGCAGATAACATTTCATAAAGTAATGCTCAAAGAATCTACAAGCAAGATTCATGATAGAAGATTACTGAATAATGCCAAGCTTGAGTCAAGAGTGCCTCCTTGCAACTCTGCCTACTGATCAGAAAGCTTTGCATGTGGGAATGGAGGGAGACCACCAATATAATTCACAATAGAAGATAACACTTTTCTCTATAAATATCTATAAAGACTCAAACTAAATTTTAGCATATTGCTTAGATGCATGGTCCTAGTTGAAGACTACAGTTTCTGTATATCACATAAAACAGACATGAAAATACACAATCATTCACATCCATGGAGCACAAATATAATACCAAAGACTGAATGAATTTTTCTACTCACATTTTCAGTCAACTGAAATATTTTCATCCTTTCTTTGAAATATATATTTACCTGATTCCATATGTTTGTAGTCATCTTTCAATGTGTCAGCAAAAGAATCTCTTTAAGACTCTACGAAGACATCTCTGGTTGTAACTATCAGTACCTTGCCCTCCTGAAGTTATTTCAGCTACAGTATTGACAGATTTCTACTGAACAATAAAATGCACAAAGAAATAATATTTTATATTTCCAAATCCCCTGTTTTCTACAATCTAGGAGAGATTGATTTTTTTTGTCATGTACATAGAAGTGGAAGTGCTTTCATACCATAGTCAGTTCCTTTCAGTTGTTAAAGTATAGTACTGGTAGTACTAGAAAATATCTGTGTCAAGCAGTAAAAATCATGTAAATACTGAATTTTCAACACCATAAATTATTTCATAYATGAGAAATTGCATACCTTATTTGATTATGGTCATTGCTRCAGCTGCATAGGTGTACTGTGTATYGTTTCCTTGCCTCATTACCCATGCGGATGAACAACTAATTTTGCCCATCCACTTGCACAAGTGTCCAATCTCCTATGTAAACAGAATCAATGCACGTGCAAAACAAACACTTGTTCTCACATTTTTCACTTGCAACCTCAAATTCTGGTCCTTAGTGTGATCATCAACATTCTTGAACTATTTTTGTTCAGATAACGACTGTAYGAAAAAAGGGTTTCAAATTCTATGCAGAAATACTAGTTTCCTAGTAAGAGATAAATAAAACTTTGTAGATATATAAACCTAAAACTAGTGTTATGTCATCACTGTTTAATAACATATGTATACGCGAACAGACTCTATCAAAGACATCAAAAAGCATTTTCATTTAGTTTGCCAAATTAAAAGCAGAAACATTTTCAGGGCGATGAGAAAAATGAAGACAGGTATTATTATGTGCTCTGACTTTTATCTCAAAGGGCAAATATCTGTGACATGGTAAACAGAAGAACAGAAGAAGTAACAGATAATAAAGGAGTGAATATTAGAAGGCTAAAAGAAYGTTATATCTCCTAAATTTTATAGAATTAATCTGTTTTCAAGACCAGTRCTAGAAGCAGAATGAAAACCAAGCCAAGAAATCTTTACGTGGTTTGTAGTGAATGAATATGCAGATGCTTTGCAGAGTTTGTCTTCAAGGGCTGATACATCTGCTKCTTAGAAATTAATTCTGTGTTACCTTGTAGTTTTGCTTTTCCACACATTTTTTTCTGACATTAGTAGCTTTTTAATTTTTCAGGGTCTGGCAATTAACAAAAAACAGATTAACAGTTAATATTCTCATGGATGTAGCATCTCTTTGAAATCCTTGGGTAATGCCTAGGAACAAAAGCTATCCTTTTTCTCTAGACTCGTTTAGGAGTTGGGACTAMAAAACCCCAAAGTAGCATGGTTGGCTAGTCATATTTCAAAAGGGAAAGGGACAAAATAAAAGGAAACAAACAAAAATAAGCTAAATTTTAAGATTTSAATCAAGGAGACTATTCATTCTGCACAAAAATTATCATTAGACGAATCAAATATTCATGCATATACCTTCTCTAATATAGTAAAAAGATTGTCAAAGGCATTGTAATGTTGTTGTCAAAATAAAATCAGTCACCTATAAATAAGCATTTACTATCTGATGGTGAATGAACAAATCTTTTGCAACTCATACTGGGCTACAGTTTGCAAATCAAAAAGGATTTTGCTTAGGAGGGATGTTTGAAAGCACTTGTTTTCATTTCCACATATATATGAGAGTCTTAATCTTCARCTTTGCAAAAGAGTTCAGAACAATATGCCCAGTTTTGGTTTGTATTTCTTAGTGTACATGGAAGGTAACTAGTATAAAATATGTAAGACTGGACAGAAATAGAACTTTGTCATACTCAGGTATCTACCTTTTAAAATATTTGCTTTATGAAAAAAAAGCAATTTCAGTGTAATAGAAATACAGACAAATTACAGGACTTTTGGTGAATACAAGCTTATATAAAAAGGTATGAAACACAACAAAGTAGATTTGGAGAAGCACTTTCACATTTCAACAGAAATCCACGAGATGTATTTGAATAGAAGATGTCTCAGTTAAATGTGCATTGCCCTAAATCTTTGCAGCTATTTWTGTCAATTATAGTAAATTCCTTTATATCACATTCCACCCTCCTCCTATCATCACAAGTTGCCAAATTTGTTTCCTGTGTTTAATACAATGCAAAGTAAAATCTATTAATCACAGCTAGTCAGAATCATAAACTAGAAATTAATTAAAATTATAGTTAATTAAAAATATAATTRATCTGGAATCTACAAAAAATGAGGGAAGTATCCACAACAGTGATACTTCACTTTTGTACCATAATGACCATGAGGTCGACACAGTGATTCATGGGAGACTCAAGACTATGAATTACAGAAATCTTTTCATAACTAGAAAGAATGCTGCTGCAGAGAGGATTTAGTACTATATTTGGTATTTTATAAGTTAACGAACCTTTGTTAACTTGTCAATTTGAAAGGACTATTTCCTTCATTGTTAAAGAAGAGCTTGAAAACCTTTATTTCAATATACAAACCTTTATCTCAGTATAAAACAATGTATAGAATTTGTCAAAGAATGTACAGCAGTAGCTAAAAACTTAGTCTGCAGTGAATTTTATATCTGACAAAGGAGAAAAAGTCCTTTCACACACTCATCAAGGCAACATACATAGTGAATAAAAAAGAAAGCACAAAACATTATTTGTATTAGGAAAAACGCCACATTCTGCAAACTAATGATTACTTGATTAATGATACCTGGAGGGAAAATTTTGAAAGCATGATAAATAATGAGAGATTATGGAGGAATTAGGAACAAGAATATGTTAAAAGAGGTATGCAGGAGCAAGAGTTTGCAGGAACATTTATGAACATAAAAAGGTAGAACAGTCTTTGGTCATGTAAGATGTCAAGATGCACAGAAGATTAGGAAAAGAAAGGTTGTCAAGTATCTTATGAACCCTACAACATTTTTCAGATGTGAAAAATGGGGAATGAATGGGGTAAAGGCTTTGCAATGTTTTTAAACATGTAGCAGATATTACTCAGGGAATAAACCATCTCAGACTCTCCAGAAATTATTAAAAATATTCTCAGYGGAATTGCTGAAATCTTAAATGGATAAAGAATTTCGTCCTGGTCAATCAGCACCTTTTATGTACTATGCACTCCTTTTGACAAATGTCTCAGACAGGCTGCAGTTGGTTAATGATTTGAAAGAATTTGTTAAAGGCATAGAAGTATGAACTTAGAAAGCTAGGGAAATACAATGGAAAAATAAGTCTGCCTTAGCCAGCTATATGTAAGAAAAAAAAACAATGTTCATGTCAAAATGAATGAGACTAGAGTAGAAAATATAGAGTAAATGATGACACATATTTGAAGTCAACATTGAGTCATTCTAGTGTTTTCATGATGGTAGTAAGGGAGAAAACACAGTTACCTTGGACTACAATGGTTCACTTACCATTAGTATCGTAGGTGAAAGCTATGACTCCAGTGGAATTTTGGACAGCAACAATGCAGTCTTCAGCAGCCTGAATTTAGCATCAATGTTGACAGGTGCGAAGACTATGATAATTGAGGGGAGTAATACACCACCAATTCTAGATCAGAATGTAGGAGAGGTGTTCACAAGAGTGAAAAACTGTAATAAACTTGCACAAGTGACTGCAATACTGTGAGCACCTTCTTCAATAACTTGTGATACCAGAAATAAATCCTGCAGATCTGTTCATTGACTCCCTCAATACATGGAACAGATGCCTGGTCAGCCATGGGGGAAAAAAGCTCCAGACACACAAATAAGCAGAGAACATTTCATTGCAAATGCATGAAGGTATGAAGTCGAGCAATTGTGGGTTGCTCTTGTTGAAGAGGGCGAGGGTGTACTGCTGCTATCTGCTCTGCAAAGACATGAAGATTCTGCTGTATGGTGGCTCTTTCAGTGAAAGCAAGAAGGAGATAATCAGCTGGGTGGTGCCTAACACACTTTTTTGTTAGAAGATAAAAATTTGAAATTTGCTTTTCATCTTGGAAAAGGGGTGGAGGGGGTATAATCTGAAGAAATGCTATCTGTCAATGTAAGGAATTTGACTTTTTTATATACTTATTTTTGGATAGGAGACTTCAAGAAGAGTACCTATGAGTTGATAGGCAACATGTAAGAGTCTTGAACTGTTCTGTGTATGACGACTATCTGCCTACATTGACTGGAGTCTTTAGGTTAGAAAGCTCTTCAACTTCCTGAGGATGGAGAGGTTTAAAAAATCAAAAATTTTGAATGATATTAAGAATATTTCAAAGTCACACAATCTTTGCTCATTAATCTATGACTCTGAGATCAGTAGTGATCACAGTAGTGATCACTTACTATGTCCTTCATTTCACTACGTCACTTCAGTTTTAGAGAGTAGGTAGAATTCAGCTTACCTAATTTTAGCTTTCAGAAAGTAAGGTGCCTTCTGTTAGCCTGCTATCTTGAATTCTCCCCAGTCAATGGAGTGAGAAGGGCACCTCACTAAGGTTATCATCTGATAACAAAACAGGAAGAATATCTAGAACAGRTGGAACATGTAAAACAGATGGAACAATGTTGTGCCTACAGAGTACCTTTCTCCCTTCCCCTCACTCTCCCTTCTCTTACAATGGATCCTAGAGGCACAGCTCAGAGACTAGGTCTCCAACTTTATGCCACAGTTAAGTGAACTAATCCTGCCTGTCCGCAACTAACACTCACATTATCCTTAGTTTGCCATGGCAAGCTAAATTTGGAAGACAAAAAGTCTTTGGCTTCTGCAAGTGCTTTACAGCTTCATCTGGCAGCCATTTGGCCATGTAGATTCTGGGTCACATTGTGGAAAACGCAGCCTGCAGAACCCTTCTTTTCTGAGAAATGCCAGAAGCAGACAGCCTCAGACACCACAACGCAGGAGCTGTACCTGTTATCTAAGTGAGGGTATCCCATGGCATGTCCCCACCTTGACAATAAAGGTTTCAGTAAAGTATCACTGTTGTTAAATTCACACCAGATGTTCCAAACAAGAGATGCAAACTTCTTCCTCTCCTTCCACATTTAATGTAAAAGGTAGTAAGTTGTTCCGTGGATTTGCTTTCATGCAATTCTAAAAATATATCAGGACCGAAGCATAGACCATACCTTGTCCCCTAAAGCAGGAAGACCTATATCTGATGATGTCTTTATGAACTTTGGCTGAAAACGCTAATGCTCAGAAAAATTCCTCTGAATTGCAACTACATTTAGTCTTGAAAAAGCTGAAGCTAACAGTTCAGCATTAGCAAAATTGCTTAAATGGGCCACTGAACTCTGGAACCCCCCAGTCTCTACCTGAATGTTGGTCATTTGGATCAGATTCTGAGATAATTTTTCATTATTATTAATAATGTTTTTTTCTCACAATATCTAAYAATCCTTGTTGGAAATTTTCTGTACATCTATATAATATTTTTTTTTCAAAATAGATTCTTGAAGATTTTTTTCCTAGGTGGAGTGAATGCAAATGATCAGGCAAGTATTCATTAAATCTGACAGCAGCAACTTTCTCAGAAAGCATTAAAAAAAATTTAGAAAGAAAACAGATTTTTGCTTCCAGCTTCTAAAGCCTTCAGTGTACATTGAGATAAGCAACGGAAAATGTTTTGAAAAAATGATTTAAGCTGAAACCAAGGGCCTTTTAGTATCTATTTTCTGTCTTAAAACATGTATTTTAGTTTGACAAGCTTTCATCACATCACTGAAGAAATAAAATTTTGTAACTATGAGAATTAATAAGAGAGAAATTCCTGCCAGTTTAGGATGAAGCTTAGTAAAATTACATTGGTTCTTCTACAAGTAAACTCCTGCTGGCTTTAGTGGAAATTGGTATAAATAGTGATTTACTGCAAAATCAATAAAGAAGCATTAATTGTATTCTTATTTAAACACACTTTCGACAATCAGGATGAAAACAGACAAATTATGGAAGCATATATATCCATGTGTCCACTCACAATCTGTGAACTTAAACTTCAAATATGTAGTTATTCATTGAACTGCTCGGAAACACAGRCATGACTTTTTCCTTATGTGTTTCCTTCCCTTTTACTTTAAAAGTTAGCTTTAAGTTGTAACAAGTTTTCCATAGACCTTGCTGCTGAATCATAATTAATCCAGTTGATGAGAGGCTTCACAGTAACAAAATAAATATAGTACTGATTCCTTTAAACTTGTCAGTATATAAACTTTGCAGAAAATGCTATTATGATGGTGAAACACTCTTTAAAGAAATATCCTAAATATCCTAAAGACCGGCAGAACTGTTTTTTATAAAAGTTTCTATGCGCTCCAGTACCATCAGACATACCTGGATAACAGCATGAAAAAAATGCCAAAAATTATTTTTGTCTATGTTTTTCCAAGGATATTTTCTTCAAAAAATGTAGCTGTCATTTCTGTGAATGCTCACGTGGTGTCTGCATGAAGTCCTTCTGCAGGTTCATTGGTTATCTGAATTAAAAGAAAAAACACTGACTGTATATTTAAATTTGCCTACTGTTTTTTACAGCAGTGCTGTGAGGTTAACAGATGACCTCTAGCAATACATAAACTATATTTTCTGCATGGAATAGATTCGTCTACAATAGGTCTTAGTGTTTAGTCAGATGAACACACTGATTATATAACAAGTTAAAAATTTGTGAAATTTGAATATGAAGAAGAGGTTTGGAGCAGGAAAAAAAGTAAAAGAAATGGTCTTGCAGAAATRGGTATAGCCATGCAATAAGTTAGCTGAAAGTTAACTGAGTACATCCTATTGTGATTTAACTGATTTGCTTAGCTATTATAATATCAGATTTTCAGGTGCTGGTTCGGCAGATGTCTTTGCTACCTGGCAGAAAGAATGGCCAGCCAGGAGAAGCCAGCATCTTGATTAAAAAGGGTTACAAAGGCAAGCAAATGCAGTAAGTATGAAGAGAGAGTATAAAATCAGAGATATCATATAGTATTTGTTCCTCAAAATATTCTCCTAGGCACCCATGATTTGTGGTTTATGTTTTCCTAAGCCAGAGTGGGTTTCTTTGCTTTTTAGATTTCATATAGTAGTTGTAAATGGACATTTTTCCCTGGAAATACGTTCAATTGCTTTTTGAAACTATGTAAACTTTCAGCCTTCACAATGTTTTCGGTTAAAGCACCACTGAACGTTTTTTGGGTTTTTTTTTAATTTGCTAGCTGCTGGCTTAATTTGATGGCCATATTCCATTTTCTGGGGAAAAGTATTCCTCATTTCAACTCCTCCGCTCTTTCTCTTTTAATTCCCTTGATTTTGTCATCATAGAGCGCTGTTATTTCTTTCTCATCCACCTCTTTTCTAAGATGAAGGTTTCTAGTCTATTCAATTGTTCCTCATAAAAAAAAGCTGTTTCATACCTGTGATGATGCTTGTTGCTCTTTTCYAAAGCTGTTCTAATGATGCAGGTTTTGACAGAGGAGGACCAGAATTGCGCACAGGACTCAAAACGTGGGACCACCACTGATTTGTACAATCCTGATCAGATTGCTTTGTAGGCAGAGTTAGGATTTTTTCCCACATGCGTCATTTTAAGTTTATCTCTACTAATTTACATCTGCCATTTTATTACCCATTTTACTGCACGAGATTCTCCAGCAGTTCTTCAATTTGCTTTTGTTTTTACTTCTCTGAATATTTTCAACAATGTCGCCTCATTGATCATCACGTTTTACAGAGCAGTTACAAATATAATGAACAAGACTGACGTCAGCGAAGAGATTCATAGTATTTTACTAATTACTTGCATCGCTATGAGTGCTGACTATTTATTTCTATCTTTGGTTTCTGGTCTTTAATGAACTGTAGACATTCCTTCTTACTCAATGGTAGATCACTTGCTTTACCAGCCTTCGGTTAGAGACTGCTGAATATTTTTAATGCCAAGACTATTACCACCCAACCACTCTGCACCTGTTGACTTTTTGAAGACCTCCAATAGATTTGTGAGGTCTGATTTCCCTTTACAAAAGCACCATGACCCTTCCCCAGCAGACTGTGCTTACTCATTTTTCCCACTAATTCTATTCCTTAGAACAGTTTCTTCAAATTCTCTGTCTCAACAAAGACTGATTTGTAGCTCCCCAGAATGCCCCATGAATCTTTTTTAAAAATTGCAGTCACACTTGCCACACAGCATACTGCTGATACCAAGGCAATTTGAGCTGGTCTATTAGCACGTGAGTAGTACACTTTTTTCATCCTTCCATTCTTCTAAAATTTTGGGGTCAATACTACTATGTCCTTGTTACTTGCAACTCTCAAATATATCAATGTGTTCTATCCACATTGTTTCTGCCAGTACTAAAATTGAGACAGATCATAGAGGTTTCAGGTGGGAATTAATCACAGTTCATCCACCATAAGTACAAACACAAAGTGCAGTTTATGTTTTCTCTCATAACTATTTTATTCTTTGATCATTTACTTGACTGGAGGTTTCCACTTCTGGCTTCTGATGTATTTGGAAAAGGATCTATTCATAATTATTTATATCTTTGCAACTTCCTCTGTGGTACTTTGAGTTGCACTCACAACACAGTTTTGAAAAGCAAAGGATACGAGTTTATTCTGTGTTTCCTCAGAACTTACACTTCCATTCCTAAGACCTGATACAGGTATGTGCTTAATAGTCATATTTACAGGCACCACAATGTAAATAAAACACTAAATTTGGAAAATATTGTGATTTATTGGAACTGTGGATTCTTCAGGTCTTAACTACCAGCAATCCTGCCAGTCAGTTCATCCCATTTCACATATTTATGAATAGGTTGTGTCTTACAACACAAAGGAAAAGCACCAAAGACACAAATATACCAGTGTGTAAAATYGACATCCACAAGCATATTAATTAGAAAACAACATAAATATTTTATTTGAGAGGTTCTATAAGGAAATTGTTTTATATTTTGTTGTATATTTTCTGAACATATTACCTTGGCAGGATTTGGCAGCATAGGGGCAGGAAAGGTTTAACAAAACATAGAGCTTAAATGGAGCTGGAAGTTCTCATGAACTGAAATATCTGAAAAACAAATAACATTAATAGATTGCTGTCTTGGTAATAGATTGCTCACTTTGGTTTAGTGTACTAACAAAATTTTAACTAACATGGTATTACAAAATTAATTAAATTATTAAAGTACTTTAATAATATATCGTAATTTCTCTACCAGTGATCTGGGAGACAGAATAAGTAATATTGTAATTACACCTTGAAAGACCAATTGGAATTGGGCAGTTTGGATTTGGTTGAAGGTCCAGGAGAAATAACAAAGAGTACAAAAAACATAGAAAACTTAGGGGAGACAACTACTAAGAATTAAACTTAAAATCAGAAGATAATTACTGAGAATTGCAAAGACAGTAATTATGGGTTGTTTGTGCAATTGTATCATGACATAAACAATCTTTCTTTTATATATATCACCGCAGCTTGAATACCAACATCCGTTTCAGATGTCACTGATATCTATTAAAAAAAATACAAAAATATGAAATTAATAAAAAGGAATCAGAGATTATGGATGTATAAGCAAGGTGAGGTGGTGAGGGCAGGAAAAATTAACACCTGCTACATTAGTGAAAGTGAATATCGGCAGAAGAGTGGATTTTGCGAAAATGACAGTTTGCTATATGTCACGTAGGCTTTCTTATATTTCACATCCCAGGCTTTAAAATGGGGTAACAGTTACCAGTTTTCCAGTGGATTGACATTCATTTAGCAACTACCAGAAAAGAACAAAAACTGTGTGGTCATTTGTTACGAGTGAAAAGCATGTGCAGATCCCTCAGGGATGAGTCACTACGCTCGGCAAGTGAAAGCTTTGGCTTTAATGAAAGCGGAGCATTACCACGGTGGGAGCCCCAGGACACCAATGCTAATCAAACGGGGACCCCACGCAGTGGAGCCGTGCTCCAGAGTGAGGCTTAAGGGAAAGCTCTGCAGGGGTGGATAATAACACTTGTGGTGATTAACATATCATACATATACAATTTTGCTCATTGGCAAACTCCCTGATGTAGTGCAGGTGCTGCTGTCTGAATGCCGAGATCTGCAGCTGGCTGCCATCGTTGGTATTCATGCAACAGTGGTGCAGGTGAGGGGGGAAGCGAACTGTCCCAGGTTACCGTAACAATGAGGTAAAACATGCTTGGGACTCTACATACTCGAATGGGATGGGAAGAAACAAACTGTCCCAGGCTACCATAACAAGAAGATAACGTGCTTAGGACTCTACATACTTGGACAGGGGAGGCGAAATATCCTGGTTTATCGTAACAAAGTCTTCTCACGTCCTACACCGTTTAKGATTTTGCAGTCTCTGGAGAATACTTTATATTTTTGACCCCAACAGTGTTTTGGGACGAAGTGCTTTTCTGCCATATCACTACCACTACACCAGTTGCAAGATGAGCATCAGGATGCTCACTTTTACAATGCCTATCTTAGGCCAGAGAGGAAATATTTTTTTTTTCTTTTTACTAACTGCTGTGGTGCAGGGCGAGGTCACACAGTAGACAGTCAAAAGTTCAGTCACAAAACTGTTTTCACCTCTCCCCAAGGAAGCAGGTGAAGACAAAGGGTTTTGAAGAAGCGGTTTATTAGCTGTGATTTGGAAAAAAGAAACTAGAAATTGGATGTGATTCGTGTCCTCCTGATGCCACCTGCTGGGGTAGGCAGTGAAAGAGTGTGAGCTCGCTGCAGCCTGTCCAGCAGATAACGCCACGGTAGGGAACGGACCGCCATGTATTGTTTCTTTCCAGATAACGTCAGTTCGCTCACTGCCTCTTCCAAAAGTTTGTCTTTCTTTGGYTTTCATAACTCTGGCTTCTGTAGTTTCTCTTCCTCTGCCTCTTTGTCCTCCTCAGAAAGTTTCAAGAGGCTTTTTCACCTTTTTCTCTCTCTCTAGTGTTTTTTCTGGGGATTGCTATCAGCAACATAAAATAAAACAGCACTGCTGTGCTGTCTTAAAATTAATCTCCTTCTTCCAAGCCAGTTTCCAGAAGCACAGTTTTAAACTCTGGCATTTTCTCGTGGTTGYCTCATCATCTGTTTGATAAAGCAGCAGTCTTCGGGTTTTCTTTCCCAGTATCTCCTCCCTGCTACTTCCTTTGCCGCTTCATGTGGAGACTACTTCCCATCAGTCAGGCCCTTAATCTGTATTTTCTCTTCAATATTGGACCTTTCTGTATCTTACAAGCTATGTTTAAGTCTTTCAGACTCTTTATTCTTACCATCTCTAAAATAAAGCTTTTTCTTTCTACCCACACATTGAGTTTCTCATCCTCTGGTACTTCAGCATTCTTTTCATGAGCTTGATGAATATTATCTCTGAGGACAGCAAAGGAAATCAATGTGGCATTCCCATGCAAAACCAGGTAGAACTATGAAGAAAAGATGTTAACAGGAATTTTAAAAGAAATAATGTGTTTTCTGAATTTTCAAAACCACCTTGTCCTACTAACAAAATTTCCTGTGCTTATTTCCCACCCATATCAAATTTCAAATCAAATATAATTTCCTGAAGGGAAAACAGAACAAAACAAAAGATATTACTGAGTCGTGGTTGTGTCTAAGTTTTTCTCACATAAAATAATTTTTTACTCTTGTTAYGCTTTCTAAATTTCAAAGGCTTTTGCCTGTTTATTTAAAGCAGCTTCATTTAAGTGTGATTTYTGTTTCAGTCTGGTACTTTTGAAAATAGTAATACAATTAAGATGAAAATTTTATGTGGTGATTGTGGAATTATATATAAGAGAAACTATCAACTACAACTTATTATTAAAAATTGAAATACAAGAACAATAATATAAATTTATGGACAAAAAACTCTTCTAGGAGAACAGGTAAACCTAAATGAATCAAATTCTCAAGAGTGCACAGAAGGCTAGAATTACTGATATTCATTATCTTTAAGCCATTTTTAGACTCTAGGGGATTTATCCAACAGTTTGCCTCCATAGAAAATAGAAAAATCATCACTAAAGTCAGAGAAATTTGCATATTGCCACAATATTCAAAATTACAATTATTAAAATGAGGTTTTTTTTATCAGAAGAGTACATTAATTGCATCACTTCTTTGTTAAGCCTCCTCAGATGATAATGCCTCTTCCTGCTTCCATAAAATCTATAGTTTTTATCCTACACTTTGGGATCTTCAACTTTCTTTATATTGCCTACACCTTACTATTTGCAGACTCAGATCATCCAAAACATGTAACAGATCTAATCTGAAAAGAGAATTGGTTTGAGGGAAGTTCCACCAGACCGTGGTTTCCAAAGCTAATATGGTATGATAGTGGACATGCTAAATGATGCAGTTCATTCTTCAAACGGACAGAAAAGAAATGGGAGTTTGAAGACTCCTTTTGGAATGATTTGTGCTTATGAACATATTAGCCTAAGGTAAACCTTGTGCTCTTCTGCACATCTGCAGAACTCCTACCTTAACATATTTTTCCATTAATTTTAGAGACCCTCTAGATGGAACCTGGCAGAGAGTGGAGGGAAGATAGTGTTTCAAAGCTCTTTGGTTGAAAGCACATACCACTGCTCTTCTAGGGCAGGCAATTTAATCCTAARACAAGTTATATTAGCTGGGTTTTGGAATTAATAAAATGGAGAAGTTACATCATAGAATTTTGTTCAGTGTGAGTAATTTCACTGTGTTTGTTGAGCCACTTTTGTCACTCATCTAATATTTTAAAAATATGGACCTGAAAATTCAGCTGACATTAATCTCCACACTTGAATTCACTTCACTGGACCTCTCTGTCAGATTACAACATCTAAAGATCTGGGCTAACCTGACTTTTAGAAACTCTCAATACCCAGTGACAGGAGTCCAGCTTTTGACTAAATACATCAATTGGGCTTGTTTATACATACTGCACACCTGATTTGGGGATTAATCATCAAGGGGCAGCATCGTCCTGAGTAACAAGATCCCATTTTCTGTAGATACATTTCCACATGGCAATCTCTCTGCTGAAGATCTCCCAATAAGTTTATCAGACTGAAATCCAGACTTATTGGAATCTCTACATTTTGGCATTTCTTGATACAGCAGTCTTTCAGCTGAAAAACATTAGCTTTTAAGCAAGATGTCCAGATACTCCTTAGAGAGATTCGTAACAACAAATGGTTGAATTTGGGTACATAGTGACTGAAAACTATTGTCATTGGAAGGCCATGAACTGGATTAGAAAATTAGAAGCTAGACCTCATTTCAGAGAAGACATCTGTCTGAGACTGTATAATTAAGAACTAGCAAGCTGAGGAACATTAGCTAGATGGGTAGGACTGCTTAGTGGTGCACTGGCTGTGGCTAAAACGGAGTTAATTTTCTTTATAGCAGCCCATATGGTGCTGTTTTGGATTTGTGACTAAACCAGTGTCAGTAATACACCAGYGTTTTGGCTATTGCTGAGAAGTGATTGCACAGTGTCAATTTTTTTTTTTTTTCTTTTTTTTCCCTCTACTCTTTCCCCACAGCGGGCAGGCTGGGGGAATTGGGAATGGACATAGCCAGAACAGCTGACCCCATCTGACCAAAGGGATATCCCATACCATATGACCTCACGCTAAGCAATAAAAGCTGGGGGAAAGAAGTAGAAAGGGGGGAATGTTTGTGGTTATGGCGTTTGTCTTCCCTAACCATTGCATATACTGAGGCTCGGCTTTCTGAGAAAGTGTCTAAACATCTGCCTGCTGATGGAAAGTAGCAAATAAATTCCTTGTTTTGCTTTGATTGTGCATGCAGCTTTGATTCACCTATTAGACTGTTTTTATCTTGACCTATGATTTTTCAGCTTTTGCTCTTTCAGTTCTCTCCCCCATCCCACTGAAAGGTGGGAAGTGAGTGAGCGGCTGTGTGGGGCTTAGCTGCTGGTTGGCGTCAGCCCACCACATGTGGATATAATAATTCATTTAAAATGGATACAAACTGATCTTGGATACCTTTCACAGGAAGATTCTAGAAAGAAAGACAAGGAAGATTATTTTTACTCGTGAGCTTCCTCTATAGTGCTGTAGAAGCTCCATAACAGGCCACATAAGTGGCTGCTCTGAACGCGTTCCCTGTGATATTTGAAATCTCAACCTCAAAATTCTTGATGCTCTCCTTCCATCAATCCTGTCCACCTCCAGCACAGCTATAAGCTCTCCAGTTCAGGTCAGGTGAGCTTAAGTGAGAGCCATGGTTCTTGGTAACCAATTGAAAAATACAAGGTTTGGATTATTTTCTAAATATTTTTTTTTTCCCTTGCAGTTTCATGTGCTTACCTCCTGTTGTATTCCCTATTTGCTCCAATATTTATTCCCAATCTCATAAGTAGGTTAGTGAAGGGTACTGTTGACTGGCAGTTTTTCCTTACTTGTTAGGGACAAGGAGAGATAGACTTGAGCCAATACATACATTTCCTCTCCTCTTCACGTTCCTAGCAGGTTCTTTCAGTCCTTAATACACAACAACATTCCCTGAGGGGATCCAGAAGAAGCTGCAAAACTGCTGGCTGTTGGATTTCTCAAATACAGCAGTGTATATTAAAAAAGGGGTAAGGACCAGTTAAGCACCAAACCAACGAAGTCCTGGTGTCATTCATGCAGATATTTTACTATTGACTGGATATTCCATGTAACATAAGACTGCCTGACGCAAAGCTCTTATAGCCCTATGTGAACATGGGCAGCTAGCTCCATGCTGGCAGTATGAAAACGAAATATTCAGTTCTCTGGCTTAAAGAAAAAAAATCACCAAAGCTTTCTTTCTCTCCAAGGCATTTCTCATACTGGCCTTGGAAAGCTTTTTTCTGATCCTCCACCTCTCTCAACTTCATCTGTTCATCTTAAAGGATAGGCATTGTAGCAGTAAGTTCAGCCTAAGATGGCAGAGCAAACATTCGGGATGAGATGTCCAATACTATTGGCTTGATACTTAGAAGCTGTTAACAGGAGTGAGAGATCACATACACAAACAATAGATGTAATTAGGAGCCTACTGCTAGGTAAAATAAATCTGTCCTCAGTCAAATGGCTGTAACATAGAAAGTTTCTGTCCTGCCTCTAAAACAGYGTTCTCATAATGATATATGTCTTTTCTCATACTTGTATTTGTCAAGCACCTTTTTTCAACAGCTTACYGAAATTTGGCGTAGAGGTAAGGGAGGAAGTCTCTTCTGGACCACAKACCTTCAGAAATTCATCCTGAGATCATGTCTGTCCACCCAGCCTGGAAAACTGGCTCACAATATCACTGCAGTTGCACGCCTGGATTGCTGTGGTGATTCAATCCCAATAATAAAGCTGCTCTATGGCTCTTCAAGCAGGTTCTTACTCTGTACAAATGGGATACTTGAGGCTTAGAACCAAAATTAGCTTCTCTAGCTGGAGAAGTCAGCAGCCCAGGGACCGGGCCGGGTGAGAATGGCTGTGTTTGACTGTGACCTGTTTCRGTAAAGAATGAGATCTGTATTTGCTCATGCAGGCTTGAGTAAATGCTGTCTTAGCCTCCAATGTGACCACGCCACTAAATTACATAACTAAATATAATGACTCATCTTTTCGTGACTAAAAAGAAGTCATGGAAGAAATAAACCATATGTAAGATAAATTGAGTACCTGTGCAGCATTAAATTTTTGCCTCTTTCGTTCAACTTCTTTGAGTGTCTGACAGAAAAATTCCTTAGCTCTCACCCACATACACATGGACCTGCATGCTTTTGAAACCCTTTCTATGTTTTCAAGTGCAAAATCTGGGTTATTGATGTATCTCTGCTGCTTTTGACAATATTTGCGGCTTTACATTTTCTTTACCCTAATCCAGAAGCTTCCTAAGAAAATCAGCATATCCAAGAAGTTGGATAAGAGGCTTAAGAGATGAAATTAAAAAAACAGTGATATAAAATTAGAAAACAATGTTTTAACTAACACAAACTTTCATGTTTTGAGTGATTTCATGTATAGTGCTTTGAAGTGATTTACCACAAAAAATGCTTGATAAAGACAAAAAATTATTTTACTCTAGATATAGTCTAAATTTATTAAATTAGCTCTTTGCTTTAGGACATCTGAAAGCTGAGGAACAGCCCTCCTCCTGAGGAAAAAGTGGGATACTATATGCAGAAAGACAGCAGATGTGCAAGCAGGGAAAGAGTTCAAAGATTACTGCTTCCTAAAAGCATGAACCGAAGTACAAGTCATCACCTCTCCAGTTTTAATTAATCAATGCAGACATTTCAAAGGCAAACGTCCAAAATTGCTTCTTCACTAGCAGAATGGGCCTTATGGCTTTCTSATACTGAAACTTCAGGCAAGTCACAACAGGTTTGAACTCTCAAGACAGTCTGCTAAGCAAAGAACTGGGCTTTTGTTTCAATTCCAAAAATTTCATGAATGTCTAATCATGCTTGCCACAAAGTAGAAAATAAACAAGCCCTTTTTAGTACTGAAAATTATGGAGTTAKCCTTTCTTACAAGTTCCTAAAGATATTTTAAAAACTGAATAGGTTTATGTGAAAACAAAAGACCATCCTAGTAACACTGGCTAAATCATGAGAAATTGCTAACACAATAAACAGTGTGAACAAGTAACTCAGTCTTAAATTAAATACCACAGGTTTTGTATTTAAAAATATTTAGAATATGTAGTTCAAGAACAGATAAACTAAAAAAATATAGGAAGCTTCAAGAAACAAAAAAAMCCCACTGCATAACACTTTCCTGACAGAAAAGATTTGCTTACCTCTCAGATGCTGGTTGTAATTTTTTCATAAGACATTATGTCAGTACAGTCCCAAATGACCACTGATTTACATCAAGAAAGTGGAACTGAGTGCACACAGATCAAAATGTAAAACTATTTGAGAATATTATGTACGAAAATTAACCAAAATGTGACAAACCAGAATGTAACAAACATCAATGGATGTCATACACATTTAATTTTTTTAGGTTACTCTACCTTCTTGTTCCTATTTAGTYCTAGAAATTAGAGAGGAAGGTAAGCCACAAAGTTGGCAGCTTGTTCTGAATGTCTGTGAAGTTCAGAAAGCCTGCACATCTGAGTGAGGCCAGTTAGATGTGCTAAATGTCAATATGGAATTTCTTTTAAGTTCAAAGGTATTGTTCACAGGGATTTAGGTCCAGGAACAACTATTCATAAACGAACATAGCATGGTGGAAAAAACATCTTTCATTTAAAATGGCTAGTGTGTATTTTGCTTGAGGAAAAATAAATATAGGATGAGTAATATTTTTGCTAAGAAAGGTGTTGATAGATACAAGCAGTACACTAAATATAAAGGTGGTTGGCCAATAGGAAAGACAGGAAAGCAATAAGAAATGTTGAACAGCTTACTTGGCATTTAAAAGAATACAAATARCTTACATTACCATCATGACAGGAACTGGTGGTTTCACAAAACCTCAAATTTCAGAAATACATGCTTTTTCTAAGGAGTCAAAAGCCGTATTTAGAGCCTCTAAAGCTGGGACAACTTCATCCAGGTTTCTCTGAGCATCTTTAGTTATTGCTTGAGTCTCTTCTTCTTTCATTTTAGCAATAACTTCATCTTCCTGAACAATACAACAAACCTGAAATCAAATGTGCAGTCAAGAGTTTTCAAAATGCAGTATTTTTTAAAAGACTTTATTCTTCACTGTAAATGTTCACTACTCCACTTACAGTGTACGGAGAGAGATGGGAAACAATTACTTTCTTCCACATGCACAGCAGCAGCCACTGGAGAATTGGAAACCTGGAACCATAGAACAGCCCAGGTTGGAAGGGACATCGAAAGGTCATCTGGTCCAACCTTTCATGGGAAAGGGAGACTAGATAACATTATCTAGCACACCATCCAGTCACATCTTGAAAACCGCCAGTGATGGGGACTCTACCACGTCCCTGAGGAGGTTGTTCCAGTGATTGATTTTTCTCACTGTAAAAAACTTCTTTATTATATCAAGATGAAACTTCTCCTGGTGTAACTTGCAGCCATTGCTCCTTGTCTTCTCCATGTGGCACCTTGTAAAGAGAGAACCTCCATCCTCTTTGTAGCTGCCCATTAAGTACTGAAAAACTGAGGTGAAGATTAGGATGAATGCTGTTATTTTGCAGCATTAGCAGTTCTCATGCTTGTTAGCTGGTGGGGCATATCAAAAGAAAATTTTGTTGTACACTTTATGTGAGCATGTGTCCATGCATATGAGACCATAGAAATAGAAGAGAACAATATTACACAAAACAGAAAAGGTGCAGGTTATGAATTTCAGGATAATATTAGCAAGATGAGAATATTTAGTTGTTATATGCTAGACAACATAAAAGAATGACCCTTAGCTGGTCTTGTAACYTTCTCTTATGTGTCCTTTTTCATATTCAGCCTGACATGACGCAGGGTGAATTTCCACAGGCTTGGGGACAGCCAGTCAAATCCCCACTACACAGACACACAAAAAAACAGAGATGTAGGTAAGGGCTAGTTCAAAAGAAAAAAAAAAAAAAAAATTATTAATTTCTTTAAAAACAGATCTATATATTGTAAATAGCTTTTTCTTGTTGTAAATTATTTCTTGTTGAGGATTTTTCTTGTTATTCTCAAACTTATTGAGGCTAGCAGGTAGCAATTTGGGCTGAATGCAAAAAGAGGCACATATGAGAAAGCTACAGGATCCTTTACAGAAGAAAATTCCTCTACTTTGTTTTTCAGTAGGTAACAATTATATATGCTCATCTTGATAGCTTTATTTTGCTAAYGAATAGTCTATACAATATCACTTCAGATGATCTTATTCTTTTAAGTATCTATCTGTGGAGTCCTGCCACCACTGCACATTGCAACTAAGATTTTAATGAGCTTGAATGTCCTGGTTAGGATTGACCCCACTGTCCCCAACATAACAACTCCGAAGGATATGCAGGCAAAGCCAAGTCCTGTGTACCTCACCGCTTGTTCTGCTCCGACAGCATTTCTTTACTGGCAACCCCAGTAAAGAACACATATTGAAGGTAATGTGAAATTTTTTTGAAAGCAGCATTCTAAAGTCTGGCATCCTTTCACAGGAACAGTCACTCTGATGAAAACAGCAGCACAGAAAGAAGTGATATGGTATCTAGGTGCCTTTCCCTCCCAGACACCCAAGCCAATGCTTACTCTTGTATTCTTGACTTTCTCTTCTACTATGTCACGTAAAGAAAAACGTATTACCTAGAATTACTGATCCTTAAATAACAAATTTCACCTGTTAGTTATTGAGCAGTAATATGTTATCTCATAGACAATACAAGGCTATTCTTTGTAGCTGATTAGCGTTTTCTTGATCCACCATTAGTTTTTCCATCAAGGCTTCAACATCTACCGATTTCTCTYTGAGGACTGTCTTTCAAGCTTAGAGATTTAATTTCATTTTATCTGCAAGCTGTTTGTTTCCAATAATTTGGATAAACAACTGTTCACAGCCCTGTTCCTGAAATATAAGAAACTTATGAGTAAAAACACTTAAAAAACTTCAGTTTTTTTCCAGTTGCTGGTCCCAAATATGTTGAAATTTATTTTTGTAACCTTACCAGCTACATCAGGTGCATGGTATGTAATAATTTCCGATTTCTGTAATAGCCTGCTGTTGTAACGCTCAGACTGATTTAATAGACTTTTAGTTAGCGTATGGACATCATAATATATTTATTTTAGTATTCATTCTGTTACGTGTTTTATCATGACTGATACTAGACATATCTTCACGTGAGGTTCAAAAAGTCAAAATTGGATTTATTTGGAATTAGAACTTCTGCTCTAGCATTGTACTTTGAGTTTTACACCATAACACAAATATAACAGGAAACAAAATGGATAGTGTTTTTCTACTTTTATTTGCTGATGAAGAAAAAAGATGTAAGTCACATAACTACTTTACAAAACTCTTGTTGTCATAATTGTTGATCTGTTATTTATGGGTACTTCTTTTCAAACTGCAGCAAAGCAATTGAAGAACAGTACAAAAACTGGAGAGAAAGCAAACAGAATTACACTTACAGAAGAAAAATTCTTCTTTTTCTCCTCCAATATTCTCAAGTAGAGYTTGATTAATTCTAAATATGAAGTGGATGTATAATATTGTAGTCGGAGTTCTGTATAAAATCAAACTGCTAATTCAGTCACATTCATATGGATATCCACATATTACGAATAGCTTCTCTTTCGTATAATCACTTCCAAGATTAACATTCAACAAAAATGTCCTTGATACAGAAAGAAGTGCTTCTCTTAGTGACTGCAGGGAGGAAAAATTATCTCAAGAGCAGCTCTTCTCATGTGCATCAGCTCAAAGAATATTTGGGTTTTATAGAATCACAGAATCATAGAATCGTTAAGGTTGGAAAAAACTTTTAAGATCATCGAGTCCAACCATCAACTCAGCACCCATGCCCACTAAACCATGTCCCGAAGTGCCACATCTACACGTTTTTTGAACGTCTCCGGTGTTGATGACTCCACCACTTCCCTSGGCAGCCTGTTCCAATGCCTGACTACCCTTTCAGTGAAGAAATTTTCCGTAATATCCAATCTGAACCTCCCCGGYGCAACTTGAGGCCATTTCCTCTTGTCCTATCATTTGTTACTTGGGAAAAGAGATCGACATCCACGTCACTACAGCCTCCTTTCAGGTAGTTGTAGAGAGCGATAAGGTCTCCTCCCAGCCTCCTCTTCTCCMGACAAAACAACCCCAGCTCCCTCAGCCGCTCCTCATAAGACTTGTTCTCCAGACCCTTCACCAGCCTCGTTGCCCTTCTCTGGACACGCTCCAGCACCTCAATGTCCTTCTTGTAGTGAGGGGCCCAAAACTGAACACAGTATTCGAGGTGCGGCCTCACCAGTGCC
>JASVER010000098.1:103929-125525 GCA_030449065.1 Oceanodroma leucorhoa
GGTCCTTCTCTGCGGGGCAGCTTTCCAGCCACTCTTCCCCAAGCCTGTAGCGTTGCCTGGGGCTGTTGTGACCCAAGTGCAGGACCCAGCACTTGGTCTTGTTGAACCTCATSCAAYTGGCCTCGGCCCATCGATCCAGCCTGTCCCGATCCCTCTGCAGAGCCTTCCTACCCTCAGGCAGATCAACACTCCCACTCAACTTGGTGTTGTCTGCAAACTTACTGAGGGAGCACTCAACCCCCTCRTCCAGATCATTGATAAAGATATTAAACAAGACTGGCCCCAGAACTGAGCCCTGAGGAACACTGCTTATGACYGGCCGCCAACTGGGTTTAACTCCGTTTACCACAACTCTCTGGGCTTGGCCGTCCAGCCAGTTTTTTACCCAGCAAAGACTACACTCGTTCAAGCCATGAGCCGCCAGCTTCTCTAGGAGAATGCTGTGGGAGACAGTGTTAAAGTCTTTACTAAAGTCCAGGTAGACCACATCCACAGTCTTCCCCTCATGCACTAGGGAGGTCACCTGGTCATAGAAGGAGATCAGATTGGTCAAGCAGGATCTGCCTTTCATGAACCYGTGCTGGCTGGGCCTGATCCCCAGTTGTCCCGCACCTGCCTCGTGAGCGCCCTCAAGATGAACCGCTCCATGATCTTCCCTGGCACCGAGGTCAGGCTGACAGGTCTGTGGTTCCCCAGATCCTCCTTCCAGCCCTTCTTGTAGATGGGCATCACATTGGCAAGCCTCCAGTTGTCCGGGACCTGTCCCGTTAACCAGGACTGCTGATAAATGATGGAGAACGGCTTGGCAAGCTCCTCCGCCAGCTCCCTCAGTACTCTTGGGTGGATCCCATCCGGCCCCATAGACTTGTGAGTGTCCAGGTGGTGTAGCAGGTCGTTAACCTCTTCCTCTTCGATTATGGGGGGCGTATTCTGCTCCCTGTCCCTGTCTTCCAGCTCAGGGGGGTGAATACCCTGAGGATAACCGGTCTCAATATTAAAGATGGAGGCAAAGAAGGCATTAAGTACCTCAGCCTTCTCCTCATCCTTGGTGGCAATGTTCCCCCCGCCATCCAACAAGGGAAGGAGATTCTCCTTGGCCCTCTTYTTGTCGTTAATATATTTGTAATAACATTTTTTGTTGTCCCTGACGACAGTGGCCAGATTGAGTTCCAGCTGGGCTTTTGCCTTTCTAATCTCCTCTCTGAACGACCTAATGAGATCCCTGTACTCTTCTTGAGCTGCCTGTCCATTCTACCAACAGCAGTAGACTCTCCTTTTTTCCCTGAGTCCCAGCAAAAGCTCCTTGTTGAGCCGGGCCGGTCGTCTTCCCCASCAGCTCCTCTTACGGCACACGGGGACAGCCCACTCCTGCACCTTTAAGACTTCTTTCTTATGAAAGGTCCTAAAGAGGGCAAAATTCAGAATGCAAAATACTAGTGTCAGAGAAAAACTATTTTTTTTTGAGACATTCTTATTAATCAGCTTGCAAGAAATTAGTCAATCAAAAATATGTTGTGCTACATAATCCCGGCTGACATCTTGGGACTAAATATTTATTTATTCTGTTATTAACACAAGCACGTACATATAGTTGATATTATTTGCTCTTTGGACACCACAAACATTGCTGGATCACGGTAACCACAAATCCGCAAGAGCCAATCTGTTGCGCAGTGGACCTCAAGGGGTGAAAACATTTGACATTGTGCATGAAAGTCTCTCCTATACGACTCATAGGAGAGATTGGATTAAGAAAGAATTGAACAAACTGGATTAAGAAAGAATTGAAATATCTGTTCAAAAGCAAGCAGAAATGTCCTCAATTAAAATACGGTCCTAATAATTAAATCATCTCCTCAGATGAAATCTTGTCCAGCCATATACTGCAAGGAGCAGTAGAATGTTGGCTCATTGTCTAACAAGCTGTTTTTCATTGTCAGCATTTACAATTTGCCTTCGAAGCCACAAGTGAATGAAGAGCTAAAAAAACCCTACATTATTCATCACTTAATTCACAAAAAAGGTTCAGAGTAAACTCTCAGCTGACAATATTTGATCATGACTTTTCATATCCAGAAGATAATTGTCACCACTTGTTGACAGACAAAGACAGGAATGACAGGTAAAGCAGTTCCACAGTTCTATCATATTATAAAATAATAGGTGAAAACATCACCTGCACACTTCCCATCATGACTGAGACAGCCATGGCAAGTTTATTCTAATATTGTATGCTTGGTAGAATGTCATAACAATGAAAAGCACAACTGACCACCTCTGAGAGAATACTCATCTCCTTCCAAAATTCAGTGAGAACAGATTTTTTAATAACTCAATTTTTTCTTCTCTAAGTGATTATTTAGACATGGCACAACAATTTATATGATTTCTATGCAGGACAACCAAAATCTTTCATCTCTACCATAAATGTGCTCTGTCAAAAATGACCTTGGTTCTCAATCTGTATCAGTAATTTATTCAATAAAAATAAATTAAATGAAGAATTCTGTCTGTCCCTTCAAGTATTTTTAAAGAAAGGTGTGGATAGTACTTCTGGAATGAACTATTCTTTTGGAATGTTGTGCCTTATAATAATAATAGTGTGCATTCACATGAAATAATCATACTTGGAGCAATATCATGGAGGACCAGAYATCAGAAGTAGAAACTCACCTTTTTACATGAACTCAGGAACTGGTCTAACAATTGTTTTAATAAGAAGGACATTCACACAGACATTCCTATATGCTTTAATGATCTAGCAGAGATTTAACAACAGTGATGATAATTCTGATATTTTTATATGTTTATTGGTATATTTACAATATATATTAAGAGCAGAATTTAGTTGATGGTTTAAGCTCTAGTCCCACTTGTTAAAGTCGCAGCTTAAATCCTAGTTTAAATCTCCAGTACTTTGGATCTTGGACTTAATTTCACTTCCTATTTCACAGTGTGCCACAACAAAAAAAGAAAGGCCTTCTAGAACATCCCAGCTGGCTTATATCAGACATTTCTCACAGTACAGGATGAATCTTCCTCTGGCATGTATTTTTTCTCTTGACTGATTATGAGATAGTAATATAGAGGGGAGGCAGATATTTCTTATCTGGACATCTAATTTTAGATGAGGTGAATCTTACCAAAACGCCTGGCATGTAGCCTGGCTCACAACCACGGTCCGCCCACACTCAGAAACTGTTACCAAAAGGAAATAATTAATAGTTGGCTCTGATGGAAAAAAAAGATTACAGGTTATGTTTCCAAAAGCATTACAGTCAAAAACCTCAACTGAAGAAAAAGAACAAGTATATGGTTCCATTTCCATTACTACTGGAACTGTACTGTATTAAATCAGGTAGCAATATGTATTTCATCTTGATCAGCCCTATGCCACTGGTTGCATGATACAGAGTTTATATGCAGAGTTTGTCAGCCTCAGTGCGCAAAGTGTTTAAATGTTTAGATTAGCAGAGGGAATTTATACCAGTCTACTGCATTTCAGTGCATTGCTGTCGTATTTTTTATTTTGTAGTATAAGCTATAAAGTTCTCACTGTGAACGAAAGCCTCACAAAATAGAAAATGGAATGTTTACACTGAGGTTTTCAACCAGCCTAGTCTCTTGAATATTAAATGAGAGAACAGATCATGGCATATTTATGTGATGTTTCAGCTCTTAGTTTGAGGGTTTGACTAGTTGTTTAGTTTAAGAATGGGAAAAAATCTTTTAAACATGAAGAACAACAAACTTGGTAATGAGGTCTTCATTCTTCCTCCAAACATTTTCCTGACATTTAAACCCCCAGAAGAGGAAACAAACAAATGTGTTCATGGGGAAGATGAATACTTAATCTGGTTTATCAAAGTAAAAGATATTTCTTTGCTAAATAATTATTTGAGAGCTTAATTCCACACAAAAGGGTGACATGAATTGACCTTGTCTAATAATTTTAGTCTCCTTCAATGTGACATTTCCTAATAAATGTGCTTGTACAAGTCAGTCTGTTTTAAAGAAAAGTACTTTGATTCAGAACTTTTTCCTTTTGGATTTAAGGAGAAATTATATTGAACTTAATTTAATCCAAAGGTTGTTTTCTATCATCTTTGCTATTCAAAATACATCATTGTTGTTGAGTTTCCAGCAGAAAATTCTTGAGAAGGCTGAAGAAAAAGGAGAAACACGTGGAGAAGCAGATTGTGGCATATCAGCTTTGCTTTAGTATCCTTGGGAAGTGGCCATTTTTAGCTACTTCCGTGTGTTTCTTAACAATCTTTCTATTGCAAAGCCTGCCTTAACGAAGTTAGCAATGTTTCATGCCTTAGTAGGTCCAGATTTCTACATCATTTTTCCACACAAAGGTTTCCCCTCACCATCTTTGCATGTCTTTTCCCTGGGGGTGCTGCCTGTCCTTGAATCCACTGTAAAGGGGTTAAAGTGTCTAGATCTCACTGACTCCATCCAGATTAACTCAGGTGTCTCTGCAACATGCGCTCTTGTGTCCAGAGAACAAAGAAATGTGTTTTAGATTCATAGAGTGACCCTTCATTTAACAATTATGAGGTGGAGATAATTCTCTTGACTTCCTCGTTTCATGTTACCTCACCAGCTCACAGGTCTTCTCTATGAAARGCAGGTACTAGTTTTTGGTTTTGTTCCCTCCAACTTTTTTAAGTAACATCTCTGGTCATTCGGTGTCAGTCTATGCACTTTAAGTTGTCTGTTGCTCAATGTGTGATTAGTGTATTTTGTACCCAGAGGGCCATTGAGAAAAGCTGGAAAGTCCCTGAACTTCACATTTCGTTAAGCTGTCATCAGGAGCCAATATTTTTGGAGAATTTACAACATTTTAGGGATGAGACCTATGCTATACCCTTGAAAGATTAGGCTGTGGAGAAGGATCGTTAGAAAAGTAAAACATTGCCTATAGTACAACATTTGGGACCAAGATCATGACTTGCCAGTTCCAAACTTCTTTCTTAAGTCCTCTGTTTTGAATTACTCACCACTCACTTAAGTGGTAGCTTGTTATATAAAGATGTACCTGATTTTAAGGGCACTCCTTTGACTTTTTTTCTTTTTTCTTTTTTTTTATTTTTCACTTTTTGAACTGCTGTGTGAAGAATCGGATATTTGTACCTCGCAATTCCTTTTTCTTCCTCAATTAAGAACACTAGTTCTCACAAGGCAAAGTGAGTTAATTTGGCCCCACCATTAAGTTTCAGAAGTTCAACCTTTCCGAATGATAGTAATCATTCCTCTGATGAYGCCAGAAAATAATTCAATTTTCACAGCAAACCTAGTTGACTTTTCTGAAATACTTATTTGCCTACTGAACTCCTCTCACTAAAACCAGGACATAAATATTCTGTCCAGATGTGAGAGAGCACTGTATTCATCAAAAAACCTAGACAGTGATATTTTCAGTCATAAAGCAAATGTAATCCTCCTCTTTCCAAATGAGATAAATAAAAGACGGATATAAGACACTTATTACAATTTTGCTTTCACTTCTTTCAAAATAAGTGTCTTGATTTCCATGGGAAATCCTATCTGCTGTAATCCARTCCTGGTATTTCTATTTCTCTTGCTTTAGGTCTGATAGCTGCCTATCTAATTCATCCTTTTCAAATATATTAGCTAATTCCACAGAACAGAGAATATTTATGTCTTTCAAGACCTCCTCTGTAACAGTCTACAGGCGAGATTGTACATACATTTGATTACCACTTGCAACAATATAAACAGAGTAAGCAGTCACAAAAATTGGTATTAACAGCATAAATACTACACATTATATAACGTATGGAAGACTAATTAAAAAAAATAGCTGTTAAACATAGTAAACATTTCAAACTATTAAAAGGGAGGGGAAAAAACACCACAAAAAACCACAAACCCACAAAAAACCCAAATACCTTCGTCACAGTTTCCTTTTTATGTCCACAAGTCATGAAGTCAGAAAGACTCATAAGGTAGCTTTCATATTAAAAGAGTATTGCTCATGGAGTGCCTTCGGCATGCAAAAAGACTGAGAGGAGTCAAAGACAAAAAGGCAAGGAAACTTTAAAATGTGCATGAAAGGAAATTTAGACTGGAAATGAAACGAGATTCTGGAAGACTTGAATAGAAGGATGGTAACTAAAACCTTACTGATTGTACAAAAGATTAGAGAAGCTGAAAGGACCTCTTGACTTTGATATGGATAACCACCATAGATAACCACTGCCCATAAAAATAATTTTACRGGAAGGTAGCATCCTAGGTTTATTTTTTAAACAAGGCAGAGCTCCTGGGAAGGATGTGTACTCTGTATTGCAAGCCATGGGTACAYAGCTATGCAGCTTCCACATTTAGACTGCAATTGCATCCCAGCCAAGCTATCCAGGTGGCTGTCTGTACAGCTCCTTGAGCTCTTGATCCCAGCAGTCATGGGATGCTACTGTTTACAGTAAATTACAACTATCTCCTTCAGTTTTAGGTTACCACAAATTACATTTGATGACAGGTCTAACATCATTTGTTTATTTCCACGTTAGCCAGATCTTCATATAGTTTATCAACTTTTTCTGGTCCCATTTGAGTGGAAATTATCTGAAGAAAATAAAACTCTGGAAAAAATATGTAAAGCAGCACAGTTATAAAACATCTTACAATCTACTTGTTCACATTTTCAAAACCGGAAATTTAGCAACAGGCTTATAATATATTTATTTTTATGTACCAAAAATTTATGCTTAAACTACATGCTTAATTTTTCCAGTGTGTTTAGACCCTTACCTCCATTTTCAGTTCAGTTTTTCAGTTCATTAAARGCTCCACCTCCACATCTTTCAATATAGGGCCAAAAAAAAGCAGTTGACTTACTGTAGTTAGAATTAAGGTAAATTAAAATGTTTCATGCCTCATTTTATGCCAAATCACTCCCACAATGCAGCTCAAATATTTCAGCTGTTGCACCTCTCAGCCTGTACCAATACACTCTTTCTTACTTAATTTTAACTTGCACGCCAAATTAATTCTTCCTATCTAACTACCTCCATAATGAGGTATATTCTGGGACTAGTTAGAGAGGAATTCCTAAAAAGTCTTGAGCTTCCACTTACAGAAGTCAGTCAAAGCAAAATAAAACCTTTGCCTGTGCAGAGAAGAGGAGAATGTAGAAACACTTTTTTGAAAAGTGGTTTTCTCTGAAACCTTTTGTGATGGATAGTTAAATGATCTGATCTAGTTAAGTAATAATGGTGTAGCTTAGATTTTTTTTAAGCATAACTGTTTTGCTGAAATCCTTTGTTTTAAAAAAAAAAATCTTTCACRCTGGAGTTGGTCTCTGGTGTGAAACAAATCGTGTCAGTCACCAATTCCTTTCCTGTTTGTTCCCTTGGAGTTGAATGATCAAAACGTTTCATGTAATCTACCCTCCCATGGGACCTGTGAAGGCACAGGGAGGATAACTAGCTCTCCCTATTATTGGTATCCTCTGTGTATATGTGCTGAGTAACTTACTCTTGAACTACCACAGGATCTCACTTCCCTGTTCAAGAAACCTTACTGAAGGGGAAATAAACTCATTTCAGCCATCTATTCTACAATGAAGATGTAAACTTYGCCTTTTTCAGCATCTCAGTACTTCTCTAGTCACCAGTAAAACACCATGAGGAAAGGCAATGTCTTTTATTAAATCCATTGACATTATTGAAAAATGAGTATGCTTTCAGGGACAGGACCCYGACTTTGGGCTCTCCCTGCATGCCTGAAAACACACCTGTGGGTTTTAACTAAATGTCCTGGTTTTGGCTAGGATAAATTTCTTCCTAGTGCTATGTTTCCGATTTAGTGTAAGAAGAATGTTGATAACACACTGATGTTTTTAGTTGTTGCTAGGTAATCTACTTTTCAAGGACTTCTCATCGTCCCATGCTCTACCAAGCGCACAAGAGGCTGGGAGGGAGCATAGCCGGGACAGCCAGCCCAGCTGGCCAACGGGGCATTCCACACCATGTGACGTCATGCCCAGTATATGAATGAGGGGGGAAGGGGTCCCGGAAGGAGGGATCGCTTTGGCTATTGTATCGGCGGGTGGTGAGCAATTGCATTGTGCATCACTCATTTCATATATTGTATCATTAATGTATTATTACCATTGTTATTATTATTATTCCTTTCTTTTCTGTTCTATTAAACTGTCCTTATCTCAATCCGTGAATTTTGTTTTCAATTCTCTCCCCRTCCCGCTGTGGGGGGGGGGGAGAGTGAGCGAGCGGCTGTGTGGCATTTGGCTGCCTGCCAGGTTAAACCACAACACTAAAAAACTAATTGGTGTAATAAAAGTTACCATCTTTTCCTATAAACTCTGCCTCATTTATATCCTTAGGCTGTGGGTAGACAGGCATTATTGTCTAGTCAGYGTGTTATTTCAGTTTGTGGTGTTCCCCACACTTGCCCTGCTTCCTTTCAACTCTCAAGATTGTTTGTGCACCATCCTACAAACCAAATCGGAAACAAGCAGTCTTTAAAAAAAAAAAAATGTGGAAAATAGTGGATTTTTGTGTTGTTTCGTTACTGTTTTTGTGGGACAGTGGGGTTGCTGAATAAGCTTACTGTGCAGCTCCACAGACAGGTACCAAGGAAGAACTGGTGTATGCTGGAATCAGTGAGAGCTGACAGGAATCTGGGACGTTTTAAGACAGCGTTGCTGCTGGAGAAGATGCACCATCAAACCCTTGCCATTGCTGCTACAAACACATTACTATTAACAGCCCAAAAGCATTAGCAGCTTTCTTTACTGAAAAATAGATCAGCTACTTCTCTGACAAACAGACTTTCAAACAGAAGATAAACTTCTGCTTATCTCTTCATTTCCAGAATTTTTAAGAGGTCCTCTTAAGTCTTTAGATCTCTAGGGCTATAATGATTACAGTGTTATATGTAGTTCAGTCTATTTATAAGGGGAAACTTGGTTTTTGACAGACTGAGACCACAGCTGGGCAAAACTCTGATTTTACTAATACAGACATTTCATAATATGTGCTAAATAATAATTCCSCTGCTAAATGTAAAGGCCTGTGTCCCATTGGCTTGTGAACACATGCAGCTTCATTCGSTTCTGTTTTCTATCATTTCAGTTATATCAGACATTTTAAAATAATAATTTTTATTATATACTTACCTTAAGAAAGTCACAAAATATAATTGGCTTACACACAATATACTCCTGGATTCCAAACTGTTTGGCTACAAATCAACATTCAAAGTTAGACAGGTTTGTGTARGACATATTTGCATACCGAATGCAATAAGAATAAAGTAAGCTGATTTCCTTACTGGCTATTTCAGRCAGCATAGGATGGAGATACTGCTGGTCTCTGTTGTTGATGAAGTGCTCGTGGAAAAATCTTTGGCTTTCATGACAACATACCCTGCATTTGGTCTCTTCCTACTACAGGATCACAGTAGAGAACACCTATGTAAAAAAGAGATGGAGTACTTTGTTAGTTAAAATCAGAAAGTTTAATTCTATGTTAACATAATCTTTAAAAATMTGACTCAATGGAGAGATACAGGTCAATTCCTTAGCCTTCTTCCTTATGTTCAAAACTCTTTCACGCTCTGTTTCCTAGCACGGAATCTCCTTGGCTGAAAGATGCAAAAAATCAGGAAGAAAAGAAGAAATGTGGAAAGAAGTGTTGAAACAAAAACAAATGTGAAGGATGAAGGGAAACAGAGACAATTTAATTATATTGCAATGTGACATAGAACTTTCAAGATTATTTTCTCCCCCTTATGGTAAAATGCTGACTGACCTGAAAAATTGGTTCAGGTTATGCTCTAAAGGTGTTAGAAGGCATAGCATAACAAAGCATTGTAATAAAACATGGAGTTACAGGATTATGACAAAACATGGAAGACAGCCAACATGGCTTCTCCAAATGCGAATTATGCCTGACTAGTGGCCTTCTATGATGGAGTGACTGCATCAGTGGACAAGAGAAGAGCTACAGATGTCATCTACCTGGACTTCTGAAAGACCTTTGATAAGGTCCCCCACAACATTCTTGCCACTAAATTGGTGAGATATGGGTTTGATGGATGGACTGTTAAATGGATAAGGAATTGGCTGGATGGCCATGTCCAAAGAGTTACAGTCAATGGCTCAATGTCCAAGTGGGAAACATTAATGAGTGGTGTCCCTCAAGGGTCCATACTGGGCCCAACACTATTTAATTTCTTCATCAATGACATAGACAGTGATATTGAGTGCACCCTCAGCAAGTCTGTGGATGACACCAAGCTGAGTGGTGCAGTTGATATGCTTGAGGGAAGGGATGCCATCCAGAGGGACCATGACAGGCTTGAGGAGCGGGCCAATGTGAACATCATGAAGTTGAACAAGGCCAAGTGCAAGGTCCTGCATCTGGGTCAGGGCAATCCCCACTATCGATAGAGACTGGGGAATGAATGGATTGAGAACAGCCCTGTGTAGAAGGACTTGGGGGTACTGGTGGATGAAAAACTGGACATGAGCCAGCAATGTGTGCTTGCAGCCCAGAAAGCCAATCATATCCTGGGCTGCATCAGAAGAAGCATGGCCTGCAGGTCAAGGGAGGTGATTCTACCCTTCTACTCTGCTTTTGTCAGACCCCACCTGGAGTTTTGCATCCAGCTGTGGGGTCACCAGCACAAGAAAGACATGGACTTGTTCGAGCAGGTCCAGAAGAGGGACACAAAAATGATCAGAGTGCTGGAGAACCTCTCCTATAAAGGCTGAGAGACCTGGGATTGCTCAGCCTGGAGAAGAGAAGGCTTCAGGGAGACCTTACTGAGGCTTTTCAGTACTTAAAGGGGGCTTATAAGAAAGTCAGAGAAAGAGGTTTTTACCWGGGCCTGTAGTGACAGGACAAGGGCCAATGAAAGAGGGTAGATTTAGATTGTATATAAGGAAGAAATTTTTTTATTATGAGAATATAGGCAATGCAAACTGCTACCGCCATCCTAAGAGTGATTCAAGTGAAGGCTGGTGGGACTTATGCATCACAGGCAAATTAATAAAAAAATCATTGTGGTTGAATGTACTTGTATGTTTTTATTCAAACACAGTTAAAGTCACGTAAGGACTCTCCTAATTTTTCAGAACAATCTACTACATTCATTCAAAGCCATTCAGAACAATCAATGGCTTTACAATATGCTAAAATCATAACTTACTGAATTAATGTCCATAATGAATGGCTGCACAAGCAGAAAGGCAATTGTCCACTTATTTGCATGAAGAACAAGACAGAAAAGACAGGCAAAACCTCTTGTTAATTGTCCATTTCAGCTCTCAGTTTGGTATTGGCAAGGTTACCTGATCTTAAAAATTAATTTCAAGCTTTCCTCCACATCATAATAAGATGAAGCTGTCTTGCTAGAGGAAAATTCTGAACAAGAGGACTCCTATACTTTAGCTTCAGCCTTACCACCAGTGCTTTATGAAAGAAGCAGCAGGTCACTCACACTCTGCGTAGCTCCATCTTTCTGTCCTTGAAATTATTACAGTATTATTTTATCATCCTTCACAGGCATTTATAGATCCAACATATTCATTTCAGTGCTATATATGGCATAAAATCTGAGTATCCACAGACAAAATATATACTGTAACATATAGTATACTACCAGAATTACAGATTTAAGAGATTTATAATGAAGRCCTCAAAAATTAGGTGAGGTTGTGTATGAATTTTTACCTTTCCTCCCTTGTATCTGTACAGATTACTGATCGGATGGCTTTGACACACCATTATTATGAATACTAAGTTCCCCTTTAGGCTTGAAAGAGCAACGAAACAAGGAAGCCAGCACAAGGAGAGCATTCTTGCCAGCTAAATTGCTGCTGAGATAGTGAACATCACTGAAGAATGTAACAGTTGTAATTTACACATCTCATGTTCTCATAATCTACACTACAGTCCATTTGTGCTACAGAACCACCACTGACAGGCCATGGACCTGCCTTGGCAGGGGAGAATTTCCCATGCTTCAGAGACATTCTGGATGGGTCAGATCTACCCCAGACAGATCTATGTTGTACATTATAGAGCACCCAGCTGAGACTTCTTCAGTCAATTGCAGGAAAGAGGCAGTTTTTAAAACATACCACCCTCTGCCTTCTTCTTCCCTGTAATCAAACTGTAAGTTCTGTAGTGGCTTTGCCCCTCAGCAATCATTCCTGCCATCCTCAGTATTCAACAGATGACAAAAAAAAGGATTGAAACTTTAATTCATAAAATTGGTTTGCAGTGCAGGCAAAGGAACAGACACTAAATAAGAAGCTAGGAAAAAAAATAATTGCTGGATAATATTAGAATCACCATTTGAAGAGAAAGGCTAAATTCAGAAACCGACTCCTCTATGTATACCACTAAGCACTGCTGAGAAGCAATCCTGCTGCCTCAGTCCCTGGGCTGGTRGAGGTCAGAAGGTTAAAATACTTCACACTGTTCCAATGAGAGTGCTTCAGGGAGCAGGGATAGTTGGTATCAGAAAGAAATGTGTCCTCCTCAAACAGAAGCGATACGCAATACAAATGCCATTATGAAAAATGAAAGTCACAGAGTACCTGARATCACATCCTTACAAACACTCAGACAAGTAAGAAAATCACTGAATTTTGGAGGATAAATGCAAAGAATAGCAAAAACAAAATTCATGTTCTGTTTAGAAACAGTAAAAAATAATAACCCTTAACTGTATAGAAGTRTAGAATCCGAATAACCTTACCAGATTTACCACATAAATAATTTAGAAGCTGAGGTGACATTTATTTCTTTCCAAATAAGCTTTTCCCTGTCATAGAGACCTCCAAAATCTGTCAAAGCAGCTCAGTAGGAGTGTGAGAAGCATAATGACCCAATTTATGCATGTTTAAGACATCACAGAAATAACAACTCTTTTGTTTCCTGGTGCACCTAGGAAATAAACAAAAAAGGAATGAATTAATAGAGAAATATATCATTGCTTATAGTTTCCATTTATGAAATTAAAGTTACATATTTGGAGTAGTACTTCGAATTTTTGTCTAGAAACTGTTTTTTTACAACAAATAACAAAAGCTTTATTATTGTTGTTGCTGTGGAACTTCATAGGACCTCTGAAGTTTCCWCTATGCAACAGGGTGTAGTTTTAGATCAAAGGAATACCAGCCTGCAGATCTTGTCATGATGCAGACATCTAGGTAACAGTTTTATTCATACTCTCATGCTATGAAACTCAAGAGTGAAATCTACCACGTCAGTAGAAAAAAATCAGGAAAGAACAGGCATGAAATCAGGGTGCATCTGAAAAGAAGAGTAAATTAAGGACAGATAGGAGAAAAAAATCAGGTTTTCATGGCATTTCATCTAGAAGCTGAAAGAGCTAGTAAGTACTTAAATCAGGCAAGTAATTTATATCCATCACTCTTAATCATAGATAACCACAAGATGAACACAAATTTTCTTAGTATTTGTTACATTCTCTAGATTAAAGTCTTAGCAAATCATGGAAAGACATTTTACTATTCCAGGCATCCTAACTGTTTTCTATAATCTAGCAATGCCAAACAAACCACTCTTCAAAAAGAGTTTCAGCTTTCAGAAAAGTCCACAATGGTTAATTTCTGGAAAGAAAAATTCAAATCATTCAAATAAATATGTAGTGTTTCTCCACTGCTAGGATTCAATATTTTGCCATCAGGGTTGGCAGAGGAGAAAGAATATATGAGGCAAGAGGATTTGCCAGATTTTGGGAAGCAGAGCTGACCAATGAAAGATTTTGATTAGTTCTGTAAAGGAAGTAAACTGCTGTATACTTCTATTTTTTTTCTAGATGTGTTCCTTGGGTTCCCCAAGATGTCACTTATCTTCTCTTTATTTTACACCAACATATTTTTTACGTGTACGTATTTGCTGTTTGGATTATGTAGTGAATATACTTTGTGAAGAAAAAGATGTTTGCATTGCAGACAAAAATATTGATATGAAAAGCTAGTTTACAGCTCAGCAGAAGAGTCCGTAGTTGTTCAGTTGTACAGGTGGGGGCTAAGCCTAGATGTGAATTAAATACGGATAGTGTTTATTTCTATCACTGTTAGTAATTTAGCTGACAGGCAATATACTACAAGAAGTATAAACCTAAACTAAGTTTTTAATGTCAGGCTATATGGGTATGATTGAACAATGCATTATAAATCATACTGRTAACAATTTTTGAAACTTTTTCATATAACAAGCTCTATGTTAAAATAAATGTGAAGTTTTGTGCTCAGCTGTAAAACTAAAAGAACTACATCTGTTAAACTATAGAACTGAAGTTTTGTTTGCTATGTTACAATTTAATAGTGGCTTGACCATGAAAAAAAAAAAAAATCTTTATATGGCCTGAGTCTTCTCTTCTCCAGGCTAAACAAACCCTGTTCTCTCAGTCTTTGTTAATATGTCAAGTGTTCCAGCTCCCTGACTATCTTGGTGGCCTTCTACTGGATCTAACTCTAGTATGTGAAAATCTGTGGCAGAAAGTATTTCAAAATGTTGCCATTCAAATAAAGAAATAATTAGGAAAATAATTACTTCAAATATTTATTTTCCTTCTCTAATTTGGATTCAATAATTTCTTGTGTTCTTGATGATGTATGAGCAGAGAAATTTAGATAAATTGGCACGTAGCCTGTTTATCTTGAATTTGTGTTAGCAGTCCCTTTGCAACTACAGACATCAGAAAGAAATGTAAAATTATTAGTAACAGCTACAGCATATTTTCAGCTGTGTATAGTTACATGCATGCATTTTATGCTTCATCATTGAGCACAGTTCAATGAAATAATTCAAAGGAATGGAAGAAGTGAAACAGATGCCAACCCTTCCTTCTGCTTTCCAGTTCACCTTGCAACAGGCTGTTATGCTAYTCCTCTCCAATTCCAGAGAGAAATAGAAGCATGAACCAATGTACCCAGGATATCTCACATTGCACCTGCAATACCTGTTGCTTAGGAACAATGAATTACTGTATAAACTCAGCAACATTTTTTTACCAAAACCACATATTCCAGAGGAAATAAAGCTGAGAAAAATCTATTGTATAACTTGCTCCWGGTGTATTTTCTTCTTAAAACTAAATTAAGTTCGGTTGCTATTTCTACTTTACCATTTTTTCTTCCTGATGTATCCTAAAATCATGTTTGGCCACATGATGCCCAGCCCTGTACCTTGAACAGACAGACTAACAGAGTAAGATGCGTGAACAGAGAAAATCGTTGTCCATGAGAGCACCGCTTTGCATGTAACATTGAATTTCCTCTGCCATTATATTGCACTTTCCTAGGAGTTGTAAACAGCTGTAAACTCCTGATTACAACTCTCTGATATACTTTTCTTATTCTGTCCTCCCTAATTTTACTATCCAGAAATCCAGACAATTATCTTCCCTTCAACTTTTAAGGTCGCTAATTAATGTATTAAGGATCAATGCCTGATAATTTTGAAGGACTCCGCTGTTAAATAAATACTCTCTGCTACACTTTTTTAGTCTCACAGCCATTTTCCACCAAACACAGATGCATTCATATATCACTTAACAGATAAACGGCCCTGGAATTAACATCAGATGGAACTTACTGTGCCAAGAAGAAAATCTGGCTACTAGAAACCAGCCTGCTGGACTACAGGGAGTGAAGAAGGCTCACTGCTATGCATGTATTCCTGGGGAAGAATCAGACAACATAAGGAATGCACAGCTGGCACCTGGCTCCCCTGAATATAAAATCACTTCCCTGTGGCAGAATAAAGGTTTCTGTGCAGGATCCACTGGTGGCTTTTAAAGGTGTCCCCTGAAAGCTGCAGCASTGCCATGACTTGTTTTTTCGCCTATTACCATCATTGCTGAGACTAGTACTGTTGGTCTCTGCCAATAAGACAGGTGAGGTGAAGATTAGGCTGGCACTCCTGAGTGTGAGTGTTGAACAGAAGATGAACACTTCTGTACTCTTAGGACTTGGGCAGCAGCTGTTTCAGTGCTCAAAAATACCAACACACATCAGCAGACCTTCCTACAGCTATGAGATAATCTGAGCAGAGTTTTGAAATAAAAGAAAGCAATACATTCTAGGGAAGTGATACATCCCAGAGGGCCATAAGGATCCAGAAAAATATCATGTATTTTACTGATGGGTGGAATCACCATTGTCACGTTATGGAAGCTGTCTAGCAATACAAGGTTATACAAGTATAGAATGAATTAAGGATAATTATAAAGTGATTGCACAGCAGGTGAATGTTCTCAAAAAGAAAAAACCCATGATGAGCACAGCAGTATCCTGATATGCTACTGCTCTGCATTTTGATTAATGACTCAACACCTGAAATGTGAAGTTACAAATGTTGACATAAACTATGTCTTTATAAATCAACAGCTGTATAGATGAAAGTGAATATACAAGATACAACCAATAAAGAACCAGGCTGTGAGGCTTAAAAACTAACATAGGATCTCTAATGACTATGGGTAGCTGAGACATGGTATTTCAGTAAGAAAATAATATTCCTTTTGTTATTTCTGCATTCAAAATTATTACTTTGACCTCCCAGATTTCCGCCTCACTGAGTCACAGTTTTTCTTCACTTTGGCCTCAGGGTTTTCCTCAGACAGTTGTCTCACAAATATATTAAAATCTTCCCAGTAGTATTCAGTTTAATTTCCACCCRCTGACCATGAGAAGCAGAAAACAAAAGTCAGACAGATAACAGCATGTAATTTTGAGTGCCCCAGTGAGGAATAAATATTGGTTAAAAAGTATTTTGTACAGTATTTTTCTGCAGAGTACCATTTRAAAAAGGTCCAGATGTCATGAATGAGGTGAACTACTTCCTATTAACTGCAAGGAAATCAAAAGCAAAAAATAAACCACTTAAGAGTTCCCCTGAATATTTTCAGTAAAATTCCACAAGTTGGCATACAGATTTGCTCAGCAAGGTATTCTTGCTTTCCCTGATGCCTTGGAGGGGATTACACAGGACCAAGAGCCTGCCTGGAGTGATGCTTTAAAACCTACACAAGCTGGCAGTTTGAAATTGACAACTGCCTTTGCTTGTGCTATAACCCTCCTTCTTGCGATTGAAGGACAGTAATTACAATTAGAGTTATAGTCTACCCTCAAATGGTAAAATCAACAGGGAAGGGTTTCTCTGAAATGAAAACATGAACAGAGCAGGCAAATGAAACAGCTTTTCCACTGTAGGTCTCAAAGAAGTGGAAGCTTCTGTGGGGTCCTCCTCCCCAACRTACTGAGGCGGTTTTGCCTCTGCTGACATGAAAGGACACCAAGAAACCACCACCAGCTAGTGTGATCACTCCTGTATCACAATTTCCTTCGCAGGAACATTTAGGGAGGTGCAAGAACTAAAGTTTCAAGCACCTTTGACTAATATCTTCTGGCACTAAAAGAGTACATGGAATGTGATATTTAAGACACCCGTTTCCAACCCTGAGTGCACTCACTGTGGAGGGAGGCTTGGGGAGTGCAAAATCTGAAGTCAAGTCTGACCTAAGGAGAAACAACTAATACCTCTCCACRTGACAGTTCTTTGAAATTTTTGATCTGTTTGAAACTAAGCTTACAATATATAAATTTAGGTTCCCGAAAAATGAGAAATTATTGATATTTCTGTTAAATGTGATTTAGCCACCAGTTTTAGGAAGGAAATTGGCAAGCTAGCAGTAGAATCTCAATCTCCTCAGGCACAGACAAGAGGTTTAATCATGTTTCTGCATCAGTGTTTTTTATACCTGCTACATGCCTTTCAGGTACTAAACTGCATTAGGTATAATCCTTCCAAGCAAGTCTTTTGTTTACAAAATAAACCTGATGCTTTTATGAACACTGCAGACCTTCAAATCAGATTAAATCAGTGAAGGCTTTTGTGAAGTAGTGCATAATCATGGTTCCAGTTGAAAAACTGATGAAATGTACAAACAAATGTGGTCAAAATTAAGTAACAAAACTAATTCAGTCATTTGTTATCTTTTCAGACTTTAAGTTATTCCGCTCAATCTCTTTTACCTGTTTTTGCACTGCAAGAGGGTTTTTTGTGTGTGTTTTTAAAATAAAATGGAAAAAAAATCAGGTGCAATTGTGAAATTTCTGTCTCTTTAGACAACATGCTAATGAGATGCAGACAGCAGTGTCTTGTGAGGCAGCCAACACATGCATGACTATGAAGCTCCAAATTGCTTACATAGGAGTTCAACTTTGTGGACAACACTGTCAAGCACACAGACAGATGYAGCAAATTTATTATGATACTGAGACTCAAGGCAGATATACATCAGAATGAAAGCTCCTTCCTACCATCTTAGGAAAGACCTAAACCCTCAATCAGTTCCTAAATGAGGCTGAGAGAGGGAAAAGGACAGGTATTTCTTCCCTTAGTAACACAGGGATGTCACAAATATAAGAGCAGTGAATGGCATTCAGTTATTAACATCCAATCAATAGAAAAGACAAAAAGTCATCTTGCCCCTTACTGTACTTTCTTCTAAATTAAAAGATATTGTGTTCAAAAAAGAGGAGTGGGAGTTGCCTSCTATGCATAAGCAATTTTTAGAAAATTGCAATATGAACAATTTGAGCCATATTTTTTTAATAGGCAGCAAAACAACACTTCCCTAACACAGAACTATATCTATGATGAATTTAAAAATTCTCATCCAAAGTAATAAACCTGGTGCTGAAAAAGTGAAAAGTATGCAACCTTCCTAAAAGTACTTATTTTTTACAAAATTAATCTTTTATTCAAAGTTGCTAAAATAATAAAAAATATATCATAATCCAGACTTGAAAAAGTAAGGACCAAAAGGACTGGATGGATTTTCTCCAAGTTACCATGAACAGAAAACAGTGCCAGACAAGCTAGTGTGAGAAAAAATTGTAACTCTCTTCCTATCAAACAAGTTAAGCTAAAYTATGACACATGTTAATGTCCCAGTTTCAGCTGGGATAGAGTTAATTTTCTTCCTAGTAGCTGGTATAGTGCTGAGGTTTGGATTTAGWATGAGAATAATGTTGATAACACACTAAATCTAAAACACAGCACTAAACTTAGAGTAACAGGTGTAGTAGTGTTTTACTAYGGTAACATTTATAGCATGATTATGCAATAAGAAACAAAGCATTACGTTAAATAAAAAGCCTGAACAATAGTGTGTCATCTGCAAGAAACTTTTTTAAGTTAGAGTCTCTTAAAGCCTTTAGTAAAATCATGTCTCCATTTAGATCTCAGTTTTCTCTCTTTAGTGATCTAGAGAAATAGAACAAAAAATAATGAACAAAGATGACTTAATTTTACTTAATTGTTTAGACTTACATACACTATTATTTGTAAATAATTAATGGATCACTTACCTACCTAGTGAATGTATTAAATGGCAGAATTATTGTTTATTTGGATTTTATTTGATTTGATCTGATTCTATTCACATCCTCACATAATAATGCTGTAAACAGCTAGAAAACAACTTACTTTTTTCCAAATTCCGATTTTTGACTGGCTGGTATTTATCTATTATTTATTTCTCAATAGTACTCAACAAGGAAGCAAGGTTAGCTAACCACATCACCAAAACAAATCAACGCTACCTAACAGAGTTCTGAGAGATCCATTAAGGTAAATRCTATTCATCTTTCCCTTGGCATCTAAATGTCCTTTTCTTTTGGATTGCAGAAAATTGTAGCTTTTAAAAAAAATAATCAGTGGCTGAATTGAAACATTTTCGGAGATTTTCATAAGGTTATTATAACCTGCAGTGTATGGAGAACTCATTTGGCCATTGCTAATACAGACTTAGCTGCTCTCATTCCAAAGTCACAGTTGTCTTGCTGAGAGAGCGGTTCACTGTAGTTTGTACATTTGAGTCATCTTCCTTGAAAGAGGTTTGCTAGATTCAAATTCTTCAGAATACAATATCACCCGTGGAGGGAGCAGAAGAAAGGCATGTATAATTCTTTTTACATTTGAAAGATTTTGTAGATATGGACTTTGTGTTTTTCACAGAATTTACCCTAAAGGGAACAAAATCTTACAAGACAGATGTACATTCAAATAGYAGAGATTTTGAAGTTATTCATTCTGTTGGCACTTTTAACCATTAWATATTCTCACATAAATACTAGGGTCAAAAAAGAAAATATATTTAATATTTTCTGCAAAAAAGCTGTAAGTCAGGATAGGAAGTGACATGCTCATTTCAGGTTATCATAACTAAAAATCCTGGGCATCTGAGCTGTCAAAATTAGAAGTAAATTTTTCAAAGTGCAGCTGTAGAAGACAGCCTAATAGAAGTACAATTAAAAGTCAACATAGGAAAAAGAATTTAGACTTCTGGGTTTGTATATCTAACTGATATTTAGCACATTTTGTGTCCACAGAAAAATGAATTCTCTGAAGAATTGAACTGGCTTACTTTAATAAGTAGTTTCAACTTTCAAGAAGATAGTTTAAAAAGATATCTAGGCATATTTRTAAATTCATTGACAGCAGTAGTAAATGCATAAAATTATACATGGAGAAGTGGGGAATAGTTTCAAAACTTTTTGTAATTCATTAATACCAAACAACAATATTAACCAATCTTGTTTCCTTTCTTTTTCCTGTAGGGTGGCAACCTAATACTCTGGCACGGAACATGTAAGGTGAAGCTAGATTACAGCAAAGTATCTAGTAATCTTTGAGATGTGAAGCTGCGTCCACTAAGCCTGGCCTTTGGCTTAGCCAGAGMACATCAGAGATGGAGTACATCTGTCCCAAAGGGGGAAAAGGATTCTCGCCCATGAGTTGGCGGGGCTCATCGAGAGGGCTTTAAACTAGGTACGAAGGGGGAAGGGGATAGAGCCACGCTCGAGAGAGATGAGCCTAGGGGTGGCGTGCCAATCTYGGKGGTGAGGTYGATAGCCCGGYTCAAGTGCATCTACACCAATGCACGCAGCATGGGYGGCAAGCAGGAGGAGCTGGAAGCCATTGTGCGGCAGGACAGCTATGACTTGGTCGCCATCATGGAGACGTGGTGGGACGAGTCTCATGACTGGAGTGCTGCGATGGATGGCTACAAGCTCTTCAGAAGGGACAGGCGAGGAAGGAGAGGCGGTGGGGTGGCTTTGTATGTCAAGGACTGTTTCGACTGTACGGAGCTTGATGTTTGTGATGATTGGGTTGAGTGCTTATGGGTTAGGGTGAGGGGGAAGGCCGGCGAGGCGGATATCCTGCTGGGCGTCTGTTATAGACCACCCAGCCAGGATGAAGAGGTCGATGAAACATTCTACAAGCGGCTGGCAGAAGTCTCGCGATCGCTAGCCCTTATCCTCGTGGGGGACTTCAACTTGCCTGACGTCTGCTGGAAATACAACATGGCAGAGAGGAAACAGTCGAGGAGGTTCCTGGAGTGTGTGGAAGATAACTTCCTGACGCAGCTGGTGAGTGAGCCTACCAGGGGAGGTGCCTCGCTCGACCTGCTGTTGACCAACAGAGAAGGACTGGTGGGAGATGTCGTGGTCGGAGGCCGTCTGGGGCTCAGCGACCATGACATGATAG
>JASVER010000098.1:127480-140578 GCA_030449065.1 Oceanodroma leucorhoa
CTATCTGAAAGGAGGCTGTAGAGAGGTGGGTGCTGGTCTCTTCTCCCAAGTAACAAGTGATAGGACGAGAGGAAATGGCCTCAAGTTGCGCCAGGGGAGGTTTAGATTGGATATTAGGAAAACTTTTTCACTGAAAGAGTAGTCAGGCATTGGAACAGGCTGCCCAGGGAAGTGGTGGAGTCACCATCCCTGGAGGTGTTCAAAAAACGTGTGGATGAGGTGCTTCGGGACTTGGTTTAGTGGGCATGGGTATTGGGTTGATGGTTGGACTCGATGATCTTAGAGGTCTTTTCCAACCTTAATGATGCTATGATTCTATGATTCTATGATTCTATGATTCTATGAAATGAACAGCTTGTAGTGAGGGAACTGCTGGGTAACAGCATCCTCTAACCAGCTGCAAGCTGTCTGGCAGCCACAGACACTTCTCATGCGCTGGTGGCCAAAGTCACACACACTGGGGCATCACCACCCACACAAGTACACTGTGTGTTCATGTAAATGTGGTGTATAYGCAAACACTCCCCATGACAACTTGCACTGCACAATTTGGTGATATGTAGACAGGCTGTAGCTTAATRTCACAGGGTTGATTGGGGGTACAAGGAAGATTAGGGAATAATTTATCAGAATCTCTGGAAAATGTCTTTAAAAGTAGGAAATTGTAAGACTGCATAATCTACAAACAAAGCAACATGGACTAAGTTAAGAAACATTAGGTACATTAGTCTTAGTTCTAACATTAAATGAATGTAGAGGTCTCTTGCACAAGCTCACATTTACTCAAAAAAGTATATGTATTAGATGCCTGAACTAAGTAATATGTTCAGAGCTGGTATGGGAATAATCTTTGAACAATGCTGTGCTTTAATAAATATAAACCTTTTTTAGTGCTTAACTAAAAAAAAAAACAACAAACAAACAAAAAAAACAAAGCCCAATAATTTCAAATAAATACTTAATTTTCACCATTAACTAAAACAGATGACAGAAAGTTACTCCCCTTGCCATAAAACTTGGTTGATTTCAATTCAGCACCAAGAAAGGTACCATGACAGATGCAATTCTGGAAACAGCAACTGCTCTACATTTTTTCCAGTCCAGGCATTCTTGTCTGCCTTATGTGCATCAGTAATAACATGATTCCTACTTCCAAATGATATGTSAAAATAAGGAAAAAGATGACTCTCCTATTCCTTGAGGGAATGACTGTTCAAGGACTAAATGCTGCTGAAACAGCCAAATAGTTGTTTCTTGAACAGATTGCTTCCTGTCACAGTAACAATCTCCAGGTGAGAAAAGGACATGAACTTGAACTCATGCCTTATCCTCACRTGTGTACAGCCCACAGGAAACCAGAAGCTTTCTGCTGTGATGAACCCCAATGAAACTAGGCTCGGATACTCCTGATTCTGTGCATAATCCTATAGGTTTCTTCAGGCCTATAAGAAGGGATAAAAGATAAGATCTACAAAGTTCAATGAATAAGATCCTTAATTACAAACAATTAATGTTTAAATTGGTATACTCACATTAAAAGATAAGGACTGAATGAGTACAGAGACTGGACATTCAGGCCTTCAGGGGTGTGGCTTAGTTATGGATGAGAACATTTCCCTGATGCTCCCCATTTGACATTTCCTCTTTGGCTAAATAATAAAAAAATCAGTTTACAGTGGTATCAGCAATCCTGAWGGTCTTCAGAGTATGAAATACATTCATGATCTACATAAATACCTACTGTTTTAATATGAAGTAGAAAAAGAATCCACCTTTGTAACTTTAGCATTCCTGAAGGTAATCAGCTGCTGCGCAATCACAAAAATAACTTCAATACCAATGCAATTAAATTCATCAAAGCACTATGTCCCAGATTGAGCCAAGCCACTGAAGAAACATCCCGTTATCTGAGAAGAAGCACTTTTAGGGCTTATTTAGGAACTTAGTGTTAGATTTTTCAACTGTTTTACAGTAGGAAATCACTCAGTTTTAGAAAAAGAAAGCAGAAGACACCCGGCAGATATGACAGATCTCTTTCCTCCCCCAGCAAGTCCAAAACAGAAGTCTGGTTTCTACTGACATCCAACAATCTAGCAGCCGTGCATGGCCAGGGTGGATATCTTGTGGCAAAAGAAAACATATTGCCATGCAATTAAAGTCTGAGGTTTAAAGTTGGAGAGCCAGCCATAGAGATTGTACCTGAGAACTATTACTGTACATGGGATAGCAGGGAGGAAAGTTTTACAGATAGGTACTTTATTATCACAGATAATATATCAAACTGCTTATATACAAAAACGAGGTTATTCTACTGAGTGAATTCCACTATTTCCAATGTTACAGAGTTCTACTGTTAAAGAATACACTAACTTTCTCAAACAATGGCAAACGTGAAAACTATGGACAGGTGTGTGTATTCACAGACTACACAGTACTGCCATTTTCTGGGAAAAAATAAAACAAAAAAATCCACTACACTCAAGTCGGTCCCAATCTGTCAGTTAAGGGATGCCTAACAAGATGAGTTTGCAATCTCTGTTTCATTCCTTCTGTGTTGTTCAAGAAGTTAAGAATGGCAATGATCTGGTCATCATTGAGAATTTCTTCAGTAAAAAGAGAACTGAAGTGTTGAGCTGATCCGGCAGGTATACATGCCAAGSCACAGGAGTAGCATGCACAGGGATTCACACAGGTACAGAGCATATGTATATCTGAGAATAGTTCTATACTCAAAAACATCTTCAGCTTGAGTTCAAATGCCCATATGTACAAGCATGACATTTTTTACTATACATGAGGTTAGTTTTTACAAATACAGGTTTAACCAGTTTAATCTGAATGAAATCATAAACTTAAGCTGAAGGTATTGATAAATTGTTCATCTAATAGGACAATGATGCAGGTGTTGAAGACTGGACAGACTACGCACCTCTATGTAAGCTTAGGACATTTTAAATTGTTTATTTAAAGGTACAGCTAGCAAAAGTTAGCATCTGCAAGCTCACAATCTTTGATTACCCCACACAGTTATCCCACTTCGTTCATGTTGCAAATCAGTGTCATACTAATGTGTACAAACTATCAAACTAAATGGTTAAAAGTTGTCRCAAACTATAAATACAAACTATCTACAGCTACATCCAACAAAAATCCAACACTGCATTAACAGAAGAATAACAAAAATTATAACTAAATCCATAGAGTACCTGGGGTTATAAACAAACTTGGGCATTCCACCAGGTAATCATAGCCATATGTATACTGGGATAAACCCATTCTAATGGCATGGTCATTAATGGACATTCTAATGGCATGGTCAAGAGGAGGCTGAGGGGAGACCTTATCATTCTCTACAACTACCTGAAACGAGGCTGTAGCGAGGTGGGTGTYGGTCTCTTYTCCCAAGTAACMAGTGATAGGACRAGRGRAAATGGCCTCAAGTTGCGCCAGGGAGGTGTAGATTGGATATTAGGAAAAATTTCTTCACTGAAAGAGTTGTCAAGCATTGGAACAGGCTATGCAGGGAAGTGGTAAAGTCACCATCCCTGGAGTTATTTAAAAGATGTGTAGATGTGGTGCTTCGGGACATAGTTTAGTGATGGACTTGGCAGTGTTAGGTTTATGGTTGGACTCAATGATCTTAAGGGTCTTTTCCAACATAAATGATTCTGTGATTCTATTATTCTTTTAAGTGGCATCCCTAYTTGGCACCCTATTAGGTGGTGTGAATCCAGCTGATTCACAAATCTGGCATATTTGGAAATTGGGGAATTTAGTTGTTCTGGATCCAAGATTTAAAATTTACAGTCTAGAAAATCAAACACATACACAAATGTATTCATTAATGATCACAGAATAAGAATTTGCCACCTTAATCCACTTTGARTGGAAACTTTATTCACCAGGAAACAATAGAAATCAATGCAATTATTCACAAAGTAATGTATGACTGACGTGAGCAAGAGTACCAAAAGTTGAAGTAAAATGAATACAATATTTATGGTTCTGAGCCAGAGCCTGTAATCTCTGTGCATTCAAACATTTTTGTTTKAATATTGTATGTAACAACAACATATACAAATTAAATTATGCATTTTTTTCAGGAGTGTCAGAAACAATGCATGTTAAAGTAAATAACTATTTTATTATATATTAAAAATTGAAAACTACAAGTGGTTCAACGACTCACTACAGTAGAAGACTAGAAAAGGACAGACATTCCTGAACTGTTGAATTTCATAAACAAATGAAACTTCTAAGAGGCTGTAGGCAAAGACTCTTTCTTTTGTTTCTGTAGTCACACTTTATGGAAACATAGTTTTTTTGTCTACAAGAAACCACAAATAAGAAGAGGTTTCCAAAAAATCCAAGTCCCAGGACTACCTTYTTCATCTACTAGGTGCATTCTTAGTCAAGAATTTTATATACTACACAGGACAAGTCTAGTTAAAAATTAGTAACTACAAGTAAGCTCATAATTACATCAACTATGCCATACAACTGAATGACAAAGATCTTAGATTACACAGATATTTAATATCTCTGAGCTCTTCTGGAAGATGGCTCATTGTGAGGAAGGTTCACTATACCATTAGAAATCTACTTCACTATGATGGTGCAAAAATGCATCATCTTTCTGAGATTTGGTCTCAGCTGGAGAGACTAACAGGAATGTGGAGTTTGATGCAATAGCCCACTATTTTAGGAGATGTGTAAGAGACATGAGTCAGAAAAATAATTACCTTCCCTCCTTTTGTATCAGCTGTGTTTCCACAGGCAGAATCAAAGATAATTACATAAACTACTGTAAATTCTGAGGAAAAACTTGTAATAAATCTCTTACAGCAGACAAAATGCTGGGTATTTCAGGTGGCTGCAGCTGCAGCAAGTGAGGGGGAACTTCTCTCACAGTCATTAGTGAAAAAAGGGCTGGGAGCTGAAGGACTATGGGCTTCTCCACACTGCAGCTAGAAGAGAACATCCCATATGCTGGGAGACGGAGTGGTCCCAAAACTRTAAAGTGAAGGCAGTTCCTATTTTTAAGGAAGAAGGAATATCAACACAAAAATGAAGAATTATTACAACTACTGAGACTTCACAAGCTGTCACATTATAGTAATAAATTTCTGTGCTGTAATAGTACCAGAGATCTTACTTGAAAAGAAGGGCCTTATTGTGGTAGAGTCCTATACATTCATGTGATTAATAAAAGGTACTGGCCAAACAGACATTAACAGTATTTGTAAGTGGCCAGAAATGCCATTGCAGAGTAAAACAAACATAGTAACTGCAAAATGGATAATATTATTTAGGTTAATTTAAAAGATAGGGAATAGTGCTTCTTTAGAAACCTGTCTAATCTATCTGCAAAACTCACTGCTGTAGAAGCTTGGCCTGTCAAAATAGACGATGGGACAAAAGGGAGCCAGAAGGTATTGTAAATGGAACAACTCTTTACTTTGGAATACAAGCAAAAGAAAGATACCCTTAGGAAAGTGAAACAAACCCTACGTTTCATGCATTCCCCCACAACCCCACACCCCCCATGAGTTTGAAGCTCTGAAGTATCAAGAAACACTGGACTGACAGACTGAACTTACAATCTAAATAGCTGGAATAAATATTACTTCTCTATAACACTTTACAGCAATCTATATGTGCTTCTTCAAGTTTTATATGGGGATGAATACAGTTTAATGTCTTTATTAATGACTAGAAAGATGGGAGAGTGATCCAGTTTGTGGGTGGCAGCTAATTGTAAGGGGCGTAGTTCATACACTGGAATGCACAGCTGCATTTTAGAGGGATCCTGGCAAGCTGGACGGATGGACTGACAGTAATCTCTGAAGCTCCACAAATGCAAATGATAAATCCTGCATGTGAGACAGAGTACCTCATGCAAAAGGACTGGCTGTACACTGAGTTATTAAAAAGAATATCTGCAGAAAAGAATCTAGGGGTCTTGGTGGACAAAAAATTGTGCATGTGTCAGCAATGTGCCCTTTCAACAGTAAAAATTAACTCCATACTGGGCTGTGTTAGCAAGAGTGCAGGCAGCTGTGCAAGGGAAGTGATTCTTCTACTCCATTAATGCTTGCAAGATGATATCTGGATGACCGTTTCCAGTTTGGGGCTCCTCAATACAAGACAAATTTTGCATATTGGAGACAGCCCAGTGGAGGCCAACAGCATGATGGGGCTGGAGCACTCATGACACATGAGGAAAAGCTGAGAGAACTGGTTTTGTTCAGCCTGGAGAAGAAAAAGCAAAGAGTTGATTCTGGCTCTCTTCAGTCGCCTAATGGGAAAGTATTGAGTCTCATTGTAGAAGGGCACAGCAAAAGGACAAGGGTAAGAGGCACAACTGCAAAAAAGCTAATTGCAATTAGATCTTAGGGAAAAAATCTTTCATGACCAGCATGGACAAACATTGCAATACTGCATCAGAGAAGCTGTGGACCTCCATCCCTCAAAATATTCAGAACTTTGAGAAATCCCTGAGCAACCTTATCTACCTGCAAAGCTGGCTCTGCTTGGAGTGAGGGATTGACCACCCACAGAGTAACGGCCATTACTCAGGCCTAAATTATTCTATGGTACTAACCATGCTTTAGGAACACCACTTAGCTCGGAGAGAAATCTAAGCATCATTATCTCAAAAGGTAACCCCTATTTGGCTCAGTGATGTAAAACCTTTAATGACATTTTTGGAGGAAAAGATACCTGCTTTTCAATTTTATACATTTAATAGAACATAATTTCATACTACTGACTTCATTATACATTGTTGCATAGTATTTCACTCAAGAATCAGTGTATTTAATCGACTTACATCTTTTCTATTTGGTGTGCTTCCCAATTAGCAGCAGAATCCAAAAACAGCTGTTTCAGTTTCAGCTCTGCACATGCTTTCTCTAATGCATCCCATTACCTCTTGAATCAAGACACAATATGAAGTATCAGCAATTTGGTGTGATACTGAATATGTCACAGAGGTACAGAAATTAATTATTTATTTCATTTTCTTAACTTATTTTTATTCCCAAGTGAAGAATCACATCAACCTGGAATTAAAGTAGAAAACAGACACAAGTAGTTAATGATAAATCATAAAACAGAGTATTGTGACTTATTAAAAAATGAACAAATAGAAACACAAGTTTGGAAAATTTAAGAAGCTTCAAGCTGTGGAAAAATGTGAAAGGAAATCACATAACCTAAAGCTTAGAAACCCACAGTTATCGCAYCCTTTGATGTAGGATATAAGCTACATTCTGCCCAGTAGCAACATCATACAACAGAGATGTCCAGCTTTCCTGTCTCTGTGAGCAACATACCAAAATCTTCACAACAAATGCAACAGGGTCCAGCTACAGGGCAGCCTCAGCGGTAAATGGTCGTTTTTTTGTACAGGCAGGGACTTGTATTACCTCACAACCACTCAGCACTGGCACAGGAGTCATGTTAAAACTCTTCAGAAATTTCATGTAGCTGGAGAAACTGAGCCCACATGCAGGCAGAAAAACTTCTGACATACACTTCTTGTGTAGTTAGAAACAGAAACACAGGGCTATAGAAATCACCCAACCAAAACATGCTCTGAAGAAAGCTAAGAAAAGCTAGGCCTTCCGAGCAGACAWTTGTCTAATATGTTATTGTTGTTGTTATTAATTATTGTTATTCATAACAATGACAACACTTATTCATTATTAGCATTATCATTAATAATTAATAACACTAACAACAACAAAAATAACAAAAAACTTAGATGAAGGAAAATTCYGCACCTTTCTGGGCAGAATTTCATCACCCTCTCCGTAAAGAAGACTTTTTTCTTAGTATTCTAACTATACTTCCTTTTTGCTAATTAAGCTGATTTCTTCTTATCTTTTCCTTAGCAATGCAAAGAATCATCTCTCACCATCCTCTCAATATGGGAAGGCTGACAGAAGGAATGTCTGTTAGCTTTTGTAATCTGGAAGAAGATTATACTGATATTTGCAGGAAAAGATAAAGGATTTCTAATAGGCATACATAAAATCTTCACAGAAAAAAACAATAAAAAAACAGAATTAATCCAAAAAGGTTGTTACTGAAAGTATAAGCCCCAAGTCCAAGAGATTGTTAACATAAGCGGAAATCTCTCACCATCTYTTCCAGTGATGCAACTACATGAGTTGTTCTAATGCTCTGCTACTGCCTACGAGCCAGGTGTGCTCACCAGGAGAACACACCCGAACTGAGCTCCAGCAAGCATTACTAGTTCTTCTCCTTCAACAGGGTAAAGAGGATACATGCCCCARCAGGCCTCCATGTCCTTCTCAAACTGATAATAGGGAAGAAGAGCAGACCATGGGACCTATTAAAATGACGCATCTCAAGAAAGCACATCTACTGTATCATAAATGAGAGCTTTTTGACAGCTTTTATGTGGATTCCTCTGATCATAACTAGGCAGCAGTTGTCCGCAGGCCCAGAAGTGGGAAGTAAAAGTCACGCTTGAAAAATTGCTGTAAAATCCAATAAGGGAAGATGTTAAATGATAAATATTTAGTCAATCTTCTATGAAAAATCACTTTCTATATAAGGTTTTGAGCATATTTTTGAGGAGTAGAGAAAGGAATAAAAGCCTAGTGCAAACTAAATGCTGATGTTACAATTCCACGGAAGTCAGCAGCAAAACTTCCACCTGTTTCTAAGTTTGTTGCTGTGGACAAACTTTAGGAGATGTGCATCAGATGTCAGTTAAAGAGGAAGAAATAAAGAACAGTCCCACTGCAGCCAAAAGAATGACRTATGTTTACTAATGTGCTAAATCAGCCCAAAATCAGCTTCAGGAGATTCTTCCTATGACACAGCAGCAATTTTGCTATGCTTTGCTGCCATCCAGAGATTGTTTCTCACAAGCGAGTACAAGTGAGTCTTTTTGCTCCTCGGTACCATACCAAGGATTGTCCAGAAAAGATTGTGACAGACAGGGCACAAAGCAAAATGTTTAGAAGAGGAATTTATTGGAAAAAATGACATTTCAGTTCAGGAACACAGGAAATGTTTCAGTTCTAGGAGCTTAAGCACACATTTTTTAGCAAATCTCTATTTGGCACATATTGCCTTCAGATGTGATAGCAAAATAGGGAAAGAAAGTAAGATTTCAAATATGAATTAATTCTCAAGGCTTGTACACAGGCTAACCAATCCTGTTCATTTGCTTTGATGTCAGCACTAGAACAAATACTCATGCAAGTGAACAACAGCTCTTAACAGTAATATTTCAGCAACCACAGAATCAAAATTTTTCTCTACAAGAATATTAATCAATACAGCCTACTTATTAGCAAGTTTCTGGGAGGTAAATTTTCTTAGCAAAGATTAGCCTTCATATTAATTTTTGAAACTGGCAGTGTGAAGAGATGAACATGGCCTACCTTGTCTAGACTAGGTTTGGTGATATGTACATGTGCTGGTTTTGGCTGGGATAGAGTTAGTTTTCTTCATAGTAGCTAGTATGGGGTTGTGTTTTGGATTTGTGCTGAAAACAGTGTTGATAATGCAGAGATGTTTTTGTTATTGCTGAGCAGTGCTTACACAGAGCCAAGGCCTTTTCTGCTTCTCACCCTTCYCCACCAGCRAGTAGGCTGGGGGGTGCACAAGAAATTGGGAGGGGGCACAGCCGGGATAGCTGACCACAACTGACCAAAGGGATATTCCACACCATATGACATCATGCTCAGCATAGAAAGCTGGGGGGAAAAGAAGGAAAGGAGGGACTTTAAGAGTGATGCCATTTTGTCTTCTCAAGTAACCGTTAGGCGTGATGGAGCCCTGCTTTCCTGGGGGTGGCTGAACACCTGCCTACTGATGGGAAGTAGAGAATGAATTCCTTGTTTTGCTTTGCTTGCATGCCCGGCTTTTGCTTTACTTATTAAACCATCTTTATCTCAACCCATGAATTTTCTCACTTTTACTCTTCCAATTCTCTCCCCCACCCCACTGCAGGGGAGTGAGCGAGCGGCTGTGTGGGGCTTAGCTGCTGGCTGAGGTTAAACCACAATCTCACTTCTGGTGAGATTCAGCACTTTTGAAAGTCATGTTCTCTCCTTTGAAAGTCAAGCCTCATTATAGAACTAGGTGGCTAAATTTAAATGCTCGTATTTCAAAACCTTGACCTTCAATTCTGCAGAAATTAAATTACCTCTTTTTCATCTAAACATCTATTTTTTCTTCAGTGTTCCACACTAGAATGTCAGCAGCTGGTAGAAAGCTATATATTATACTTCTAATGGGGTGAAGTTGAAATACTCATTCACGTCTTGCTACAGCAAACTATCATCCTATACTAAAGGGATTTTAGCTTCAGTAGGGACACAGTGAGGATCTAGAATCTAAGGATTCTAGAATTAATGGCATCTGTAAATGTCATAAATAACTACATTCAGTTACCTGTCCTGCAAATTTCTTTCATGTATATGCCCATTCTTTCCATTCAAAAAGGCTCTATAACCCAAAACAGTGTCCTTTGAACATCAAACCCTTCATGTCTTTTCATTCAGCTTTGGAACACTCCATTTTCAACATCTTACTATAAAAAGAGACAATTACACTGTTTGGTTGAGGCTAAATAAATGCCTACTGTGAATTTCTATTTTAGCCTCTGTAATTAATCATGATAGCAGCAAACTAATTTTTACCTACTTATGCCTCTGGCCTTGTCTATTTGGTGCCACAGGTCTGTAAGTGGGGCAGTGGGACAGAACAGTTATAAGCAGGACACTCACTCATTTACACCCCAGCCTGGACTTACTTACATTGGCTTAAGCTATTTGTGAAACTGCATTGAAGAGCCCTGTCCTATTTCAGTCAGTAGATTCTCACCCATACAAGTCCCCACCCTTCACAGGAAAATCCTCTAACTATTCAGCTGAGCAGTCATACTCCTGTCTCTTGCCCATGAAYGGGTGCTTGAACCCCTCCGAATGAAGAAGAAATTGAATCTGTAATGGACTTTCACTGTCATGCAGTGATGTTTTCAAGAGTTCTTCAAACACTGGAAGACTTAAATCTACACTAAAAATGGGACAGATGATAGTTTCATTTCCCTCTACCCCCTTCCATGGGAGAGACAATCTCTCAGACACTCTCTGAAGTGTTCATCCAAATGGGTACTGCTGACAAAAATATATAGAAAAATATGTAGCCTCTGAAGCCCAGCAGGGACAAGATGAGAGCTAAGTCTTTCATAGAACTATTTGGGATCATACAGTGCTGAGCATCTCCAAAATCAGGTAAACTAATTTTGTTCCCAAAAGTAGATGATGGGTGTTTTAATGTATAACGTGCAGAAAGGACCTCCAGAACTGGACTGCTAAATATGTTTTTGAAGAAAAAAGGTAGGCAGGCAGAGGTCTTCCAAACCTCCCGGAGTCTACTAGTCCACTACGGCATAAAAAGTTCCCCGGKTCTCCCATTAGTCATTATCCAGAAGTAAATGGTAAGCGTATAAGCAATCCAATACTTGGCAAAAGGTAAAAGATCCCTTTGTGTATTATCTCCAGCACTAAACATTTATGGATACAGAATAAAACTGAAGGAAAGCTGTTTTTATTTTTCTGTGATACCCTCCCAGTCCTTTGGACTTCCTATACAGAAGACAAAGCATYATCATTGTATTACATAGATGCCGAATGACCTATCCTTCCACTCTTTGAATGACTTTCAAAGTATTTCTTATTAAAAATATTACATTAACCTAATTACTACTATCTAGTGGTAGCATAAGACCGAGAGCATGTTAGACAACTTGTATAGGCACAAACAGACATAACACACAATCCTGGCATTGTTAAAAACTGAATRATAGAAAGATTCAGGAATTCAGCAATGCTGAAATATATAGGATATTACAGGATTATTACAGAATTAATTAAATAAATTACAGGATACACAAACCAATGGCAAAACTRTGACACTGCCCTCATATGGAGGATTACAGAAGTGTCTAAGAGCATGAGATAGAGAGAAATTCCCAGAAGAATTTTGAGGATGATAAATAGTCTGACATAATAGAAAACAGAACTAAATGACATGAAAATTAACATAATTTGTTAAGCACTCTGGGACTAGAAGTAAAAATGGAGAAAGGGAAGAAGCAAGGGATAAAGTAGGAGGACCCTCAAGATATTCAGGTGTTAGGACTACTTAATTTAGGCACCAGCCTCATGTACTGGTCATTGATTTTCCACTGACTACACATCATTAGGTTGGTTCCAGGCTTCAGAAGCACTGGCAACAGAAAATCTCAGGAAGAGAGAAGATTTAAACTGTCTGATTCCATCTTTGGAGTCTCAGCACTCTCATCAGATAATCAGAGTAAGATCTTCAGCCTTATTCTGGTACTTCTCTGCCATAAGCAGAGGCTCTGAAAGCTTCATCTCCAGAAAAAGGAGGATTCTGACCACTGGTACAGGCAGAAGACAAGCATAATGCTGCTTCTGAAGGACCTCTGCAATTCGGAGGGTGAGTGTGCACTAAGAGGACTCAGTGCTGTGCAGCTGTAGATACAAGGAATGCCATGGTAAGGGTCATGGCTTTGCAAAGTCTCCAGGCCATGCTACCACTTATAGGGCTGGCCACCAAAAGTGATGTCATTTAGATACATAGTAAAGTTTAACTTCTGCCATAAATGTCTCTATCTCTTAGAGAAGCTCACAACCAGAGGATCTGAAAGTTGTTGTTAGCCCAGACCATGACTGTAAACTTTGTGAGTGAACAACAGGATCTCACCATAGTTTTCACAAGATCACTTAGAAATGAGTTTCTTAAATAGTCTTCAGAATTGTTATGCACAGATATATAACCACAGAAATATTTAGTTTCTTTCCCAGCTCTAATTAAAACAGAGACTGGATCAAATTTAATTGCAAGACTCATTTGGACATTTAAAATCTAATGTAAATAATAATATAATACACATACAGAATGCTGCAGTAAAATGAAGGAATAAAGCAAAAAATATGCCTTTGCAGCTATAAGCTCATCTAACATAAGAGGAGCTGGCGGGGACCATAAGAGGAGCTGGCGGGGAAGACGACCGGCCTGGCT
>JASVER010000098.1:142581-237206 GCA_030449065.1 Oceanodroma leucorhoa
ATTGGATATTAGGAAAAATTTCTTCACCGAAAGGGTAGTCAGGCATTGGAACAGGCTGCCCAGGGAAGTGGTGGAGTCACCATCCCTGGAGGTGTTCAAAAAACGTGTGGATGTGGCACTTCGGGACATGGTTTAGTGGGCATGGGTACTGGGTTGATGGTTGGACACAATGATCTTAGAGGTCTTTTCCAACCTTAAAGATTCTATGATTCTATGATTCTAACAACCTTGTCAACATATTTTAGGATCTTGTTTCTTAACTGAGGGGATCAGGATGTAGTTTTCTCTCATCTACATCAGGTTTGAAGAATTGCTTAAAAATATGAAAGAATCTTGTTGCTATTTCATAAATCTAAAACACACAGACATTCTGAAGTATTTAATATTCAGTCCTTTCAGAGACTAAATCGGTGTGTGGTTTGAACTACTGTACAGGTTTTATTTACATAATTAATTAGCTCAGAATTTGGAGAATTAATCAGCTCAACAGTTACTATTGTGCAATTTATAAAGAACACTATGTTTGTACTTTATTGGTAATGAAATAATTGAGGAGAATGCACAAAAATAGCTTTTCCTAAGAAGGGCAGCAAGCACTAACCAGGTTAACCTCCTGCAACAGGATCTCTTGATGGCCTGCTCYGCATAGATAATTTTTACAGCTGATTCCTTGCAATGTTTTTTTTTCACAGTTGGAAGCATGGACATCAGTTGATGCCTGTTCAGTATGGGAAATAAAAAAAAAGTCTGTTAATAAAAATACAGCAAACATTAAAATAGACAATTGCACCACTCAAACATTTCTGGGTTGAATTAGAAACAAACTGCCAACTTTTGTGATTTATGCAAAACCACTGTATTAGAGGACCTTGAAGCACCTACAAGAAATTCTATGGATCTCTCTATGATACAGTTCCCAGATCCTTATGACTCCTCCAGAGAGCAGCAAGTCTTCAAATTGCTTAGGTTCTCTGACAGATGTCAGGTGATCCTGCAGTGACTACACACAGTCACAATTTATTTTGGAAAGAATCTCTTCTGCCTTTGCCAGACAGTATRTTTACAAACAAATTAAAAATAGAAGACAATTCAAAACCAGAAAAAAACGTACAGGCACAGAGTTTGCAGTCTGTAATACAGACTTTCAGACAGCATTTGACAATGAGGTCAAGATAGCTCCAATTAAAAAAAAAAAAGGGAATGAAGAAATGCAGCTTTATACCATTCCCACTTCCTAAATTTAACTGATACACAAGCCAGCAAAAGAACTTTTCCAACTTATCCTATAGCAGCAGTAATGCAGAACCTCTTTGATGAAAGAGAAGGGCAAAAGGATCTTCTTCAAACAAGCACTCACAACTGTTATTATTCTGTTCTCCAAGAATTTAATATTCTTTGGGAATATTCAGCTAAATGTATTGCTTTACAAAATTATGAAATCACAAGCTGAGTAACTGGAATATTAGACTTTCCAGAGAATGTTGAGTTAGCTGTGAAAAAGAAAAGTACTGGAAAGCTGTRTCTGAGCAGGAGCCACTTCCACCGTGTTCGGCCTCCTCTTACACATGTAATCTCTCTCCCACACATGTAATCATCAGGAGTGAATCCGAATTCAGTCTGAGCAGCCTCACGAGCACTTCCAACAACTTCTTTTGCAAGCTCTCTGGATTCCGATAGACAGATTGTGACCTGAATTACGGAACTGTGATACCAAAACCCTAACAGGACAAACAGAAAATGCCAGAGCTTTGGGCCAGTGACAATCAATTACCTCCTCCAGCTGTCTGAGCTGGGAACCTCCAAGTTTCTCCAGGCTGCATGTGTAACCTTTTTCGATATGACAAAGTCCCATGTCACTGATTTGGTGCCACATATTTTGAGTGTTAAGCAGTGCTGGTTACAAGGACTACCAGTCAATAAATGCAATTTATCAAGATACAGCTACACTTTTAGAAATATGTATTTTTTAGAATAGGATGAAGAAGCTTGTGAGTTGAGACAAAGACAGGGAGATTGATTACCAGTTACCACCAAGAGCAAAACAGACTTGACCTGGCAAAAATTAATTTAATTTATTGCCAATTAAAATAGATTTGGGTATTGAGAAACAACAGCAAAAAAATTAAAGCAACCCGCTACCCTTTCCACAGGCTGAACATCACTCCTTTTTTCCCAACCCCTCTACCTCCTCCCCCATGAGCAGCACAGGAGGACTGGGAATGGGCGTTGTGGCCAGTCTGTAACAGCTCCTCTCTGCCACTCCTTCCACCGCACACTTTTCCCTTTCTCCAGCATGGAGTCACTCCCATGGGATACAGTTCTTGAAGAACTCCTTCAATGTGGGTCCTCCGTAAAAAAACTCCATAAAATTACTTGTGGAGGCTATTTTTCAAGAGCAGCCATATTTTCAGATTTCTGAAAAATGAAAAAAGCTTTACTTGTTTTCTTGAGAGGCTTCGGTATAGCTAATGTGGGCCTATCAGAAGTGTGCTGAAGATTGCATTTGTGTGACCAAATACTGCAGCCTTGCCTTTTGCTTTGAGATGGAGGGAGACRTTTAATCCTACATCCGGAAGGCAGAACCTCTCTGGGCCCCAGAGCTTTGAAATTCAAAGGACCTGGAGAAGGCACACCACTCAAGAAGACAGCATTGAACAGGAGGACATGCACTGTGTAGATACGTTTTGTCTGTTGACTGAAAGCTGTTCAGGCCTTGAGCATTTCTGACACTGTGCACAGATTTATCACACAGACAGGCTGCATGACATACAGAATCAAGATGCAGCATATGATTCCACTGGGTCAATAGCTTATTCAAACCCTGGATATAAAACCCAAGAAGAAGAGCAGTAAAGTCAAAGAAACACAGCTGACAGTTTTTGTCAGCATATCAGGAAGAAAGTGGTTTACCTTCAAGAAAGGCAGTAGGGCTGGGAGTGGAAGTCGCTTTCTCTCACAGGGGGAGAGGAGAGAATAGCCTGGGGTCTCTTAAAGTAGGGTGATGAGTATACAGTCAGCCTGATGTCTCCTTATGGTGAGGATGGAATTCAGAGCACATGTGGTTTGATTTTCTCTGAAAGAGTGATGATAAAAGGACTTTGAAGGATTTGCAGACGGATAAGACTTCCCTTCAAGGTATCCCTCACAAGAGGAAGAGCAGTGGTCTGGCCAGGATTCAGGGGAACTGGCCACCAAGACTGTACACTGGCCATTAATTTGCCCAAATACATGATACTTTGGAGAGGTGAATATTCTGAGATAGACTTCCCATCCTTAATACAGATGATGCCTCTAGTGGTTTTAGTCTCTAAGTGTACTTTTCTCCCACATGATTTTATCACTCCCATCCAAGCACTCAGATATATATTTAAGAATGTAACACTCCCATATAGGAAGGAAGCACCCCTAGGTCCCTTCTTAAGAAAAGGGACAGCAAGGCACAATTAGAGCAAAACTACTCATCTAAAACAGTTAAAAGGTCTGTGTCTGAGCAAGGATCTGAACAAAGTAGTCCAACTTCCTGTTTCAGTGCTTTAACCATATACATTTTCTTGTCACACAGACAACATGGCAAACAGAACAACAGACACAGCACAAAGATACTCTGTATGGTATAGAAAATGGTGGAGGCTTAGTAACAACTATGGCGTATTCTCCTGAAGTGCGCATGTTTCCAATGTGGGTAGCACTGCTTCCTACAGAGGTAACAAGAATATTTTAAGACGACAGTTAAGAATTTCCTTCCAAATCACCATTCAGATGGGACCAGCCAGGCCTGAAGAGTGGTGAGAAAAATAAGAAGAAATAACTGCCAGATCAAGTGAGGCAGAGATGTATTTGTACCGCCGACTGAAATAATTCTGGAATAAGATGCCCACAGCTTGTACCCAGGTTAGCTGTTCTAAAGCACATGGGCAACATCTAGTGTTAGCTGAGGGATAATGCATATTCTGGCATCTTCGTGAATGGCTAGACATCTGAATCACTCATAATCGATGACTATATAAGAGGGCTTCTTACCTCAGGTCAAGATCAAGTATCCCAGAGATCAGGCAGGCATTACCACAAAAGACACACATCATGTATTTCCTTGCTTTTTCTCAACGCCTGAATGCTGCTAGTGGTCAGTTCTATTGGTATCCTCTTTAGACTTAGTAATAAATAAACAACCAGGAGCCTTGGGAAAGCAGGTTAACAGAACAGTCTCAACTCAAAAGTGATGTGTTTTAGATGAACAAGTTTCTTAATCGTCATGAGTATGGATATGTTGGACTAGCTAAAACGAATAGCAAAAGTTCCACCATCATTTAATCTGCAAATCCTAGAAAGTCTATGTGGAAGCATGCAGAGTGTCTTTCTTCAATATCAGTTTACATTGATGGCCACAGTCCAAGTAGCCAGAAATACACTGGTCCTGCCAGAGAGGAGGAGAATTACTGCCCTGCAGAACAAGGCTATTACTGAATAGGAATGGATGGATGGCTTGATTAAGCAGGAGGAACATAAGAAAGAAGGGCCTGCATAGAATGTGCTCAGAGCTTCAAGCAGGGAATGAAGAGATCATAGGGGATGATGTGCGTGCTCCAGACATGCTCTTTAGGATGATGGGGAATGGGAGGAGGCTGTGTTGCAGAGATCATATCAAAGTCAGCTGACGCTGGCATGCAGAGGTCAGCACAACTCTGCTGCTGCTGAGACCCTCCTGCTACCACAGCAGCCTTCATCCCATTTGGTGATGTACCAGTCAGCCCATTTTCTCCCCCTTTGTCATCTGTGTCATTTCTCCCCCTTTCTCTCCCTTGTCATCTGTGCCCCAGCTTCTCTAATGACGATCTTCCACAGTAGGCCCTAGGACCAGCAAATGCCTACAAACTTTCTGAAGAGGGTTAGCACTGGCCAGATCACAATCAAGATGTGGCTGAAAGGGCTGTTTRTTCCTTTTACTGTGTGGGTCCAGCCTTCCCCTGGTGCTCCAGAACAATCAGTTTTCTAAGCTGGTGAGAATCTTTCCCTTGCCCTGTCTGGGGACCACGTACTAAGACTTGGAGAGATATTTGGGACCCCAAAACTTTCATCCAGGCCTCAATACTAGACTAGAATCTGCTCTCTCAGGAGCACAGTATACTGACTGTGCTTGTCTGCTGAACCCCAACAATCTGGTCAGACCAAACACTAGATTCACTAGTTTTACATCACAGCTCTGTACACAATTAGGAGAAGAACATGGTCTTTACCTTGCCATTTGTTTCCGAAAGAAAATTGGTGGGGAGGGAGAAGGCAGGATGTGCTCAGCTGGTATTATTTCCCCAGACAACAAAACGTGTTGGTATGGCCTAAGTCTAACAGGTCCCAAACTCCAACATATATAGATACCTGCCTCCAGCAGGCACGTCCCATATGCTGCTCATGTGATGCCTGCAGACCAAAACAGCAATTCCTTGCATGGCAAACCACAGCTGTATGAGGTGCTGGGGAAAATCCCTCAGCTTTTTTGACAGGATCTAAACTCACTCCCTGTCCCTGGAGAGACTTATCGCTGTATCTGCTCTGGGAGCCAGCTAGCAGCCACACTCCCAGCAAGACATAGATGGTTTGCAAGCTGCAAGTGAGCTACAAGTAGAGATCCTGAGATGCTGTCATCAGTTTCCTGTTTCACACCACCTTGATGCAGCCTGTTGGGCTCAGTGCAAGGTGCTGGTGGCTACAGCTGCATCAGGAGGTCAGAGGAGCTAATAGCTTCAAGTGCCGTGCAAGCCATCTTTACAGCATCATCAGTTTGTGTTTCCATGCTGCATTTCCAAAGACAGGGATACAGTTCTGTGTCTTGGTTTTAGCACCATGGACTTGGTTTCAGCAAAGGAAGCTTTAAAATGTGAGTTCGATACATTTTTGTGCCCTGGACTGTGCTGTTGCTGTGACACAAATACAAGTTGCCAACAAAAAAAATCACTCGTCTTTCTGTCATTCTGCTTAGAGAATGTCCTGTGCAATAGGTATTGTAAGGGTATGTGGAAGGTAAGAGCCTCTGCTTCATTAAGGTTATCTAATCAAGGACCTTTTCAGTGCAAAGGGGATCATAAGTAAAAGGGGAAGTGATAAGCAAGAACACATAAAGACACAAACCAGGTAGACAACACATAAAAGAGATGATGCCAAGGATTAAAAGTCTCTAGTTACTAATTGGTGGACGGAAGATTGAGAGGAAACTCCCAGGCACAGCTTTGGAGATGGCCACCTGGACTTTGTAACTGAAGAAGAGGAACGTGAGGATTTGAGATACTCAAGGGGGGTCTTAGGGACTATGCAAAATTCACAAAGGAATGTTTAATGGAAGTGAATTGGGGAGGAACAAAGTGGGASAATAGACAGAAAGTGGTAAAAAAGAGGCCAGTTGCATGTAAAACGCTTGTCTGACCACACTCTGTGCCTGATCTCTGCAGTTGGTCCTAACTTCTTATTAAATCCTGTTTTAACTGCAGCTGGTGGGGGTCTTGGCCACCAGCCACTGGGATGGGAACAGTGTGTGTCTGGAAAACCAGTAACTGGGAGGGACTGGGGAGAAAGAAGCAGGTGAAGGGCTCAGCTCCAGTGGCTGGAGTGGGACCTCAAGTCACCGGCACATGTGCCTGGCACCAGCTGCTGTGGGGCAGGAGACGGTCTGTATCTTCTGCAAGTCTGCCATGTGCAGGGGTGGGGTGTACTTCATTGGCAAACCTCAAGCTGTACCAGCCAGCGAGTAGGAGGCGCAGGGTCTGGGCAGAGGTACCGAGTAGGCAGAGGGTCTGTGCTGGTAACTGGGGGGACCCATTGGTGTGGGGTAGCTGTGAGGTCAGTGTGTGAGTCCTGGATCTGTTAGCTGGGCGAGATGGTGAGCAGGAGACCCCTGAAGTGCGTAAAAGGGTTCAGGATCTGGGTGGCGGTGTTGGATGGACAGTACAAGCCACAACTGTGTGTGTGCTTATGAATTGGGGGGTGAGGGGAGTGCACGCGCTTTCAGTAATGAACTTCCATCTTCACAAGCTGAAGAGGAAGAGGGGACTTGGCTGTCTGTGCTTATGTTTTATGTGAGTCCCGTATGTGAGTGCTGTTGAAGGCAGTGCCTCGTCTGTGGCAGTGCGTGTGACCAGCCATGTCAGTGTCCTCTGACTCGTGTGTGTGTCTGTGTGTGCCTGTCTGTCTGTCTCTGGGATACGTGCTCAGCTTCACTACTGGTTGAACCTGCAAATGGGAAAGCAGCAGCCACGTCCATCAGTCTGAGGGACAGAGACCCTTGGGTCCAGCTGCCAGGCAGGAGGAATCCCCAGGCTCTGGAGATGCTAGAAGTGGTGCCCACATATAATACTGCTTAACATGTGTCCGTGCATTTCAAGCCTAAATTCTAACTCACCTCTTGATCTCCCAATTTGAAGGCTGGCCTCATCATATCACAAGATACAAAATTCAGTGAAACTTCCTTCATCCTTAAGTTGCTAGTCCACCAGTCAGTCTGGATTGAACCCTAATTTTTTTGGATACGAGGGGTCATGAAGTAACAGATCCCCCAGAGAGGACTGACAGGATGTGTGCATCAAGACAGAGGTGCTACAGAGACCTCTAATGCATTATGTTTTTCCACATAAAGAGCAGACTGGCTTTAAACACCTCTGGTTCTACAGTACACTTACTCTGAATTAAAAAAACATCAAGCATCAAGAATCTCAGTCCGCAAATTGCAAGCATGAAGAAATTTCAAAACAAATTTGAGTTTTTATGAAATTCAGGTGTAGGAAATTCCAAGTCAGATCTTGAACACATTACCAGAGGAAGTCACTGAGACTAAACAGATAACAAATTCAGTAAAAAATTGGGTATTTGAAAAATATTCAGTTTGTTATTAGTAACCACCACTGAAATTTTGGAAAGGGTATTTTTGTCATTTTTCAGGCTGTAAACCAATCTCTGTACTGTAGTTCATCATTGACACCTGGCTTCCCGGGCAAATTATTGTGTGTTTGTTCACAGTGGTACACCTAAATGTTTCCTGGATTATCAGTTTCCATTTCTGCTGCCTAAGTGCTGAAGTGTTGAGACAGAGGTTGTCAGCCTTTCTGTAAACTACTTTATTTGCCTGATTTCCTTTCTAGCTATTGAGTTCTTGGGCTAACCACAAGTGACATTTTCAGAATTCTCAACACAGCTGATTTTCCTCAGATCTGAGTCTTACCACGTAAAACAGCTCCAGCATTGCATGAAATTTCTTTGTGCTTGCAATTTACCTCCCAAGCAGATAATGGACAACTGCATCTGCAATAATCAATAAATAAACAATGCTGTGAATTCAACTGAGGGGAGTACTTTTATTCTGTTTAAACTCCCACACATCCAGGCAATTCAAGCATCAAGTTTGAAGAAGCTTGAGCAAGCTTGAAGAGGCTCTCCTGCTAGCCCATGACCTTTCAGCAAAATATGAACGGATCCTAGGCCACTTTTGGTTATTTCTGGTGGCAAAGACTTCATTTTGTATCACTGTGAATATGAAGAAGCTTCACCAGAGTGACACTGGTCCTAAGTCATCTTCTAGAAAACAAGTTCCTTTGCAAAGCACTATTTTCATTATTATATTCTAATGCCATAGGCAGCACAAATTTACTGGTGAGCAACATGGGCTACAGAGGAAGCACACAGTACTGCAGAAAAGAAGTAGTGCTGCATGGTATTTAAGAAGTTAACATTTCAGTGCAAGTCTCACCTGGGGAAAACAGCCTGTGTACATGCATGTCTCACAGGAGCCTGGATACAGGTTGTCTGCTTAGTAATGGAAATGACTAAGTTCTTCCAAATGGGTGTTTGCACAGTAGCAAAGTGCTTGGAAACGTTAAAGCCCCAAGACAGATGGCTGTTTCACGTGGCCTGCTAAGTACAGATGTGTAACTGCTGTACTTATGTTACACATCTTTCTACCTTTCATGACAGGGTAGGAGCATGATCAAGATTCCTGTTGCTTGTAGCATTTCTGCTCCAATTCTTTTAATAGCCTTTGTCCGTTTGATCCACTTAGGTGTGAGTTTATATCCTTGGAGCTATATTGGCAATTAATTATCCAGTATGTTACAAAAGTCCAGCACAAAACTTCACGTGCCTTCCACATGGAACTGAGGCCTGTCACCCACCATCAGAAGGTCTCAGAAAATTGCCTTGCCAGCTAGCGAACTCTGGGGTGGGCCAGTGAGTTCATACTTATTCGTATACTATGTTCAAATCAGACATACAAAATGCATTTCCTGGAATGTTTTCAAAAGCCACATACCAGATGAACTTGGCACATCATCACAGTAACATAAGGTGTGACTGCATGCAGCAGCACATCTATTGCAATGAAACTTGAAAAGACAGGGGCTTATTTTCTTCTATTGCTAATTTGAACATAATCAAAATACCTGATTTCTACCATTTCTTTAGAAGGGGCCACTGCCTTCCACTGAACTCTATACAAATGTTTATAAGATTATAGTGAATATTCACTAAACTAATAAGAGGGGATTTAAAAAATTTAAAGCTTTGGTTTCTAGAAGGGTGAAGAAGGAGATGGACACTCTATGGGTTTTTGATCTGAAGTGTTCAGTGCAGCTTTGTTAAGAGCTCTACTTCCCTATTAATCACAGGGTCAGAGCTGCTTTGTCTCTCTGAGTATGTCTATACCACCTGGTGCAGCTCCACAAAGGGAGTACTAGCTCTCAGTCCTCAAGGACTCTGGCTCCATCAGCAGCTAATCAGACCAGCTTCAAGCTGGCCCACTGTGCTGTACTGGGAAGACATACAGTAGGCAAAACCATCTTGGACAGGGTTGATACTCCCAGTGTGCATTGTGTCATGTGCACGAACCCTGAATGATAAGTACTATGAGTATGCAAGGCTTGAATCATTCAGAGGGTTGATCATCAGTGTTGTGTGCATCTTTTTGAGACACTCTGCCACCACTTGTGTCCTGGTTTCAGCTGGGATAGAGTTAATTTTCCTCCTAGTAGCTGGTATAACGCAGTGTTTTGGATTTAGCATGAGAATAATGTTGATAACACACTGATGTTTTAGTTGTTGCTAAGTAGTGCTTACACTAGTCAAGGACTTTTCAGCTTCCCATGCTCTGCGAGAAGCTGGGAGGGAGCATAGCCAGAACAGCTGACCCAAACTGGCCATATGACATCATGCTCAGTATATAAGCTGGGGGGAGTTGGCCAGGGGGTAGTGATCACTGCTTGGGGACTGGCAGGGCATCGGTCAGYGGGTGGTGAGTGGTTGCATCACTTGGGTTTTTTCCTGGGTTTTGTTCCTCTCTCTCTCTTGTTGTTTTCATTACAATTTATTATTATTGTTGTTGTTATTATTTTTCAAATATTAAATTGTTCTTATCTCAACCCACGAGTTTCCTTACTTTTGCTCTTCTGATTCTCTCCCCCATCCCACCAGCGGGGAGTGAGCGAGTGGCTGTGTGGGGCTTAGTTGCCAACTGGGGTTAAACCACCACAGTCCTTTTTGGCGCCCAACGTGGTGCTCGAAGGGTTGGGATAAAAACAGGTCTGACCAGAGCGTGTTAAAATAAATTTGTTATAAGCATTTAATAGTTGCTGGTCACAATGTTGTTTTATTTGTTCACATGGTTGCATTATGTAAATCCTTACTTGCAGTATGTATTCCCTGCAGTGCTGTTTATCATTTCTGAGAGATGGGTCAGGATTATCACTTTGCTGTACTGTGTCACATYGGCTTATGATATGATATTACTGGTAAAATGACTAATTTGGTGTTTTTAGTTGGTATTGCTGTCATCTCCGTACCTCGGGCGCCATCTCTTGGAAATTGTTAATAATGACACTCTTCACTTTTTCTCCTGGGAGAACCAATCTATGGGGACGACAGATGGGGGTGGTTTCCCTCATTCTTTCACCTTCCCTTTCTCCTTCAGGCTAGTTACACCAGCTCTCGAGAATTTTGAATAGCCTTGGGATGTTCAAGCCAGCAAGCTCCTATTGCTATGTGTCCTGAATGTGTTTCAGGTCTTGTTTAGGTTTAAATAACTACTTAAAAAAATCACCCAGAGTTCTGCCCAGAGGCTGGATGGTCATGGGTGGCACGGCATGTGGCAAAGTAAAGGGCAGGTACTTAGAGAACTTCTCACCTCCAATGGTCTGGAACTTCACTCCTGAACAACTACAGGATCCTGATGAAGTGACAGAATGCTTGGAAAAAAAAAATGCCATGGTTATTCCAAAGAGACACAACTTACCGCACTGTGCTGGGCCCTGGCTAGTTGTATGCCAGGCAAACTGACATTGTCAGGGAACAAAGGCAAAATACTGTTTCTTGTCTTCAGCTGCATAAACTTACAGTGACTTGAAGGGAGGGTGCTAATATAAACAAAAGAGAGAACGCACAAAAGACCTGTAGTCATTTGTCACAAGCATCAGAGAGCAAGCTGTGACAGCAAAGTGTTTGTCATCCTGGCTATTCAATTACTTATGCATCTAGAGACAAATGATATCAGGACACATACAAATGACATTTTAAAATCCAAAGCTTTTGCTTTTTGCAGTGTAGGAGGGAATAAATTCTCCACAGGTTTTGTTACTTGAAGGATTAAGTGGCTTGAGATACAAGTTGTATAATCAGAGGTGATTTAGCCACGGTCAAACAAAGTGTTTGCGGGGTGGAGGTTTTCTGAACGGTTTGATGCCCAGTTTTCTGGACACCAACAGGAAATAGCTGGTTATTTGAGCACTGGAAAACCTAGCTCTTGGATAAGTTATAGCTGAACACTGCTGAAAATACCCATATGGAAAGACACACACCTCAGAAAGATTCAGGGGACCAAAGGTAGGAGCCTCAATTCTCTGCCTAGACCATAGGTATCTTCAGAGTAACTGCCGGACGGCTGTTATTGTCCTGAAGCACAGGAAACACCCAGCAACACTGTGCTTCTAATTTTATTCCATTTAACCCACTCAGTCTATCTGTGGCCTGCTTGCAGGCAGGACTGTTAATAAATTTCTGCTAATAACTGCAAATATCAGCTTCCCAACAGAGAAAGAGAAATCTCGACCACAAGGAACCCATGGCAAGAGTTCCAATCATCTCAAAACAGATCTGTTCACAGAGAACATTGGAGAGGTGATTTGTGAAAACAATTTAAGCAGGGAGGGGAACAGCAAAGTGCACAGACTAATTAGAAAGTACAAAGGAAACAGAATGGGAGACCAGGACGTTCAGATATAACAAAGAATGCTTTGTTATAGCATTTCGAGGACATGGAGGCACATAGCTCAGGAGACAATAGGAGGTTTCAGCCCCTGCACTGAAGAAAGTGCACTGAAGAAAGTGAAGAAAGTGAAGAAATCACTTCACAGTGATTTCTGAATCAGGTTTGCTACTCATCACAAGCCTGACTGAATCTCAATTGCAAGGTAACAAAAGCTACCTCAGCTGCTTGTGAGGGACAGATAGAGGGACAGTGAAGTATTCCAGGCACATGATGGGAATGCTTGCTTTCCTGATGCTCAGTGGCCCAGAGAAGGGTGGTAACTGAGCAGACCTTGGCTATGAGGATGGCTCATCRGGCTGTTCCAATTCTGGCAAACATTTCTTGTTCTGTAACTAGGGAGAAACAACTGGACCCAAACCTAGCACTCCCCAGTGGTCACTGTAAACAGCTGAGTAGCATGAGCAGCTGGAGTAAGGCTCTGCTCTCCATACCAGTCACAGTTTCAAGACTTTGGTGTCCCATGGCCAGTCAGCAATGACTGGTCTGGAAGAAAAAGTGAGGAGTAGGAACCACCAGTTTAGTTCACAGGTATCAAGCCAAGCCCATGAGGCCTTCAAAAATACCCTGAAAGAATTTGATTACTTTGCAGAAGGACTCCCAGGATGCTGCCTCTGTAGGCACATGATCCATCACAGTTTAAGGACATCTCTATTTCCCTGACACAGTCACACACTTGGAAACAGGCTACAAAATGAGCTACACCACCAGAACTGAATTATCCATAGTGCTACTTCAGGTCTCTGTTATTCCTGAGTGTTTTGTAATTACTCTTCCCTCATGCCAACCTAAGAAAAACGTTGGTGGCTGTTCCACTCGACTCAGCTCCCCTCACAGAGGTGAAGCTCAGGTGCAACCATGGAGGAGGGAACAAAGGAAAAAGTCAGCCTAGGGCTATTTTACATAGCAGCCTTTGTCTTGTAATGGAGAAAAGAAATGGAAGCTCTGCCTCAGCCCCTCCTCCCAGTGCTTCTGGAGCCTTTGGACCTGTGCCACACCTCATCACGCACTTCTGAAGGACAGAGGACAGGGGGAGAAGAAGCAATACCAATGCATAGGCTAGCAAGTGGCAGTATACACTCTGACATACTATTTTTGGTGGTCCCCTCAGATGCACTGGTAAATACACAAGTATTTGCTCAGTTTGTCATGCCTGCAGTGCATCTTTGTAACTAAACTATCCCCCACCTGATCTGCTCCTCAGGTCATCTGATCAGGTCATATTCAGGCCAATGAAAATAGCTCTGTACCCACCAGGTCTATGACAGTTTACACCAGTGAAAGATCAGAGGGAGAGACAGGGGAGAGCAGATCACCAGCTTGGCTGCTGTGTAAAGCCAAGGAAGCCAGAATGCATTTGGGACCCTGAGGTCCTGTAGTATTCCCTATAAGAAGGAATATGCAATGAAATGGTGTTGTCTTCTACCCCAGCCCACATATACTTCGTTCCCCACAATGCTGCTGCAAACTGCAATATTTAGCCTCTCCTTTCTCTGTTTTCCTTAGAAAACTGAGCTTTGTTCAGGTTCAGTCCTTCTGAAGGGGGACTGAAATTTGAGATCAAGAGATGAAAAGCCTGTTAGGAAAGCTGGAACCATTTGCTCCTCCTTCTCCAATGTGCAGTAAAAGGATGAGAAAAAGAGGTACTTTTTATAGCCAATGAAAAAAGTAGCAAAGCACGTATACATGCATAGGAAGGGAAACCTGAGGGTTTGTTGTCTCACTGGGGCAGATGACTGCTGTGTTTCCAAGGTACCAGGCTCAGCACATTGGCTCCAAGCCCTCCCATGGTTGAATCTTATGAGACCTTCCCAAGCAATGAAACCCTCCTAAGAGGAGGGAGGGATATGTTGCCCACAATATGAGTCAGTGTGATCACAAGAGCATGTCCTGTACAAACACAGAAAACCACACATCACCACTTCCAAGCTTCCTACATTCAACCGTCAACAGCATGTCCATTTTAAGTAGACAGCAAAGGACTTAAAACAATTTGGGAAGTCTGAGAATTTCCCTTGAAATTGGTAGAAAACTTGCAAGGATTTCCTAGAATGAAGTCTAACTGTGCAGAAAAGGAAAAGAAAGCCCTTTCTCCCCAAAAGTGAATCCAGCTATAAAATAACAATATATTTGTGATTTAGAAAGAGAGGGAAAACCTGCATCTGGGCTTCTCAAATCACCTCTTGAGAACTTCTTATTTTGGAAGTGTCCAACAGTATGATTGTGAAGCTCCCCAGTCAATTTTTTTTCTTGAACGTACATTAGTTTGTGCCTACAAGACTTGTCTGGCCATTGGAGGTTCAGGTGTATCCATCTTACAACAGCACCAAACAGACAGCAGAAATATTCTGTTCACAAGTCTTTACTGTTTTATTCTATTGTAAAAGGTGTTGTCATAAACCTTTATATGTAATCCAGAGCCCTAACAAGCAAGAATTAAAAGGATTACCAGTAGAGATATAAAATACCAACCTCTCTTTCCCATCTGTGCTCGTATAACCAAAATATTCTGTCCTATCACTAAACAAGTTAGTGTGTGTAAATCTTCTTACAAGGCACTGAAGGTGAAAAAAATGTCATTTAGTTTGGCTCATACAGCTAAACAACAGCTATGTTATAGCGACATTATAAATTCCCCAAAGCATTATGGGATAACATGAAATCATTCTTCTGCAAGAGAAGGATAAATAACACTCTCATTAAAATATCTTCTCCTGTATTGGGAAGGTCAAACCAGTTAATAGTGTTAATGATCCAGATTCAGGAAAAGGAGGCAGTTTAAGAACACCCCAAAGAACAGGTGTCCCACTCAGAGTCTTCTATTTTTGTTTTTTTTCCACATAAGTTTCTTTCTTGCTTTTTAAGGCGAGAGCCCTGCAGCTTGGGCTCCCCCTGTGTTTCAATGCAGCCTTATCATATGCAAAGTCCAAGTCAGTAGCGAGAGGAAGAGAGAATGGGAAAGCTGGTGAGCGCTGCCAGTGTCTGCGCGAGTGTGACTACACCGTCCGTGGCCCCGGGGCTGGGGTTCGACTGTGATGTAGCCGTTGATGATGCGGATCCGCGGAGGAGGGTCGGTAGCACTGCAAGACAAGAGAAGAACGTCAGTCCAGACCCAGCCCAGAACTGCCCAATGCCCACAGAGCAGGCGGTGGTCAGCCTCTGTGCCCCACTGCCAGTCTTCTGGGCTCCTGGGAATGGTCTCTCATACTGGTTCCATGCTCACCAAAGGACTATGTTTCCTAATGGCAGAGCACTGCCTCGACTCTTTCCCACAGGTGTGGGCAGCTCCCATGCCACCCCACGTGGACGAGGGTGCTGCCCAGCTGAACTGCGAAGCAATCTTGAAGGGGAAAAAGCAAGAGATTGAGGAGGGTGGAGACAGCACCGAAACACCTGTCCTGTACTCAGGTCTACCCAGCCAGTCCACCCATTGCTCCCACGCAGCCAGTCAGATGAGTAAGACAACCATATTCCTAGCACCCTCCAGCCAGTCTTTCAGCTAAGCAGAAAATACGTAAGAAGAACAAAACAAGCTTTGTTGCAAAGGAGTGTCACTGCAGCGACACTTGCTGAGCACAGCAGGAGTGAGGTACCTGCTTCCAGCTGAATCCATTTTCCCCAGCCGTGCTTCTGTACGTGCATCTGAGTGTGGACCAAACTTGTTCCTATACTGTATGTTCCCTTCCATAGGTCAGGTATTACATGACATGCTTTAAGGAGAGCAAGAACCACTTCCAGAAACGCATCCTAGAGTCACTGGGAAAAGATCATCACATCCCAGAGTATCTCCCAGTGGTAGTGAGGACTCTGAGGTGGTGATGAACAAGAATCGAGTCAGCGCCTACATGGTGCTGAAATCCCATTATGGCAACACATGATGGAGGAGAGAAATTTGTATGCTCCAGGCTGCTAACACCAACTGCCCTGAATTCGGGGAGCTCCCACAGTATGGCAGGTCAAGAGTCAGAAGGGTCGGATACTACACAGGTTTTGTTCTCTTCAGCAATGGCTTGAAAGCCATGCTTGACCCCACAGCTGTACGGCTGACATACATCCCAGGGCCTCATGGTGCTATGTGGAACCAGAAGACAAATTCAGACAACATTAAAAGCAAGTCTACCTGCCATATACAAAAGCAGAGTCATTTCTCCTGGACCCACTCCCCAGCTGCTGTGCACCATTCTCGCCTTGTTTTGGCCAGCTGCACTAAGCAAAAACGCTTTCGGAAATTGAAGGCAATTAGTATCCTTTTTAAAAACACTTACTCTTCCATACCCAAAGGCCCCCACAGAAGATTTGAACAGTAACTGGAGAGAAGCCAGCTGGCAGCACATCAAAGAAATACAGCGGACAGCTGATGCATACAGGAGCACGAACCAAAGCAGTTCTGCCAAGCCCACTGCAAGACTGTATTAAATCACCTGAGCTGCACCTTTCGCACTTCCAGGCTCACAGGAGGAAAGCTATGAATGGCCCAGGCATAAGAAACCTGACAGCTTTACCTGTGCCTGGGCACCCCGGGGAATGCTTATAGCTGAGACTCCCAGTGACAWGTGCCCTGCATGCAGGTGAGCTCCAGCCCAGAGGGCTGGATGTCCGTGGGGACACATCGCGGCCGTGCCACGAGGTGGGGCTGTCAGCTCAGCCCACGCCTGCCCGCGCAGCACCCAGCGGCACCCGCTGCCTGCACAGGCGGGTGTCGGGGCAGAGAGGGTGGCGATTCCCCCTGCTTTACAAAGACTAAACCCAGAGCACAGGTGGGGGCTGTGCGTGAACAACAGCTGCCCCTCTGACACTCACGGCTTTCCCTCTGCAGTAAGGGCACAGCAATCCCCCAGGCAGCAATAAGCATCACTTGTCTTTGCCACTAYCATCATGCAACATCCCCAGACGTTCAAGCTCTCTGCTACTAAGCACTCAGCCCCAAAAAGAATTTTTAGGTCACCTAGCACCTGGGTAAGTTTCTAACACAAAGGATGACTTAATTAGTAGGGTAAGAAAGGAAACATTACAAAAGAAGAAAAGGAAAGGAGGCTTTTGCTGCTCCATATTTATGCAGTAGTTTCCTAAGCTGTCATCATTAGCTTTGCTTTTACCTCACTATTGCCTTTCAGTACTTGCAATCCAGTATGTTGCCCTAATGTACCTCCAACTCAGTCACAGTAGCACATCCTCCCATCTTCCCTCTTCTTTTGAAGGCACTGATGCTGCAAGTGCATGTGTATCTCACATCAGGGCGCCCACTGACTCCTCTGAGCTCCATGGGAACAACTGCGTGTGAAAAACTGAACGTGTCAAAAACATGAACAACTGTGCAGGCAGGGTGGGAGCTTGAGATCATAAAGACTCCAAATCATTCCTTAGCATTTCAACTAAGCAGGCTGTGAACAGAAGCTCCAAAAACCCATTCACAAACAGCTGGTATCAACTACATTAATAGAAAGTAAATGATACAGTAAAATACAAAATCAAATGTGATCAATATAAGGATTTGTTGTACTGGTGAATCCTGGACTATGTGCAGGTCTGTCAGTGGGCATGCAAACCTCCATATGCATTTGTCTCCCTTTCTCTCCAAACTAGTCACACTTAGGTTGGAAGGAGGATCAGAGAGAGAGCACRAAACTACTCTAGAAAAGAGGCAAAGGAGTCTGGTCTAAAAAGTCTGACAATGGCTGAATGCTTGGAACAGAACAACATCTGTGCACCCACTTGCAGCCAGCCTGAGCAATGTATTACCCAAAGCAGTGGTACAGCTGGGACCCAGGGATATGACAGGGGAGGCACAGGAGAACCCTGATATACTCAGTACCTAGGGGAAAAGGAAGAAATACTCTTCAGACAAAAGAAAAAGAATGTAGAGGCTTCATTTCAAGAACTGCTGGCCTTTCTCCATCATCCTGACCTGTCTGGTTATTTACAGTACACAAAAATAAAATGCTTTCAACCCAAGTATGGCAGAGATACAGAGACACAAAGTACAAAAGAGAGCAGACTCCGGTGTTATCTAACAGGAGGGAAACATTAGGTACACATTCAGCCACAGGCCTAAGTATAGCTAGTGAGGGAAAAGTTGGCTTTTATTGCAGGCTGCTGTAGTTCTTGTAGTTGAGTAAGCTCTTCTAGGTGAAAACTAGGGGGTATGTGTGAGCCTTTGCCCCACAACACACTCCATTTTTTATATTATTTTATTTATTTTTTGTTATTTTATTATTTTTTATGTATAYCCATCATCCACTAGGTTGTCATCCCCCTTTCCAGATCTCCAGTAATGCCATGGGACTCACATGCTTTTTAAGACTAGAAGAATACAGAGACTGGAAATACTGCATAAATACTGTCCAAATGCAAGGAGCACATATGCTAAATATGACAGTTTCCACATATGCAGCAGCTCTTGGATAAAGGTCCAAGGCTTTGATCTACCATCTACCACTGGACCCAGCCTTCTGTGATAAAGAGGACTACCATATGCTCACAATCCCTCAAGCCCAAATGCAAAATGGTCTAGACAAGGCTTTCACTTGTATTATGTATAATTTTCCACAAAACTAACCATGCGGAAGAAGCTTTCTGTCACTAAAAGCACAAGGAGGCTTGAGTAAACCTTTCAGCAAGAATCACAGTGAGGGAGAAGGTCAGATCCTGTCCTCAGCATGCAGAAGTTTGGCATATTGGATTAATCAGTCTAAGTTAAAGACCAGTTTGCATGACAAACCCTCCTCCCTYCCCAGCTGTTTAGCTACCTTTCTTCAAGGCGAACCCAGAGGTCATTAAACTGTCGCAGTCTTTGCTTCTTCTGCTTCTTCTTCTTTTTGTACTTCCTGTCTACCTTCTCCAGCACATCGATGCCATCAGAAAGCAGCAGGTGAGGCAGGAGCTCTTCCTCATCCTCCTCCTCCTTCCGGGGGTGCAACGGCAGTGGGAGCTCCTGGGATGCGACATAGGGGCTGTGTGCCGGTGATGATGATGAAAAGGCTAACAAGGTTTTGGGAGGTTTTCTGCTGGAAGAAGGAGGGAACACAGACAATATCTGAAAGGGCTTTGAGGCAGAATCCTGGTACAGATACTATCAAGGCACGTATAGAACAGGTGTTTCTCCCTGACATATTGGCTGGATGTTTATTTCTCTGCCTTGTATTCCTACCCCCTCTTCCTTAAGTCAATATCCTGATCAAAATAGTTCTCTTTAATGAAAAAAGCTTTGGAAAAGAGGTAATCTGGAACTGAGGAAAGAATGCAGTCTGGCTCAGGGTGGAATAACTCTTGGGAATAACTTTGTGTATCTAGAAAGAGGCAAAAATGGAATCACTCTCAAAGTCAGAGGAGGTCAAACTACACTCSTCTAGTCTGACATACTGCAGAACAAAGACCAGATTATTCCTTTAGGGCAATTCCTGCCCAGAGCCAACTAACTTGGGGGGCAGGGGGAAGGGGCAGGGACAGGATGACTAACGCACAGCTGAAGGAACCAGTCCTAGATCAACAACTCTCACTAGCGGAGAAGGTAAGTAATGAGCTAGTCACTCAGCAGTGACTGTGGTCACAGCTGCAGAAATGTGTCTTACAAATTATCGTCTTCGAAGGGAATGGTTCAATATACATTTAAGCAATCCTTTGGGTCATCTAGTCTGCAGCAACTGGAAGCAGACTAGCTGTGGCAGTGCCAAGTTCACCATCATCTCATTTTCTCTTTCATGAAGCCAGATGGTACAGAGCAGTGAATGCAAAGCCTTTTTAAAACATCAGGTCAGGGGACATGCCTGATACATAAGAGACCACAGCTCAACTCACTATTGCGGCATTGATTCCTAGTGTAAGCATTTACTGTTTCCACGCTGATCTGCAAAAGGAGATAACGCTGTCCTGCCACTCAGATAAGCACACCAAGGAGCATGAAATGGTGGTTTTAAAGGGTTATATCAGACAAGTATGGAGGTACACATGGAGGGGAGGAGGCTGAGCAATCGCAGCTCTCCCACAACACAGAAGTGAGCTTTGCACACATTTATAGCAAGTAATGAGGGAGTATGAGTCAGGCCTTCAGCTTTCTGGCTGCACAGATCCCATATTAGGCTGGCAGCATTATCTAGAATTTCAAAGCAGCTCCAGCGAGTGAGATACTGCAGTGAGACTATGTGAATGCATAAACTCTCTCACAAGGCAAATCTTGGAAGCCCAAAGGACCACTCAGTCGAGYCCCCTGAAAAAGCTCTAAGGGCTATGCCTACTCAGCTTCGTGCGAAGGTGATATAGTGAAGAAACAAACAATCAGCTCCACCCTGATTACTCAAGCTTTGTTTCATTATACTTAGAGCAAGCAACATCTCCTCATCTGTACTCCAAGGCAGGCAGTCTGCAGTCTCCTATCCACTCATGGCTTTGCTGGCCCACACTTCTCCCTGTTGTTTGGAAGAAAACAATTTCCCCTCTTTACTTGTTCATGAGCATCTTGGACAAACTCACAAACTCACTCCTCTGTGGATACACAGTGCACAACACAAATATCTGACTGATCTTTATGGCTACTTCATAAAGAGAAGAGATGCAGCAGTATTCTGTAACAAGACAAAAGTGGAGACTGGCTTGGGCTGAAATTCAGAAAGTTAACAGAAGACCACAGACCACTGTGCAGAAACCTGGCTTCAATCAGTGAAACTTTCCCAGAACTATAGCATGTTTCCTTTCTGCCTTGCAATGGCATCGAAAGGAGGAGGTCCAGAAGGAGACATGTTTCAGCGTGGCTGCAGTTTTCAAGCTAGCCGATCACTGTGGGCACATCTTTTTGATGGAGAATAAAGAGGGTCCATCCTGGAGAAGGAGAAATGAAGTTGTGGACTGGAACACGAGGGAGAGAGTAGATAGAAAATGAAGAGAATTTTTTCCTGCAAGGAAAATCACAGACTGATCATGTGGTGAACTTTATATGACAGAGACTGGCACAGAATGGGTCTCGGGCTATCGATCTCTTTCAAAATCCTTGTGATTGTCACAGTCTCACTTTATCACCTCTGAAGTGTCACGACCCTTCAGCTCTCCTCCACAACATCTTCACATCTCCCACTCTTTAACTCCACCTTACAGAATGACCCCCCCGAGTTGTCTMCAGTGACCTAATTCGATCTCTCTGAAGGTCCTCTGCTTATGGTTCCCTTTTCCCCAGTTTCTCCTCACTGTGTCTGTTCCTTAATTGTGTTAGTCACAGAGCGGGCACCAGCCCTCCCCTGCAGATTACAGTGCCTTGCTGCCTGCAGCCTTCCCTACTAAACTAATGGCCATACAATGCTGGAGCTCAGCATTGCTATAGGCACAGTCTGGATGACCTCCATCCTGCATGGCCAACCATTTATTCTGATAGCTGCAGCCTCTGAACACTATTAGCAACAGACACTCATATACATAACCTCCTTTGCAACACTTCCTGCAGGTAATTCTTCCAGGAATYGACTGAGCAACCACAGGAAAAGGCACACAGATGCAAAAGCATGTCCTTCTTCCCCAAGGCCAGTTCCCTCTCCCAACACAGCAGCTAAGGGAGAAGTCAGGAAGCACCTTAATTATGGCTGTGATTATGTGATGAATATTTTACAACATATATATGCATTCTAAAACCAGGAACAATAGTTAAAGCCCAAATTAAGACAGTAGGAGCTTGATTGAACTTGTGGCACTATTTATAAACTGTCCTTTGCGCTGCTGCGTGGTTAGAGCCTTCCTTGCTTTGGTGACACCACAAAGGAGTCYTCTGTGATGGATGCACTCCTCCTGTTTGAACTAACTGAACTTTGGTCGAGGCAGATGCTCAGCAAGTAGGCTTAACTGAAGTTAATTCTATTGTGTGAGGCTATCAGTGAGAACTCAGCACCAAACGCAAAAAAAACAGTTTGGCTGAAGACTGGGCTGATAAGCAGCTGAAACTGCATTAACACAGCAGGAAACCTGACTACAAATCAACTACTTTATGCTATAAATATCTGCAGCCATCAGGGCCTGCTGAGCTCTCYCTCCATTGCAACTGGCTGCATGGCGGTGATCTCCCCTTGAGTAGGGACGCCTTTCAAGGTTGCCCCTTGAGGCTGAGAGATCCCTTACGTGACACCAGACATAGATGGGTTGGTAAGTGATATTTTTTCCATGCAACAGTTAAGATGCATATAGTAAGCTTAAGCAATAATCTTTGTATCCCATACTAACTTTAAGTGTAGTAAATAGTAGAGTATTGACCACCAATCCATTTGTACTTATGAAATATTTTACATACCTAAATTTACTGATTAGAACTCAATAAACTAACTACTAGATCAGATCTGTCTGTGTGATCTCTGACTCTTCTCCTGCGACGCCCTCCCGCCTCCACACTCCACTACAGACATTCATCCCCTTCCACTGCAGATGGGCAGGAGACCTCAGGCAGGCCTGTCTGCAGGTGAAGTTGTGTGACTGCACCCAGCAGTTTGCCTGTTACAGGAAAACATGCATAATGATCCCACACCTTTCTGTGTTCCTACACACAGATACCTACAAGATACCTCAGAAGGGACTTTCTGTTTAGCCAGAGCACAGGAAGCAGCAGACTGTGCTGCTACTGCACAATGTCATGTTGCAGGRAAGGGAGACAATTGCAGACTTCCTCATCCTCTTGTTTTAGGACCACTCAGCTAATATCCCCTACTGTATCCAACAGCAGAACAGTCATTTGAATGCTCTGTCTCAGTTCAACCACTTGCCAGTTTTTTCCTCTCTCAGTTTTGTCCTGTGAATGGGTACTGACTGGACTGTGTGCAACACTGCTATCTAGGACAGTAGCTGGATATGGTTGCACATTTACGTGGGCTGGACCGGGTTTCTTGACCTAGACTGTCCTGGTATTTGCTCCTAGAACAAGCCCAGGATAGCAATCAAGTGAAACCCTCCATCACCTTTCCCCCAGGTCTCTGACATATTCTTGCCACAGGTCTTTCCCTCACCTCAAATGCTCTTCTCCTTCAGAACTCACATTTTTCTTGAAACTTGTTTCATATTTTTAAATCTGTTTCCAAGTCATCCAGAAATGTTAACACCTTTTCTCAAAGAAAACACTAAAGTGCCATCTTCTTTAGCTCCTTCACTCAGCTTTATATTCAGGACTCCAGGAAAGATGTTCTGTCCAGTGGTCCTAATGAAAGGTTTGAGATGCAACCAATGCCAAACTGAGGGCTTTTAAAGGCACAAGAGTCACTGGCTGGACAATGAACTCCCATGATGTGGTCAGAGAACTGGGTGCCCAGCTACCGTGAGTATCATTGATACCTACCTTCCTGATGGGTGAAGATCTAGCCCTCCTTTCCACAGTTGTCTGCCCTTGATTTCCTTACAGCTACTCCTTTACAGAGCAGTATTGGATTTTGTTTATTCTCTACATATTAAGCTCTCTTTCTTTAAGCTTCAAGAAGCTGCTATGGCTGTTTTTAGGAATACCTAAGCTAAGAATATTCTGGAGGGGAAAAAAAAAAACAACACAAAAATATCAGTGCAGGCAGGTTTTTGATTATCCCCGTAAACACTGATACACTGGATTGCCTMGCATGACTTAAGTGCTACAGGATCATTAAGTCTTGTGCTTAAGCACAAGGGGCTTCTCCATGTCAGACTACCTGCCCATTGGTGGCAATAGGGTTAGGGTTGCATTCATGTATTCATGGGAATGAGTCTTACTCAGTTTGTTTCAGTGCAAGTAGARTTAATGATGTATGTCCATGTCAAGAATCATAGCAAAACCATGACCTGCCAGAGTTTGAATGTCATGGTCTGAAAAAAGCAGCAAAAGTGRTGCAAAGAGAAAGATGAAGCAAGCAGAGTATGAGAAAAACATGTTATTATTTTGCACCACATCTGTGGAGCCCCTGGCACAGACCAAGACTCTGCACTGTGCCCCCTGCACAAAGTGATCGTCCTGCCTGAGAGCCCCATATCAGAAATGTGGGGGAGGAGGAACAGAGATGTAAGCAGTGAGGGACAGCATGCCTGGCACGGAGGATAAAAGKGAAACAGTATCATAATTGGGATCAAACCGTTCTTCCACTGTGGTCTTTTAGCAGTGACTATAAGGAAGAGTGGGGATATCTGAGAGACACAAGAGCACACGTTTGACAAGAGTCTGGAGAAGGGGGAGACAAGGATTGCAGAGCCTAAGCTGGTGGCAAGAAGTCCAGGAAGAGGTGAGTCAAGAGCACATGTAATTCTCAGCAGAGCGTGGAGGAGGAGATTATTTGGCATTCTGTAGTTACTGAAACCATGGAAATGGATAAAGGCACCCAGTGAGAGATAAAAAGAGGCAGTAAGGGTATATCCCGAAGGACAGCTGCAAGATGAACCAGAACAGCAAGTACCTTGGCTTAAAAATGCAGAAGAGAGCAGGGGACATGAGAGCAATCAGTCATGGGGACAGCTTGCAAAGAGGCTGGGTGGACTCTGGGCAGTCAGATTCCAGGCTGAGAGAGAGTAATCAGAAAGAATCAAAAATAGCAGTGTAAGAGAAGGAGAGTGTTAAAAGGCAGGGCAGTCAAACACTTAAATGGAAAGAAGGAAGAGCCTGGAAGCCGATGTGGTATGAGACAGCATCCAGATCTGATGAACCAACCATGGATACTCTATGGCTCTTGGTTTAAGAGTTAAAAACTTACAGGGAGTAAAATATTTTTATTTTATTGAAAAAACCAAACTAAACCAAAAACCAAACAACCAAAAAAATCCCCCAAACAAAACATCAAAAAACCAAACCCAAACCAAATAAAATCCTGTTTCCAAMCTGGCTCATGGAAGAGAAAAGCAAACTGCTGGAGAGGAGAGAGGGMGCCCAGCTCACTGCTGGGGATAGTTCCAGCTGCCACTACCTCTTCATGACTGTTTACAAACCCACCCTCCCAATGGCTGCTCAGCTAGATAAAAGCATGCATTACTTGTTGATGGCTTGTCCAGCTGGAGTGTGTTCTACCTCGTACCCTTCTCTCCTCAAAACATCAATCACTGTGTTGTTGCCCATGAAGTGACCTGCAGTTAAGAGAAAAATGACATCAGAACTCAAGGAGCACAGGGAAAGAGAGAGAAGAACAACAAAGTCCTTCCTCATCGCAGGAGGCATGCCACACTCAGGATAGACAGTGCTTTATCACTCCCCACCAGCATGCACCAGAAGCACAGGATCGCTAACGAATGATTGCTGAACTTTCCCAAGGTCACGTCAATTACCATATTCTGCCTTTCTAAAATGCAGATGTGATTGAAATACTCTGGTCTCGCAGGTTGTTACATTATCAGGCCAATGTGGATTTCTTGGGGCAATAAGAGATGAAGTTGGGGGACACCTGTTCAGGAGCAGCACCGAGTCTAAAACTGGCAGTGGTGCAAACCAGATCAGAATCTGGCTGCAGTGTGTGCATCATTTTAACATCCTCTGGCATCATAAAGGCACTATTTGCGATGTTGGTCAACATCATTAATAATTTTTAAATGATCAAGAATCATCCAACTGCAGAGAACAGAGAATAGGTCTGAAAGCCAATGACTTAGATCAACCCCTTTCATTTCTTTAGTATAAGCCACCGGGGACAGAAACTCCATTTTGTCAACTCATGTTGACAAAAGTTTTGGAAGGACTCAGCTAGCTTTGCCCTAATTTTGTGATTTATGTCTCCACTTCATTTTTAGACAGATGTGATGGCTGGTCAGCCCATAATTTGGCATTGTAGTGAATAAATGACTACTCAAAGGGTGCAGGAGTTATGCAGGAATGTATGCTCTGCACGCTGACTGACTTCCACCATCACTATAACACCTCATTGGACAAGGATGCTGASAAACAGATGGACAACAGAGGCCTTGCACAGTCCCTCAGAGATCTAGCTTTCTTGAAAACATTTGTTCATTTAACAGTCTACATCAATTAAAATTAGGCTTGAGCAAATGACTTACTAGAGGGCTCCCTTGCCTCTGTAGTGTAAGCTAAAGCTCATAAATAACTTCAGAAAAATTGTTTTCTGCTAATATTCTTCATAAATACATGGGAATAAAACCACCAGAATGATTCTAGTAGCCAGGAAAAGCAAGGAGATAGAAAGGGAAGTCCAACGGTGACAAGATTGGCAGGGGACTAAACCCAAGGGATTTATGATTTTTCATTCCAAAATGGATTCAAAGAATTGGAGCACAAAATTGCAGTTTCTCATGCCACAACAGCAAAGGGCTCACGAACTACCAGCTTAAGGCATGACAGTTGGATGGTATCATTTAAGCATAGACATTTATCAAGATGAAGTTTCCCTGAGAGCCTAAGAACACACACAAATCTAGCTCAAATGAAACTTTTTCACCAAAAACTACAATGCACACCTATTGGGTACCATATTTTCTCACCTCGTAACTGGAGTTTCCCCCAGATCCTTGGCCTAACTTTTGCCCTCAGAAAAAGTAAAGCTTGACCATTATGTGGACCTAACCTAATACTGTTGGTATCTGTTTCTTGCCAATGGTTCAGCCCCAAGTGCAGTTAATTGAGAATTTCCTCATGTCAGCGAAAAGACCAGATGCAGCAGGGAACAGGAATGACTGTAATTAGACATTATAATTGAGTAAAACTAGCCACTGSAAGGCCAATACTAGGTATCTAAGGTGCCAGACGTAGTGCTATCTCTCACTTTTAAGACAGAGGAGAGGTATGTGCAAAGGGAAGGGCARAGGGGATTCATTCCTCCTCCCTTGCCTCCGGACAGCAGAGAAAGGGGCGATTCCAGTGCGTGATCCACCCCTTGTAAGCGAGAGTGAGGTAGGACAACTCAGACTTTTAGAGAAGTGCCTCTCTATTGATGAGGATAGAGGCAGTGTATATAGCAAGTTCAGACTAGGTATCCATCTCATGCAGGCAATGCTGGATGGGCTGAGTCCCATCCTCAGCAGCGAAAAGCAGTGCGAAGGCTCTGAACTCATATTTTCCTAATCCAAGTCCTTCAGGAGGAAAGATACAAGACAAAGATAAGCAACCTATAGAGCAATCTACGGTGTTAAAATAATTTTCCTCATGCCAGTTTAAAAGCTTACAGTCTCACTCATTTCAAGAGTGAGCTACTGAATAGCTGCTCACATCACTCCATCAAATGCAACACCCCCCGTCGATCTTCAGTTACCCTTGCTCAGAACAGTGATTTAGACTGGTATGTAGGAAATTACTGTAGCACATGGATGAATCCCATTTCAATCTGTCAACCTGCTCGAGTGATTTCCTGAAGCTGGGCCTTAATCTTCTTTTTAATTTGATGGAGTGATAAGAATATCTTTTATATCACAGTGTACAGGCCTTCTCAGGGAGCCTTTGCTCATTGCCTCTGCAATGAGTTACGTCTGCATGTGAAAGAAAAATGATGCGCTAATACTGTGCCAAAGAGAACAAACCGAGTGAATAGATACGGGTAAAACAGATGCATACAAATACAAACAGACATGTGATATTAGATTGTTSACAAGATGTGATCAATCAGGAGCCACTCAGGCTAGGTACATAAAAGGATTAGAAGATGTCGGTGTTTGCCACCAAAAGGTGGGCCACGCGTGCTCCATTAGAGCTGGTCTGGGGTTCATAGGACGTACAGGCTCAAACTGAGCTAAGTGCAAAATGAAAAAAAGACAGAAGGGTGAGTGTTTGAGGTACAGGACTCCACCAGGAGTCTCTCTAGAGTCAGCACTTTTGCCTCTTTTCTGGGAACTGTCACAGAAAGCTTGGTGGTGTGTGAGAGACCTGATCACCAAAAGCAACTGTAAGAAACATGAGAAAGATTCACTCTCCAAGGTTTAAGAACAACCAGCTATGCTGCAAGGGAGACTTAGCCCAAAGCCACATGACAGGGAGTAGGCCTCTTTCACCTGTTTTCTATTTTAGCCTAACACACTTGAATGCCCCCCAAAAGAAAAGCCCCGGGCCCTGTCCCATCAGAAAGCCTGCTCTTTTCTTTCTGTACACAGCCCTTCATTATCCTCACACCACTAGGTGAAGAGATGCCTCTGAGAGGTCAATTTACTCTGGCAGGGGGTGGGGAGCCATGAATCTCTATTCTTCTGTGTTCAAGCTCAAAGAGAAACTAAGAAGCTGTTGTGTGCACCAGCTCAGCCATGCACTCTACTGGAGAGTAAATAAGACCCCAGCCTTTAATCTGTACTGAAAGGAGATGGCATGCAGGGACCGCAACAGGCAATACGCTCAAACAACAATGCTGTTTGACGAACGTGCACTTCCAGACTAGTCCACGCACTCGGACATGCATTGAGCACTCCTGACCTTCCTCAGTAGCAATASCCAATCTTGCACAACACAGACTACCACTATTGCCATGAAATCCACATTGCCTGCTTGCAGCTTTTACTGCCAGTGCACGCAGAGGTGTTTTCATCTAGGTAACTGTGCTAGGACTGTGGGTTTCAGCAGAGGCTCCTGAACCCAAATTTGAGCCATTGTAAGGCTGAAAATTTTCTGCATCTAGCAAAATGAACAAGGAAATACTGCACAGCAGAAGTTCTGTTTCTGTTCCCCAATTTTTGTTTTTCATATAAAGCAAGATTGTAAGACTGAAGAAAACTATGTTCCTCTCTGAATTTCAACAAAATCCACAATTCCAAGCTGACACACAAATTTCCTTGGCCTTCTCTTAGAGTCATGTAAAAGGAAATGCCCAAGCCCACATAATTCTTTATGTCTGCTGTGTTTTCCTTAGTAGAAAAATGGCACTTCCCATCTGCCCCAGAAACATGTCAGGACCTTACTCACCATCTACAAATATCCCAAGACAATGAATCACTGGACGTACATGTAAAGAAACAAAAATGTTTGTTAGGAAACCTGATCTGGACTGCTGACCTCCAAGAAGTGGTGGGAACAGCTACAGCACATGATCATAACAGTACAACCACAAAATGGCACAAACGATTCTAGCCACTGGGGACATCGTAAAGCAGGATGTTTATCTCTGACTGGGCTGGAAGTGCTCAGATGGGCTTTTGGTGCCAGAGACTCTATGGTCACTGAAACAAATATTTTCAAGAACGTTTTAGAGGTACAGATCTTACAATTATTTTAGAAACTTCCTGGAAATGCCCATGGTAATGATCATCTGCTATCATTCTTCTTAGACTGCTTCCAAGAACTATATAGATAAATTCATATAACGTGCCCCAGAAGGGTGAACAGGACACCTGTAGGTGACTGGATTAGAGTTACTGGCCCGTAAGAAAGGCATGACATGAGGCTGCTGACTATGCTACCCACGAACAAAAAAAGAGAAACTTCAGCAAAAATCATCACCGAACTGTGAGGCACAAAGGACAGCTCATCCCTCTCTATATGCCTCCCACAGAAGGGTTCTTCTCCAAGTATCTTCCAATAGCAGTCTGTGAGCCAATAAACCTATGGAGAAGGGTTCAAAACTGCCAGTGCTCCCTCAAAGGATGCAAACACAAGCAAAAGAGAATTGCTGATGGCCTGGAGAGCAGGGACATGCATGACCCAAGTCAGTTCCACAGGTATCTGCAGTGAAGAGCTGAAAGTTCAGTGTGTGGCAGATCCAGCTAATGACCTAAAGAATGCAGAGTACTGTCTTAAATCATTTAATTGGATGGAAGCCAAACTGCAAAACAGACATCCTACTCCTCCTACAGGTCCAGATCACTTTAGCGTTCATCAGCTCATGAGGTGGACAAAGTGATCCTTATTGACATCAGGTACCTGATGAAGCTAAAATGAGTTCCTTGAAGACAAAGCTCTTAGGACACAATGACTAAGAATGGAGACACAGAAAGTACTCGCGTGATACTCCCACCCACAGCGTCCTCACAGGCAAGAACCCTTACAGAGGAATTTTCTTCATCCCATTCCATGRTCTGTTATTCCCCGAAAGGAGCTGAAATGAGTGAAATAGAAGCAAACCTGTGGGAAGAAAACGATGCTCCTCCCTGTCCCCAAGTCTCTACTTAGTTTAACCTTTTGGCACAAGTACAAGGGACAGCTCATGCTCTGTGAGTGACAGGCAAAGTCCATTTTTCATACGTATCACAAAATGACCTCGCTCTGCTCCCATATAGTACTAAGTGAGCGGAGAAAGATAACCCTAACCACATCTTACTGGCAGAGCTTGGCAAGCCATGTTGGAGGCAGTCATACCATAGCAAGCACAGAGTGAGCTTTGTGTAACCAAGTTACTACCAAACTTTGCAAAAGATCTTGTGCAAAACTGCAGGGGACTTCCTATATGGGCTGACAACACCAGCAGTGGCAAACATTTCCAGCTGGGCACCCTTGAAGAAACCTGTACTTGGTGCTCAGAAATCCAGGGGCAAATTTCATGACTCTGCCTTACGCATATACACAGTTACACTCTTTAAGTACATGCTGGGATGCAGAACATGGAGTCATTTTAACCCAGTTAGTAAAATTATGGAGGAAAAAAAGCTAGACAAATTATTTAATATGATCCAAAGCAAAAGAAGGAAAGCAGGTGATGTGATCAACTAAGTTACAAATTAGTTTCCTTTAGATGCATGCTTTCTGTACACACTGTTCAAGAGGAAGACACTGCTTTCAAGCATGAGCAGCACGCACCCAGGGTAGGTGAGCTCACACTTCATTTCTCCCAGAATCAGAGGGAGGAAGTCCTGTGCAGTTACACTCGATAATCCAAACAACATATGGAAAATAGGGGTCACTGATAAAGTAGCTGGGATTCCTGATTTGCCACCTAAGTTAAAACAGTTTCTCAAACCGAAAACATATAACACTAAATCTAATAAAATCTTCTTGCTTCCAACAGTATTTTCAAGTCAGGAAAAGGTCAGGTACCAGAACACAATCCAAAGGACCAAGAGCATGGTACGCTCACAAATTTAATGCTGCCAGGAGAAGGAAATGACAAAAATCGAAGGGGATGGGGGTGGCCCTAGGGGTATTGTAAGTCAACTTAAAGATTCCCCGAATCCACATTAAGTGCAGAAGTATAAGGATGTTGCATTACAATACTTCTGCATACATATAGGTCAAATCACCTGCAAGCAACCCYCCCATGCCCTCCAATCTTTTTGAGACTGAAGACTTCCAAGCATACTCCTTCCTGTGATTACCTGTAAGATGAAATATTACTCCATAAACATTGAACTTGAGGTTTTACTCCACTGAGGCCAGGACAACCGTTTGTCTTCAAAAAGTATGATTTCCTTCAAATATCTTTTTTAGTATAAAATCTTGTGGATCATACTTCACCACTCTCAAACCAAAGGGGAAAATCTGGTGGGCAGGACTGTGGAACAGTGGCATCCTCTATGCCCAAGAAAGTATTTTCACTAGACATGGAGAGACTTAAAAAAAGTCCCTCAAACCTGCATTCACTCAGGAGGAAACGAAAAATAACCTTCAATTTCTTCAAAAGTGATGTGCTTTGCTAATTAACTCACCTATATGGAGTTACTAGGATTCATTTTCCACATTTTTTTGTAACAGACTCATGTAAACATTAAATCTTTCTCAAAATAGTTGATGATGAAGGCCTTGCACAACATGGGAAAAATTGCCTAATACCACAGAAAAGAACCATATGAAGTTACAATCTGCAGGAGCCAAAATAATGGCATTTTTCTTTTGAAAGTCAATAAGACACTCTTATCTACCAGGTTCTGTCAAAAACTAGGTCTCTTAAATGCATGACCTGACTATTTTTTGGACTCAGGGATTGCGATTTTTACCTTTAGGCAGAGTYAAACCCCCCAATAACTACAGAAATTGAAGCTAGAAAAAACTCTTCCGCTGATTATAAGGCCAAATTTATAGCAAAGTTAACATAAGGAAAAAGTTTACAACCCCATATCGCTTATTTTGTAAAAACCAACTTGAAATAAACAGCTTCTGCTCAGGCAGCCTTAGCCACTGGGGCTCCATCTGCACTAGTGTTTACTAAGAGTTTTCCACTGTTGAAGCCCTAGGCTCATTAGCCACGGAGATCCTCACATAGGTGACTATGCTAGCAGCCATCATTATGCTACCAGTAAGGGAAGGAAACACCAGTGCTGTGTTTGAGCTGCAGTACTCACAGCCACCTCTGCCGCTGGACCTGCTCCCATTCCACGCCCCTGCTTCCTTTCCAGAAAAAAGGTATTAAGGACTTGAAATCCCACTAGCTTAAAACAYACATTACAAGATGAAAGTTCTCCTACTGTAGCTGCCCAATAAAGGTAGCAATGGGTAAACCCCAGCACAGATAAGAAGCTCATGGTCACCAAACTGTCAGTACCTGAGCAGAAACAGCACACTGTTGTTTGACCTGGCTGATTTTGACAGTTGCACTAATACATTGGAACAGAGTATTCTGCCTGTAATGAAGAAATGCAAAGCTTTCCTCATTTCATGTGTCAGAGATGTCAGGAGGAGTGCCCTTCATGTGAACCCTGGGGCTTTGGATGTGGGCCTTGCCTCCACACAACATTATCTGTTCCCTTTGGGGGTTGTTGTTCTAATAAACCCTGTCATTAGCATTCTGCAGACTCAAAGAGGCTACCAAGGAAAACTATCTCAAAGCTGCTGGATTGTATCTGGCATTCTCACATTACAGAGGTACAGGCACACCTTCAGGGACTCAGCCTTTCCTCCCACTCGAAGAGGCTAAAATGATGCTGCATTCCAGAGAGAGAAGCAGCAAGCAGGCAATCAGCAAGCCCTTTGTGCCTAGGGAGAAGTGACATGGCCCCACAAGACTCATTTAATCTGTTTTATCATTATGTCACCTTCCCGCCCCTGCCCTTTTTGTCCTCTTCCAGGATCTGCCAAGATTCAGCTTCTTGTGGATTTTTCATGAACTTCCTCATTACACATTTCAAATCCTTTATATAAGGCATAGATAAATTTATATTCCCTGTGCACACCCACATCTCCAGTCCCAAATGTACTGATGGGAGGTTCAAAGTTTCCATGCTGGTTTCTGAATTCCCGCTAATTTCAAGGACAAATTGATATCCCATTTACCTGGCCAACTTTCATATTCCCATGACAGGTTTTTGTTTGGTTTTGTTTTACAGGTATAAACACCTACACAAGATGGACAGAGACATCCTGGGCTTAGCACTCTTAATTATTTTTACAAACACTTGTGACAGATCCTTTCTCCAATCTTTTCTTTTCCAGAGACAATAAATCTTGTTTCTCTTGCATAATTTCCCATCCAAAAATGCCAGACGGAACAGCAAATTTCAAGAAGTAACAGCGAACAGCTCTACACGGAAACACCACCACCTAACACACCATTCAGGACAGAGACTCAGCACAATTCCAGTTTCCCCTGGAAATCTGTTCTTTYTTTTTTTTGCTTTTTATGATGTAAGGGGCAAGGGAAAAGGCATCAGACATGCCTGTGAATCCAATGCACTTGGCACCTGAAGCTGAGACATAACTGCCCAGTCCCCCACATCCCAAGGACTGCCTCAAAACCTAGAGAAGTTGGAGGAAGCCATTTGGTGGGCTATCACAGATTCTGGGATAACCATAGGTGGTAGCATGTTCTCTCTTTTCCTTGTCCAGGTGGCTAAGACAATAGGTTACACACCCATCTTCAGCACAAACAGGGTCAATTATGCTTCTACAATGATGTCCAAATCCTTCTTCTGCGTGTTGTTAGATCACACGTCAACCATCCAAGAGTTAATTTTAGTTTAGTGAGTATCAGTTGACTCAGCTGCTGGGAAGAAGACAACTAAGATCTGGAGCTCTTAGCTGAACTGCTAATTCGGATATTGGTTCATCAGTCTGCCCATAACAATTCTTCTTTCTGGGAGGTCTTGTGGGGGACAGGGGGGTAAAGACTGGGAAAAAACCAGCCAGTCCCTGGAGGTTTGAATCCATACAGTCTGAGTAATGCTAAATAAACACATTCATTATTTCCTTTAGTAATTAGAAGAAATGGTAGCTGAAGAAGTTTTCACCATCAACCTTCTTTTCTTAGTGTTAACCGTGGCTTGCCAATATCCACTATACTTTAAAGCCTCAGAATGATGTTTTTTTCAGGAGCAGCAAAGAAAAAAGAGCTCTGAGAGAAAGAAGAATTTGCCAGTGTTTACAAGATTAAGAGGACCAACTTCTGAAGTTGTCATATCAGCAAGCATCTCTAAGTGAAGTCAGTCATTTTGTCCACAGGGATATAAGGCATCTTAGATCCCTCTATACTTCTTATTCATGAGCTGGCACTTACGGATTTTCTCAGCTGTTCAAACAGGCAGGAGAGACTGGAGGGAATTTAAACTTTGCTTCACCTGAGGCCTTGCCTATCATAATAAAGTCAGGATCCTACACCACTCAGTATGCTTTCTCCTGCATAAAAGAAAACCAAACCTCTTTTTTTTCTCTCTTATTCTTTAGCCCCTTCAACAGAAACTGTTAAGTAAGCTAAAGCAAACAAGCTATGCTCATCCTGGAATAAAAGTGACCATGCAGAAGGGAAGTCCATCTAGAGTTGAATCTGGTGAGAAATATCAAGGGAAACAAGGAATGCTTCTACTGATACCTCAGCAGTAAAATGTAGACTAGATAAATGTCAGCCCAATGCTAAAGAGGGCAGGAGACCTGGTGACAAAGAATATGGAAAAGGCCAAGGTACTTAGTACCATTGTCACCTTCTTTACTGGTAAAACCAGCCTTCACAAATCTCAGGTTCCTATGACTAGTGGGAAAGTCCAGGGCAAAGAAGGTTCACCCTGGGTGGAGAAGGAACAGGTTAAGGAACATTCAAACAGACTGCTCATGTACAAGTTCTGATAGGTTACATCCACAGGAACTGTAGGAGCTTGCGAATGTCACTGCAAGGCCACTCTCGATTATCTTTAAAAGGCCGTGGCAATCGGGGAAGGTCCCTGAGGACTGGAAGAAAGCAAGTATCACTCCTATCTTCAGGAAGGGCAAGAAGATGGATCTGGGGAACTACGAACTGGTCAGCCACACCTCTATTCCTGGGGAAGGTGATGGAGCAAATTATCCTCCAAACCATTTCCAAATGTGTTAGGGATAAGCAGATGATTGGGACTGGTCAGTATGGATTTATGATGAGGGAGTTTTGGCTCATGAAGCTCAGCGAACTAAGTCCTGCACCTGGGCAGGAATAGCTCCAGGCACCAGGATAGGCTGAGCACCAACTGGCTGAAGAGCAGCTTGGCAGAAAAGGATGTGGTGTCCTAGTGGACATCCAAGTTGGCCTTGAGCCAGCAACATGCCCTTTGGCAAAGAACGCCAATGGCCTCCTGGGCTGCGTTAGGAGAATTGTTGCAAGCAGATTGAGGGAGGTGATCCTTCCCTGCTCCTCAGCCCTGGTGACGTACATCTGGGTCCAGTGTCTAGCTCTGGGCTCCCCAGTTCAAAAAAGATGTGGACATACTGGAGAGAGTCCAGCTAAGGCCCACAAAGATGATGAACAATTAGAGCATCTGTCATACGAGGAGAGGTTGAGAGAGCGGGGACTGTTCAGCCTGGAGAAGAGAAGGCTCAGGGGGGTATAACTCATGTATAAATACCTGGTAGGAGGCTGTAAAATAGATGGAGCAGAACTTTTCTCACTGGTGCCCCATGAAAGGACAAGAGGCAATGAACACAAACTGATATACAGGAATTCCCACTTAAACATAAAAAAAAGCTTCTTTACTGTGAGAGTGGTTAGACACTAGAAGAGGTTGCTCAGAGAGCTCTGGAGTCTCCATCCTTGCAGATACTCAGAACCTGACCAGACTCAGTCCTAGGCAAACTGCTCTATATGATCCTGCTCTGAGCAGGGGAGTAGACCAGATGATCTCCAGAGGTGCCCATCAGCCCCAACTATCCCATGATTCTGTGAAGGTTTAGCCAGTAGGCAGTACCCTTGTTAAGACCTGTACCAGTGGTAAAACTCTCCACAGCACAGCAGGACAATGCAGCCCTCTCTACGTCAACATGCACCTCTTAGACAAACCAGAAACCTACAGTGTTATCTAGCTGCCTGTCTACGGAATCACATGCGCCATCACTTACTTTGGCTTAGCATTCAGATCCTGAACGCTCCACTACAGTTCAGAGAAATTAAAAATGCATATAGAAGGAAGACTGCTTGTGAAAGATTATAGCTGGCTTTGCTTCACACATTCTTCTACTGGCAACAGGAAGTAGGTCTGGCGTGTAACTCTAGTGCCACCATACAAAAAGGCCTATCCACAATTAAGATGAAATCCTTACTGAACCTAGGGGAATGCTGCTGGCATTACCATCTCTCTCTTCCTATACTTCCCTCTAATTCCCTCAAACAGACTTATTTTGCTTGAAACTTTCCATGTTTGCATTTTGGCCAGAAGCAAAGCTTTTTGGATAGTTTCAGCAAAATCTGTTATTTTTTTTCTCTCCACTTTTGTGCAAGGCTAAATTACTTCCAAACAAAAACAGTTCCAGAAATAAGCTCCGACTGTGAAATGTTTTCAACAGAATATAGAGGGAGTTTGTCTGATCTGTTAAAATGTAGTAAAAGCATAAAATATGCTGGATCTAATGATCAAATCTATTACAGTCTAAATTACCATATGTCATTCCATGTAAGAAATCAACATCTATAGACATGCAGCTGTATTAAGACCTGGAAAGAGAGATGAGCTTTTTTTGAACGATGTATTACACATCTCTAAACCACATCAATCCATTTGGAATACAAAATAAATCATCAATCTTTTCTGATTTTCACCATTTAAAGTAAAAACAGAAAGAGTAGTTTAAATAACAAGAGGGGTATTTGTAATACCGCAGTCACCCACAGACCATGACCTTGTTTCGATATAATTGATGATGAAAGTGTTTTTTCAATGGTGTTTGGTTAATGGAAAACATTGAACTTTCCTTACAAAAAGCCTAGCCCTTTTAAAAATAAAAAGCACAGGGTGAAAAAATCTGGAAAGAAACAACTAAAAGTCTTCTCCCCCTTCTAACCTGGAGACCCTTTGATATCCTACTACCATTTTAACACAACCTCGTCCTGCAGTTTATCAGCCACTGCTGCGAGATACATTTTTCACTGGTGGACAGAAGAGGTAAAACCAAAAGGCAGTGACAATTTAGTTCCATTCCTATAGCCTTTCTTTTTCTCCTCTTCTTCTACCTTCTGCTGCAGTTGATTCTAACCTGCCTTGTGCAAGCACTTTCCTGGAACACTTTTCCAGTAATTAAACAACAGTACAATACTCAAGAAATGCTCAAAACTGAACACAAGACATTTGTTCATCTTCACTGCTTGCTGACATAAAAATAAATCTTCCACATAATCATCTATCACACTCAGCAATATGGATAAGCAAAAGGCTAAATTAGCTTGCTGGAAAACAATAAAAGCCTGCATTCATATTTGTAATGTGCACTCAGAAAACCTCAGAACTTTGTAGAAATGCATCTGCTTTCTGCATTATATCCTGTGATGTTACTTATCTCATTTAGACAATTAATACGAAAGAAATCAAAAAAAAAGAAATCCCCATGCAGTGAAACAAGGGGATAGTGAGGAATTGTGCTGCTAAAAGTGGGAGGCTGGCACTGTCCTTTGAGCAAAGCTATTTGGAAGAGCAGATGAGAACCGAGGCTGGACTGGTATCAAAGCCAAAGTGTAATAAGAGACAACTTCAAAGTCGATCTAGAGTCCCCAGAGAAGACAGGAAACCTGTCTGGATTCAAAAGTATGATGGAAAAGCATGAGAAGAGCATGGCTGGTGCTTGGAGAACAAGCCATGTGCACATAAGCCACACATTAAGGGTGTTTGTATAGGCCCAAGGCTCCAAGCAGTGCTATAGTATAGTGKTGTTGGGTGAATCCTAACTCTGCTCTACTGGAAGAGGCAATCAGGGGACAAAGAAGGGGGCAACTGGGAAAAGAAAAATAAGAGGAAGGAGGAAAGCAAGAATCCAGAAAGCCTGGGAAGGACTGTCATGACAATTGAGGACAAGAGAGATTGGGAAGGACAGGGATCTGTACTGCTCCTGCAGTGCTTCTGGGCTCTGGGGCAGAGCTGTGCACAGTAATGACAACGAAGACAGTCTGGGGCAGAAGAGTGGGAAGAGAAGGAAATGGATAGGAGGGGACACAAATGACACAAAAGCATCTTAAAGACATGTGATTTGTCCAGTGCAGCTGCTGGGATGCTGGGTGTGTGTGCAAGGAGGGTAAGAGGCTCTCTTCTCTCAAAGGATCCTGCTCCTGGGACAGGGCATACTCGGAGTGACACTTGCATCCGCATTTGTCCATTTGCATGGGCTGCTCACCATTCAGTTGTGACCCAGTTACTGGAGCCCCAACATCTCCTGACAGAAGACTAGCTACCTGCAACTGATGCAACTGGCACTCAGGGCTAACATACATGCTGGTAAGGAACATCAGTCCAGCAGGGACAACTGTTATCAGAACAACACCAGCAGTGGAGCACAGCAAAGCCCTGGTCTTAGCTTACAGACAGACACGACCAAAAATCTACATAACCTGCATCTGCTTCACTGTCCTTCGTGACAGGGAGTTGCACAGAGCAGAGATACTGCAGGAAGATAGCATGTTACAATCTTCACGCATGCCTGAACAGACATAATTAGCCACCTTTTGTTACCTCCCTGCCCTCATACACAGGACCCTTGTTATGGTTAGTTTGCAACCACAACTCCCTGCTGCAAGTGAGGAGATTCTCACAGACTTCAAATACCAATGCTTTTAGAGTGTTTAAGTAAATACATTCCTTGCCTTGTCTAGATCTTCCATCCTCACTAACACAGTAACCACTGAGACCAGAAAACAACACATAGATCCTGACACCAGTTTCAGTTCTCCCCCTTTCCCAAGGCTCACATGGTTCATGGTGGAGGGGATGCGATACTTCTCTGGGAATTAGTACCTGTCTTCTCAAACACTGATCCTCACTTCTTCCCTTCCCTGAAGCTAGAACAAACGACGGAAGTCAAGGCAAACCAATCCTGTTTACACCCTCCACCCAGCCCTAGTCTGAAGTGTGGGTGTTAATCTCGAGCTGGATGTGCCGCTGGATGTGCCTATGGATTCCTGCTGGCTGCTAAGAGGCAGAAAATGGAGTAGATTTTCCCTATCTGGGCCCAATGCTCTGCTCCAAAACAGTGGCAGACAAAATTTCCTTGTAGTTGTGGAAGCGCAGTGAAAGAGGTAAGGAGCTGCAGCAGGAAGAGAAAGGTGAAAGTGTGCCTTGCCTCTCCGGAGCCTCGTATTTATTGAGCCCCTTAGATTCACACAATTTGGCATGTTATTCTTTTGGATGTGTCTGTGAAAGGTTTATTCAAGCACTAGTGCAACCTCTGACTTGCTACCTTTCATCTCAGCTCCCTATTTCTCCTACTCTTCTGCCTTGGTTGGCCAGAGCATAAACATATATGTCTAAGAGCTGTTCCTTTTGTGTATGCACTGGAGTTGTTTCAGTATCTTTAGCTATGAATATAACAAATAAGTTTGTAAGTAATAAATATTGCAATCAATGCATACACTGCGAGCTCTTTGCCTACAGAAGAAAAACACTCTCCTACACTGAAAAAGTTTTCCTACTAGGGTACAACTATCAGGGCAAAGCTGTGTTCTGTGTCCACCATGGTAACAGTACTGACCCTTCTTTAAACTAAGGCAAGCATTTGTAAAAAGCTTCTAACGGATGTGGGAAGAATGTGTTCAGGTTGAAGGGCACCTCAATCACATACCAGCTCCAAATGCAAAGAAGAAACTCTTGTCTGGGTACTCTTCCAGCAGGTCCTTCACCCTCCTGCCCATTCGCTCATTTCGCTTGTAGATGAGCTCCTGACGGAAGTAGCTGTCTATCTCTTGGGCAGTAATGCGTTCATGGGCTGGAAGTGTAGCATTAATGAAATTTGGGACCTAAGATAGAAAAAAAAAAAAGTCTTCATGAAAGGGGCATTTATTTCACAGGCAGCCATCATGCACAGGCATTTTGCTCCATCATTGAATGTAGCAATTGCCTTGTCCCTCAAAGCACATCCAGTAGGACAAAACCCAAAGAAAGCTAAAAAATGACTCAGCGAACTTCTAATAATCCATAGTGCTTCATTTCTCTCAACATATCACTTCATAAGCCAGTCAGCTGAATTTTTTTTGATGCGAAGTCAACAAATACTCTCAGTTTGCCACACYGTAGATTACAAATCCTGACTGCTCGGCTGAAGAAAGTAAATATTTGCCCCTGGCTATCTTTAGCTACATACTTCTTCCTTAAACTGCCATAGGTATGACATAACTATAATGATAATTACAGTCTTCTAAGAGAGTTTGACTGGTATCAGATCCCTCAGGCTGCCAAAGAATAACTGTGCAATTTGAACCAGTTAACAAAAACATCCCCAAACTTTCCAAAAGAAAGAGAGCCAGGTTTTGCCAGGAAAGAAAGTATTACCACCTCCAGTTCCCCTGTCTTCAAGGTATCTTTTAAAATACCGGCTTCCACCCCTGAGGCCTCCAGGACAGCTGTGGCTGCACGCTACCCTGACCTCTTGCTAGTGGAGAGAAACGTGGGGTCTGGAGTTGCAGCTATCCTGGCTTCTTGACAAGTAGCTTTGTGCATTGCAGCTACAGGAACTGCTAAGGAAAGGGCCGGCAAGCAGTGGTTTCTGGGGAGCAGAGCCACTAAGCCAGGTGCTTTCCCTTGCAAGGCTGCAGCTCTGGAGCCACTCAGAGACTATTACCAACTGTTTCCAAAGGGTTCTTAGCCTACAGTGGGTCATCTACTGGGCAAGCATAGGGTCAAATACAATTTACGAAGATGTTCTGCTTAAAAACATAAGCTGATAGTGTTGCAGGCTATTACTACTCAGCTCCGCTGTGAGGGAAAGGGCCCTGCGGTGGAGCCCCTTGTTTAAGAAAAGTGCACTTGCTTCCTCAGAGTCATGCATGTCTCGGCAAGAGTGGTTCTCTCCAAGGACCTCAAAGCAATGCCATCTGTCTGCAGCCTGTACACCTCAGCAGAATAGTGATGCAGCATCTGTATGCTCTTACAGTGCTGGCCTCCTTTAAGCAGCGCTTTGAAATCTACGAATGAAGTGCACTGTGTAAGAGCTAAGCAGTGTTAACGACCGGGTTGCCTCCACCTGCAGCCCGAAGGGTGTGCAGGACAGGAAGGTAACAACACGCGCGGAAAGCTCAGTGCCGGAGAAGCAAAGGTTAGTATGACAGTATTGCCAGCTCTGCAGCACTGCACTGTATATATCAAAAGGCCACAGGAAAATGGTTATTCAGCAGGGAAAGCCCAGGTACCAACTTGTTCAGCACTGCAAGGCCAGAGCCTACATTTCCACTGATGTGCACAAACTGCCAGGCAGTACCTCACGGACAAGAATAGAGAGGCCTGATGTCTCAGTCTGAGGTTAGCTAATCTAACAGCCCAAACAGGCCAAATTGGTCCCTGCTGGGCATTTTCTTGTGGTTTAAAGATCAGAGCATTGCATTCCACAGCGCTGCTTAGGAAACCGTCTCCATAAACCAAGTCTGTGAGGCCTCAGAAGGTTTTCTTTTCCTTAACATTCAGTCTAAATCTATCTTTTCTTTGTTTCACTACATTTTTCTTCTTTGGGCCACAGTACACAATCATACTGAAAGGGGACATTAAAAAGCTTGCAACTTGCCCAGCCTTACACAAGTCTCCAAGTCACAAGTGCATTTCTCTGTCGCTATTTGCACAAAAGAGCCTGCTGCTGCTCTCTGTTGGCGCTAAGTTCGCTCATACCTAACTAGCGTAATTCCACAGGATCCTTAAGAAAATAAAGGATTAACTCACAGAGCTTTGACACTAAAGCAAACAGCACTCGCCCAAAAGGGAAAGCCAGGTGCACCTTCGCTGCCTGCATGCAGCAAGACAGGGGTGAGGTGGTGCAGACTCCTGGGACAGGAGGCGCAGGAAAGTGGACGTGCCAGGGAGCCAGCGACATGCCCGTGGCCCTTGCCTGCAAAGGGCCTGCCTGAGGAGAGACAGGCGTGAGTGAGACAGGGGGTTAGCGCTATGGGGACATGTGCGTAGTACAAGAGCTGCGGTGGCAAGACTCACTTGAGAAGTGTCATGGTTGAAGATGATGGAGCTGAGGTCCCCACAGTTGTAATGCTTGATAAGGTCTTCTGTCGTATAGGGGATCTGGAAACTGCCTGCTCGGAGGCTCTCCTGCTGCAAGAGAGTCTGATTCAAAGCAAAGACCACCTGAGGGGGGGGAGAGGGAGGAAAAGACAGAGTTCCTGGTGAGTTCTCGTCTCGCCCCTTGAGAAGGTCACAGACATACACCTGCCCGCCGAGGGCTCTGTGAAGCTGCTCCCGCTCCAAGCGCGCCAGTCCATGCGCTGCCAACCCGCGCCTCTTCCAGGTCTGCAGATACTCACACCTCAGGTCCCACGGGCCTGCTCATAGGGAACTGACTCACCACACGTAGCTCCAGGAGGTTTTGCCAATGACAAGATTAATACAGAAGATACAAAGGGGCAGACTGAAATAGAGGCAATCTTGCTCCCCTAGACGACAGTTTGCCTGACCACCATAGAGCCCTAAGGCCTGACGAGCTCCTACCCCACAGCTCCTCAGCACCTACCTAAATTAAGCATGGCTTCTCCTCGTTTGCCCTTTCTTCCTCATCCGCACGTCATTTCCTGCTTCGTGCCTCCTCYTTCCACACACCCTGTTTATTTCAGGGCGCAATGGCTCTCCGGAGCAGGCTGGGGAAGGATGGCGGCTGCCAGGGGACGCTGGCGGCCACCCTCCCCGCAGGCGAAGTCTGAGGGCAGCGGCCCCGCACTCTCCCCGGCTGACTGCCCCTGCAGGCATGGGGGCTGCTGCTGCCCGCGCTCCCTCCTCCTCCTCAGCGTTCACCTGGGAACRCAAACACTCCTATTCCCTTCGCCTCAAGCTGAACCAGCACGGCTGCCACAGCTCCTACCCCCAGGGAGCCTCTCCCATGACCGGAATGGGTGAAGACCAGCAGAGGTCTCCTCCAGGTGTTGCTGCTTCCCCACCTCCAGCACAGCATGGCTCTCCTAGGGCGCTGGCCTCAGAGCCTGACCCAGAGAGCTGCCGCTCCAGCTGCCTGGGGCAACACGCACCCCATGAGGATGGCCGACACTTAAAAGGCACAGGAAAGCAGTTTGGAGCAACACTTGACAGGGGCCTCTGGGGCCAAACAGTCAACGCAGCACCTGTGTACCTCTCCCTCGCTGCTCCAGCCGCTGCAGCAGGCAGCCACCAAGCCCCGGAAAGGCAGGGAGCCAAGGAAGGACTTGGGACAGAAACTCCCCAGGCTGAGCAYGGGATGCCAGCGGGCACACCGGTGGGGCACGGAGCTGGCTACTCGCCCGCGCAGACAGCAGCTCTCCATTGGCATATGGCATCTGCCACCTCTCCTGAACACAGCGCTTACTCAAGCTACCGCTGGTTTGCACACCAAGACTAGACAACTGTAACAAGCCTTCCCACTACCTACTGGCTTATTTTTTTCTAAAGGAAGTAAGCTGAGAGATATTGCTGAGTTCTTGAAACACATTTCAAAAGTTACTCTTTCCAAGCTCTGGCGACTCTCTGCAGCCTGATGAGGGCTCTGTGTAATTAACTCCTCCTCGATATTTGTCTCAAACACCATCAAAAGCACTCTGGAACTGGAGGTATTCTCCAACACCATGAAACTCACACATGAGTAAGCATACTCCTACTGTACTGAGACTATGTGAACCAAATCTTGGGATTACAGGACAGGGCAAATGTGGGAATGAACGGGTGTAGTTTGCCCTCCCCCAGCACAACAATCCGTCTCCTACAGAAATGTGCAGGTCCCACCAAAACTTGAAATCACACTGTCCCCACTACAGCTAGAGCTGCCCATTTGGATCCAAACCACTGTGTATTTAACGGAATATGAAAGCACGTAACTTAGTATTAGTTCTGAAAGGGTATTCACGAATAGCAACATTCACTCCCATCTCATGTTTTTTAAAAAGGACAAGAATTCACTTCGTTGGTCCAAACTGCACCTGATTAAAAGAAAGCCTGCAGGCAGACACTCACGAAAGTTTCATCAAACTAACCAGTGGCCATCTTGCAAAGGACCTCTGTTTAATTTGGAAGTAAATTAAACCAAAGCAAACTGAAACCACTTTATGTCTGAACAAAAGTTTGCATGCGGGCTGGGGTTTATTGCACTCTGAAGCCATCGTTTTCCGTTTGTTTGGCTTCACTTCCCACACACCCTAATGCATGTTACTGACCAGATGAGATTCACTGAGAGACAAGCCAAATCCATGCTGAAAATGTGGGGTTTCTACAGCCAGGGCTGCTAGGTCATGCCAGGAAAATCTCGTATGTACAATCAGTCCAGCCAAAAGCACTTTGATGGGAATGGCTTATTTTGTAAGTTATATGACTACTATAGCAGCATCCCCTTGGACAATTTACCATTAAAGCAATATGGCCCTTTCTAGACTCCGCAGCCTCTGAAACAATGACCAGACAGTCCCTGCCCACAGAGCAGCAATAAGACCTGTGACGGTCTCCTGAGCTGGTCACGTAGCTCTGCCTCAATGTAGAGTAAGCATATCAAAGAGGTTTTGCAATCTTTACCGTTTGACTTTCATCCAAACACAAACCAGCGGAGGGTAACCGGCTTCTGTGGAGAAAACACCAGCCTGCTGGGTGAGACGTGAGAACAAAGCAAACCTCTTCTCTCCGCTGTACTCCCACAGCCTGCACTCCTGCTGTCGCTTGCTCTGCATGCTACCCTCTACTCCACACACATCTCTTCCCTCCTCCCTTGTAGTGTGCTTCAGGTGAAACAGATTCAGTCTCTCCTCCAAACAGACCTGGCCTGGACCGTAGCAGGCAGGTCGAGCCACACAGGCACCTTCCTTCCTTGTGCCCACCCACTGGCCACAAGAAGCTAGCACACAGTAAACTGTGAACAGCTCAGTAATCTGTCTCAAGAGCAGTTTAAAACCGCAATGACTACCTGCAGTTACGGAGGATTACTGCACACATTTACACAGGAATAAAGGCAACTTATCCCCCCTCCCCTCATATTTCTAAACTTACTGCTGCCATGACACAAAGCTGTCCCAGTGAAGCAGCTTTGGCAGCACTCTGGTCTTGGCTAAGAGTACGTCTTTCTGGTGTGGAGGTGGGAGAGTTGGTACTGGACATGTGAAGAAATCTCAGGATGGCTGCAGCTGAAGCTTGCCGGCCCAGCTGGGGAAGCACAAAAGACCTTTCACAATGAGGTGGTTCATGTTTCACCTCAAAGAACAAACAAAGTGTCCAAGCTCACTGCCCAAGACTCCTACACCCCATCCCGACCACAACTGCCTGGGGACGGATCATCCAGCAGGCTTCCATGGACCCCACAGCCTGGTCAGTGGGTTTGTGTGGCACTGAATGGGCTGTTTTAATTTGGCATGGAGGACTACAGAGAGCTGTTCCTTGCCAGGTCAAACTTCCCCATAAGCAACGTCTTTCCCCATTTGGACCTAGACCTGCATCCTATCACTGTGCATAGCACCTGATAGGGAAGCCACTCAAGAAGCACCTGAAGCCCACCCAGAGAGGGGACTTTCACCTGTGCATTGTGAGGGAAAGAGGTGGTCTCAGCTCCTTTGATGACAGCAGCAGCCGCCCAAGTCTCTCTGCACCATTCTCAACAGTCCAAGCACTGGGAGCAAGAAAAGCCAAGATACGACAAATAGGCAGAAATCAAATGTCCTTAACAATTAGCCCTCCCTAATGAGTTACAGTAATTCATGTCATCAGCCTTTGCATAGCTGGAGGGCAGGAGATGCTATTGCCAAAAATACTCTCCACATCAGCTGGTTTGAACAGAATGGTGGCATCTGGTGGAGGGAGAACATGACATACCTACTGAACAACTACAGAGGATTACAATTTGGCGTCACTGTGTGTGTAGAGCCTCTCAAAGAAATGTAATAGCTTCTCTCCATTTCTGTATCACTTGTACCTTCTTGGGGGAAGTGTAACTCCCCAGCAGAAAGAGAAAGGGTGCGGGGGTAAAGAGGGAAGAGCTGTTTGCAGTACCAGGTGTTGCTTAAAGCTGTGCCCTGGTGAGAAGGTTATCTTTGGTAAACAGTAATGGATAAACACTGTCAGGATCTCAAGAGAAGGAAGATTCCTGAACCTACTGTTCTAAAGGGATTTAATTTGCTGAGGTGGGTCTTGCTCAGAGGCTGATAACTCTTATCGGTCATTATTTCTCAAAGAAAACATTAGACTAGGTGTAAAATGACACTAAAGGAAGACCACAGCCATCAAACTCTGCGGATTGAATCCCAGCCTTGTTTACCAGATGTGAAAAGCTGAAGAAAGTCGACAGAGCATGAGAAGCAGGGACCAGATCAGCAGTTGATCTGCAACTGCTATATTTGGCACACATACTGCTTGCCTTCCCAGCTCCCCATTCAATCCTGCGGTCCTTTCATTTCTAAGAAGTCCAAGGAGTTAAGAAGATAACAGAAAAGAAGGAAAGGTTGAAGAGAAATTTTCTATTTTGCTTAGAAATCAAAGCCAAGAATTTGTGCTGTTCTGAGCTCCTCCAACAAGTGGTACAGAAAGGATGCATCTGTCTTCCAGGTTATCTCTTGCATTGCACTGTGTTTTACTAATTCCAAAACCTTTCCTGTGTTGGAATCCACAGAAATCACATTCATCCTCCTTGCAAAACTATTCTTCCTTACTTCACACCTCCCCCCCCCCCAGCAATTCTACCCTACTCTGCTCCATTAAGTGTATTCATACTAGCATCAAAGCATCTCCTGAAAAGATGTATTGGGAGAACAAAAGTAACAAGTTTATTAGAAAGGGATTTTTTTCCTCCCACCTCCCATTTCCACTGTGATCTCTCTGTCTTCCCCCTACTCTCTCCCTTTTTGTACTGTGGAAAAAATCGATTAAGCTCTCCGGTATACATATTGCTGCAAGCCTCATTCTCCTCCTGGAGATTTCTTCAGCTGTCAGGAGACACTTGTCCCCTTTGCTAGCATTGTTGGAGTGGCCTGCTAGGCTAAGGGGGTGGGGAAAAGAGGGTTAGAGCCTGGCAGATGCCTTTTTTGTCAAAGACAAAAGACCCCCTGCCATCCTCTCCACTTTTCAGCACTTTCATCCACACTGGATCAAAGTACTATTCTGCATATGAAAGGAACCTGGCATTATGCACCTCAAATTAGCCTATCGCCATCCCGCTAGCCTCCAAGTCTTCCCAACAAAAGCGCTCACATCTGTTCCATCATTTGCCTCATCTTCTGTTTTTTTTTCTCTCCGCTCTCAGTTTTTGAGGGCCATTCAGCCCCTTGAATTATAGTCTGGGGGAGCATCTTCCTTGCTCTGGGATCGCTCAGCCGGACAATTTGCTTTTAATTGTCTTAAGGAATCATGGGCTGCTTTTGGGCCCTTCCCAGCGACTAACTGCATCCATCATGGCTTCCATTCAGCTTCTTCAGCCAATTCTTTCCCTCTTCCTCCTCCTTCTCAAAAGTGTGTTTCTCTCCTTGCTCTTCACCTGGAGGAGACCATTGCTTCTCTGGGCCAGCGAACACTACTGCCCCAAATCAAAGCGAGCCTCAAATCAAAGGCATCATGACTATGAAAGTCAATAATCCTCCTTTGTCATGGTAATGGTCCAGGAGGCCAAGTGCTGAGAAGAAAGCAGGATTCCTCGATCCGATGTGATGCAGCTCCTTAGATGTCTGGTGCCCACGCCCCAGTTGCCTTTGAGGGAGAAAGCTGGGACTGGCCTTCTCAGAGCCTGGAAACGTGAACCCACCTGCCATGAGGAGCCCTGCAAACACCACCCTGCACACACAGGCAGGAGAAGTCTGATTTTGGTAGGGGCCGAGGACACCAATAGGAGATTTAACCCACCATCTACAGCCTTCAGAGGAGCCTAAGTCACTTTCAGGGCTGTTGCACCAGATGAGATGCTCCTTGTGGCCCCTGCAACAAGCTTTTGTAAAGAAGAAAGAAAAAGGGAGCAACTTCTCAAACCTGGACCACTTTTGTGAGAAAGATTAGRTTCAGGTGACCAGAAGAGACAGATTATCTGAGGGACTCACGCAGGGGACAAGAGACGAACACTACAACAAGTCACTGAAAGAAAAGGAAATGGAAACTATTCTAAGTTACCTATGAGCTACAAGTTTCCTATGGGCTTGGTTTTATTTATGGCTTTTGTTCTCAAAAGCCAGCATGGCAAGCAGAGGGAGCACCTCTTCTCTAGCACGATCATCCAAGGCACCTAGATGACACTCGTTTGCCTCACATCAGACACAGATGTTGGCAGATGTAATGGCAGTGAAGAATTTGGTCTTTGGTCTGCTGACAACAAACTCTGGCACATTTGGTGTCAGATTCTTGCATTGTGTCTTTCCAGAACTGAACAAAAGGTTTTGGCTGTTATCTGAGATTTATATGGGAATACACAAGCCACCCCTTCTCCAACTAGAAGGTGTAAAAACAAGGGACTTCCAATAATTTATCAGGTACTTTTGAAGCAGTGAATGAATTTATCATCCTCGTCTTGATGCAGGAGGATGGTAGATAATGCTGAATCAGAGGAACGCTGCTTACAGCACTGCTGGAAGAAGTGCAACTCATTTACTTGTAACAGACTGCATTAATACATAGCCTTTTGTCTGAGTAATTTACACTGATTTACAGGCTTTTATGTTTCCACTGACAGCAGGAGAAATAAACACCCCACTATGTGCTGACTGTGGAATAAGACCAGCAGTGGAATAGATTGTTCCCATTTCACAGGTCAGGTTGCAGTTCACAGCGGGACACCTCCACAGCTTTGCTGAGACTTGCTCCTGTCCTTCTATAGGGCTAAGAGTGTGACTATGAACCTACTGCTGCACCTCGTCCCTGAGAGCTCTCCATCTAAGTGTCCACTGCGGTTCCTCCTCGTGCTGCAGGAATGCCTCAAGCTTTCGTGAAGTTCATCCTTGTGCAGAAAATCTTTGCTCTGTGCTGGAAATGAACTAGTGATGCATGTTTGCATGTTACTAGAGAAGGATTAAACTTTTTTTTTTTAAATTCCATCTTTGTTAAGGATTTTGTAAACATTAGCAAAATTTGTTTTTAAAACATTCATAAATCAAACCTTCATCAGATACATTTTGACCTCATCAAACAGAACTAGGGGCTAGCCCTTTGTATGATTTTCAGGTTTCTACAGTCCTGAACCAAAGTTCAAAGCAAAAAAATGGACTTTCAACACATTACACTTAGAACTCCTGCCTGTCTCCTACTCAGCATTTCTTCAGTTAGCAATGTCCAGCTTGTTTTGGATTAGCATTGCCATGTAGCTCCTAAACTCAGGTCAAGATCAGACTTGGGAACAATTAACCAAATGAAAAAGAATTACTAGCAATCCAGATTTCTCTTAGGATATGCCCACTTTCCAATTTCCAGGACTGTCTAACCAGTATGCTAGTAGTAAGGGTTTATTTCTTTTGCATAATTATTTATTTTACAAGACACTTTAACACAGCCATCTCAAAATTGTATTAAAAGAATAACAGAGTTGCAAAGTCAAAAATCTGAAATTAGAGTTCCTTGGGCTGAGACTGCCTATACTTTTAAAATTCAACACCTGCAATTAATGTTTTGTTTGGTTTGGTTTGGTTTTTAAAAAAAAAACTTCTACTAAAATAGGAGTTGCTTTAGTCTACCTCCTCTTCCTTCTTTTGCACTGGATACTCTTAAATTTAGTGGAAACAAAACTGAAATACTGAGGTTAGCAAAGCAAACTTTTTTTTTTTGTTTTAAACAACTTTACAGGAAAATGCTCTTAGAAAAGAAACAATTTGGCTTTCCAAACTGTAGAAATGATGTAAAAAATGTAGAAATGATGAAGCCATCACTGTGTCTGCCATTGTAAGGAGTAAGCTAGTAACACAGCCAAAGCCCAACCTACCTTCACAGCTGCAAGGGTAACATTTTAGCAGTACTTTTTACCTTCCTAAAATGCAATCAATGAAACTAAATGAACTTGGTATTGATGACCTGGGATTTGGCCTCCAGTTTTCTTTCACTCAACCACAGATGCTCTTTGGAGTACTGCTAGATGAAGGAAAACATCTTACAGGTCCCCTCCTGCCTGCATTGATTATTTTTTCACTTGTCCTCTCTAGCACAAGCCATGCATAGCTTAGGACTAAACTTGACAGTGGTTTGGAAGATTGCTAGAAGTAGCATGTCTTAGAAATGCAAAATACTGAAGTTTGAAACAACTCCCATGAGTTCCATCTTTTTTTGGTGGAATGGATTAATTCAGAAAAGAAACTTTTCATTGGCTTGAATGCTTCCCCCTCTTTCTGTAAAACTGATGTATATTACTTGCATAATTCATGTAAGCGTGGGCAAATCAAGACTATAAAGTTAATAGAGTAAACAATCTAGCCTTGCAATGTGATGAACAAGCTCAGACAGTTATCGTATGCTTTCTGGTAACCATGCAACAAGATAATTTGGATTTTCTTGAAGTTCTGCCAGCAGGGAAAGCATGTTCCGTATAAAACACTCAGCATTGATAAAACATTCTTCCACTCAACAGAACAATTAGGCGAGGACTCTGGCTGCTGTTCCAAACAGAACAACAACTTTGAAACAGTATTTATGTCAAAAGCAATGTGGAGCACCTTTAAGAGAAGCTTCTGGCTTCCAAATGGAGCACAGCAGAGCAAGATGACCTTTTCAAGGTACAGGAGTGAAAGGGAGAGTTTATATTAGTGGTAGACTTGCCAAGAAAAACCTCAAACAAGAACTGCTGAAATGGTCCCTGGCTGGTTTCAGGCAGATCAGAGGCTGGAAGTTCTCTATACAAAAGCTTTCCAAGAGGAATAGCTGACAAAATTTTCACATAGTGAAACACAGGCCTAAAGCTGTGCTCTTCATAGCAACTGTGAGCTCAGCCACATAGAAAAATTAGTGTATCCCAAGGTAGGGTGGGGGTTTACAAGCCACCAGCTGTGCTGTGCAAATCCCCTGAGAGGATGTTCTTGGAATGAGCCAGCTGGCTCCACTGCCAGGCAGCACCTCCCCTCACCTCTTTGGCTGTCCACATTAGGACACGACCAGTGGTCCCACTTCAGCCAACATACCAAGCTGCCTTTGTGGCAAAATCTGAAATATTCTGATTTTCAGACCCATGAAAACCCACCTACTGGTAATGCAATCAGGGAACTGCTGGGCATTTGGCACTTCTGAAAGATAGGCTGTTCAATGTTAAAAAGTATCTGGGGTTTTTGTTTTGCTTTTTTTTTTTTTTTTTTTTTTTCCCTCTTTCAGTTTTGTTCTTGAAAGGGATTGCCGCATGCCAACAACAGACACCTCAGGAATTTTAAGTGACTGTCTAAGTTCAACTGATTTGCAAGAAATCTCACAGATCAGGTAAGCTATTTCTCTCAAAGTATGGAAAATTTTAACCTGTGGACTTCTGTGCCAGTTTCAATGCATCCAAAGCCAGAAGAAAGGATACTTATTTCCCCTGCTAACCCCAAGACTTATCCACTGTGCAACAGGCCTTTATTATTTTCCTTCCCCTGCAGACTACATTTTAAAAAAAGATGCTAAATCACAAAAAAGTAGCTGCAGTCCACCAAAATATTAAGTCAGAAGGATGTTAGCTCAAATTGGATCGCAGTAGCTTTGTAATAGGCATCTACCAACACTGTCACTTGGAATGGACTGGAACAAAAAAGCATCACAGAAAAATTATCTAAAGATTTTGTCAGGCAGAAAGCCCTCGAATATCTCTGAACTCCCACCCTTCAGACCAACTGAACAGAGATTTCTTAATCAACTCACTGAACAGGGTAGACAGCAGTCCCAACAATGAGCTAACTCAGTCTTCTTTAGCCCTTTTGAGCCCTAGATAGTCCAATCATTTTGTTAAAGGCCAGGGCAGGTCACCTTCCCCCCCAGCAGTTCCAGGACACGGTCACACACACTCACTGTCAGGGTAAGTGTCCTGGATAAACATTTGCTCAAGGACCACTGAGAAAAGCAGAGGTATCTGCCAAGAGCTCATCATTTTCACAAAGTCATCAGGATTACAAAAGTCTGACTGTTAAGATTAAGATAGCCTAAAATAAGCRGGAAGGCTCTGGGGTGTGATGAAATGTGGTGGTAAAACAAGAACAAAGCAAGGCAAGATTTATCTCATGGGCATGTCATACTCTGGCCTTGGAAGGGAACAGCTGGGTAGTTTTCCTGGGCTAGGGAGGGCAATGCTTTTTCAGAAGTTATGTGGAAAAGCTGCAATGCAACTGGTAGCAACTCAACCAGCAACTCCATGTATGGAAAGATGCAAGAGTGTATTGGCTTAAGGTCTGTAACTTTCAGCACCAAAACAAAAAGCTCTCTTGCACTCAGAATTGTGCAAAGGATTTTAAAGGCATAATGGGATGAGAATCATTATTCTCCAAATCCAATTTTGAACATAACAAAGAATATTGTACAACAGCAGTTGYTTGGTGAATATCTGCTAAAACTGTGACAGAAACAAAACAATAAGCAGGTAATCAGGGCAACAAAATTCAAGTGGCTGAACTGTTCATCCTGCCCAAGCTGGGTAAGTTCTGACAAGCTGTACTTTTAGACTAATGGGATCCTTCCCAGGGACTCCCAAGTGATTTAATTCCATTTTTTGGACAACAAACCCTCAAGAAGGCCTATACAGCCCAGGCATGAGGTCTGCACTCCAAAAAGTCTAGTCTTAAAACTTAAGTTTGAATGAGAACACACCACGTACAAACTCTTGGGTTAAGCTTCATTACTACTATCCACCCCAAATACCTGCAGAAGGACGCCTCCCTCCTGCATCATCATACATTTACACATAGTTACTAATGTGCATCTTCTCTATGTCAGGCAACGTCTGCTGGAACTCCTTATGCTCACATCTCTTCAGTTAAAATCTGAGATGCAGGTCCACAAGCCATGTGTCTACGCAGTGTTGTGACACTGGATTAAGGATAAAAGAGTTCAGAGGTTACCTCACTCTGGACTGTGACACAGAATAGATAACAAAAAGAAGCTAGCCATCCCTTCAAATACACTATATATCCCCCACCATAAAGCTCCTACAGGGTTTTTTTAAACATTCATATACATAAAACGATTAAAATGCTACCCTCAAACTCATATATAAGGAAAATAAAGGTGGCATTGAGAAACTTGTGTCAAAATCCAAAAGACAGAAGAAACAATCTCTTATAATTCATGAACTCCTACAAATTCCTCATTTTATCATCTTGGAAAAAATGCTGCCCTGTTGCTATTTCTGATCAGTCTTCATCTTTAACCTTTCTAACTAGAAAGGTTCTTGAGACAAAGTTGCCTCCATAGAACAGGACATCTGGTATTTGCTACCCTGCAATATGTGATCCCCAAATAGGGACAGAAACAACACTCTTTTACCACAGTCATTAACAGTAATGGACCCCACTGGATTAGCTTGTGTCGCAGCTCAATGGCAGCTCAATCCAGCCCTTCTCAAAGACTACACACACCAGCATGCCACAATACACAATGCATCCTTATATTGGTGTATTTTTCCATCACACCCTATCAGGATTCCGTTTCCAAATTTGTACTCATTTGCCCTTCAAAGCAACGCCAGCTCCAAACCTCCCCTTCCTTTCTAGTAGCTAGTCTTTTCCCAGGGGTATTAGCTCACTTTTTTTACTCAAGCTCATMTTTGGGGTTTTTTTTTGCCTCATTACACATGAGCAGGACAGGGAACTCACTGAAGACAGAGAACTGTCAATACTACCTTTTCCCTAATTTTGCCAGGGCAATTTTTCCAGATACAGCCATATTTTAGCTTGGAAGAAAAGTCCACAAGAGCCCTGCTGGTGTAGGAATCTTCCCAGACATTTCCCTAAAAACAGTCATCAAGAACACTCATCAACCAATACCAGACATGAGTTGCTCTCAATGGTGCCAGTTTTTCAGGCTCTGCACCGTTGATGACTAAATATAACTTTTGTCATGTGCATGCACACTACTGTCCAAAAAATTCAGTCCTAACCAGCTACAGTCTTCCAGCTGAGCAGTGCTGGAAATTAAGCGTAATACTCTCGCTAGTATCTCACTTCACTGTTTCTACTCTTCTTCTTACACTCAGAAATAGGCTTTCACACTATATGAGCACACTGAGCTGGTTCTGATACATTGGCTGAAGCCCCTCTTCCTACTGCACAAACCTAAGCTCTACATAAATTCCCCTCCTTTACCATTCCAAGCCCCCTCTTTCAGACTTAGTCTTCCCTTCTGCTTGTTTGTGTGTGACCTGCTGGCATTCAACTTGATTGCATGACTATCCAAATCAGCCCCAGTTTCAGTGAAAGGGCCCTTGGTGGACTGGAGACCTGACAAGCTCAGCCAGAACTCACTCAATTCAATGCTCCCAATTTTTTGCTGCTCCAAAGGTGGGGAGCAAAAGATAGGGTCCATTCCTGATGGTCACATGCTCAGTGCTCAACCTTATATGCTAACTGCCGTCACGTTTGCTTTTTATAATCAGTCTGTCCGTACCTCCCAGACTCAACAGCAATAGGTGTCAATGTTTCAGTATCAAATTAAAATATGAGTTGCAATGCTGATGTATCAGATTCTTCTAACATGACAGTATTGATGCTCTGCCAGGTGACAAGAAGCATTGAGGAAGGAAGTGCTTCCACACCCATCCTTAAATGGTGAAAGTGAGATCCAAGGGAGACAACTCACTCCCTTGGTATGTCCTCTGGTCAGCATCAAACCTTAGTACCAAACCCAGAACCCCAATCCTTTGCAGCCCCTAGTGCAACCCCCTTGTACAATCCCTTCCAGGAGACCTTTCAGATAAGTGGACAGCACTGCTTCCAGACAAGTGCCCAGACAATGCACACCAGGAAAGTATAAGTTTACAAACATAAAAATAGCAGCACCACTGGTTAAGAGGTGCAAACCTGAGCTCACAACTACTATGTCCAACTACATACAGGTTTGTAAACGTTTCAAACCAAGTAAAACAAAACTTGAAGGATGTACACCCTGGCAAATAACTCCCTCATTCCCTATCCTTGGCTATGGAAACTGACAAGCCATCCCAGCTCTGGGACATGGGACTCATCCCAAGTTCTCTTTTTGCAAGAAAGTTAATCAAATAAATGTACATCCAAATCATGATAAATCTCTTCTGCGTCTGTCTGCTACAGATATCCAGCCTTTGCTGGGACTATATCACCCCTCTGCAGAGGCCCTTAAAAAATATTATTAGCACCTTTATTTGCATCCAGGAAGGAACATACAGACAGTTTTACTTTTGGTCCAGTTAGTCCAGCCCCATGTTTTCAGTTTACTCGGTGATCACATAATTCTGCTCAAAGTTTTGTCAGCACAACCTTTTACCTTGAATGACCTCATGATACTCAAAAGCCACTGGGCCAACCCTCAGTACATTGTATCAAGGGTGTATTGGGTGCAGCTCAGTATTTAAATTGTGGTCAGACAGACCAGTCATCCAAGGACATCAGACGATGGTCCATGAAATGACTGCACATTTTAAAAGCCATCATCCATAAACAGACCCAAGCAATCATGAAATAAAAATAATTAATACTTTAAGCCTAGCATAATTTTTCTCTGCTGATGGAATCGTTGCAACAGCACTGATAAGATGGCCTGCAATTCTCCACCACCAGAAAGGGCTAATTCAATTTCAATTTAAAATAGCTGAAAAACACTGTTTGATGTAAGTGCTGCCATGTTTGACCTTTTGTTACATTTCAAAATGGTTTTAATTCAAACTGACTGCTTAACAATTTCCAAGGACATGCTTTTATCTTGTTAAAGGCTATTATTACATTTGCCTAGTCCACTTTTCTTGGATCTCACTTGTTCTCCATCAACGTTCAAAAAGGCTGGCTAGCAGTTCATGGTATCCTGTGCTAGTTCCTTTAGAAGCATTGGCTGTGTGTCATCTGGTCCTGCTGGTTTTGAAATGGTTAGTTTTAYCAAGCATCCTCTCACCCTCCTCTCATCAATAACTTGCTGGCTAAACCAACACCAGTTCTATTCTTTTCCTGATAGTCTGTAACAGCAGTTTTTTAACTAAAGTATTTGCTTGCTTCAGCCTTTCCTCCATCCTCAGATACTCCAAAGCTGTGCTTTCAAGAGCTTCTCTCTTTTATTTTCCTTTCCTACCACCACAGCTTTTGCTCCCCTGCTGCAAAATGGTGCAATGAATATTTCTGCATCACAAGGGACTTTGCACCAGTGCAGACCTGCTGGTGGAGAGTTCTCAAAAAATCTGGCCAGCAGAAAATCCATTTTAAAACACTTCTTGCCTCTGCCCATTCCATTTTTATATCACAGTCGTTAGACTGCATGGCTTCACCTACCCTAGAAGCAAATTCTTCGTTTAACAAGTCAAGTAAAAAGTGGTGGATTTAAATAAGCACAAATCTGTACAGTCAATTTCCTTCATTTGGAAGGGAACGTAAGCAACAAAGCATCAGCTACAGCAATAACTGTTTTGGTTAAACCCAGAAAGTTCTCTGAAACTTTTCCACGGTTTTGAGTGGCAGCTAGACATTTACAAGCTAATCGAGGCGGGTGGGAGGGGGCAGTAGAAGGGAAGTCCCATGTCTGCTTCTGTAAAGTTTTTTTACAGTCTTTTAAATTCCCAACAGCTGACACAAGAAAATACCTCTGCTTTTGTCATGAGGGCCTTCACCCTCAGTCCTGTTCCCTTTAAAAACCCCGTAATGGAGAATGGGGAAGGCATTGGCAAGCGCTACAGCTAACATATAAAAGAAGCTTTTGCAGGAAGCACACACTCTAGAGAGGAAAAAACCCCAACCAGCCCAAATGCTACCGTCAAATTCCCCTTCACAAAGAGTGACTGGACGGATGCACCAAGCCTGCTGAAACAGCTCACCAGGAACTACCAGAAACTTGGACCACGGGCTGGCTGCTGGCACTAATCCTTCTAACCACAAAGGTCCTCCTCCTCCTCTGCAGATGTGAAATATCACAATCTCAGACACACTGCTGCAGCTGTTTAGGACAGAGCTCCCAAAACGTTTGCTGCTCCTCTTTTCATACAGCAACGCACGCTAAACATGGACTTCAGCCAGAGTGCACATGCCACGCTGTGCTGCTAGCCACGGCTGTACCACGGCCTGGGGAGTCTGTAGTCGCACACGGCTTGTGACCTTTGCAGCACTGCGAGAAGTCAGATACTGTGATCCAAACACTCTGTCCAGGATCACTGCACAAACTGGTACAGCTGAGTGCACTAAAACATCATAATCCTTCCACATTTTATTTTCTTCTTGATACATTCTAACACTATTTAATAAGTATTTCCTATCCAGCAAAAGCTTATAGGATTTACTACATTAATGTAATAAATGCATAATTACAATTCATTTGCAACATTTCTGACAAATTTGGGTCTCAAGTCTGTTACAGCTCCTGAACTTCCAAACCAAAAGGGCACTGAAATCAAAGGACTTTTCATACTTACAAACAGGCAGTATGTTTAATGAGGTCTTCCCAGGACAGGGGCTCTCACTGCAAACTGAATGTGCCTTTCTGTAATAGGCTAAGGAGCTCAAAATAACAAAATTGATTGTGAACTCCTGGCTCTATCTCAGTACACGGAGATTTATTATGACAAATACATTTTTGGTTTTTGTTGCTGTTGTTGTTAATTCCAAGGTCAAAAAGTTCCTCAGAACTTCTTTGGAAATACAGCAATATTTCACAACAATTATGGTAAAATGAAAGGATAATCTCATATGGATAAAATGAAAATATGGGAAGAAAAAATCAAAATCAATACACAAGTAAACTTGAGGAACTATTGGGAAGGTAGCCATACTATAACTCAGGATCTATGGGTAGCAGGGCACCAGAAAATTTATGCGTCAACAACATGATGCTTTTGCAAAAGGCAGTTTCCAAGAGCGTAACATGCAAACGTTGGCAAGTAATTAACCTGTCCTATCCAGCCCTGTCGAGGCCTCTGCCAGAGTCTTGCATCCAGTTTTGGACACTGCTGAGACAGAAACAGATTCAGAGTCCAGAAGAGAAAAGGAAGACTGTTCAGAGATTTGGAAACATAAGCTACAGGAAAGGATGAAGAAACTGGCTTAATCAATTTAGAAAAGAGAAGCCTGAGGAAGGAGACAGGCATCACCAGAGTTCACCCTGCCTACAAAAGGAAAAGGCCATCAAGTGGTGGTCCACACCTTGGGGATGACAAGAAGACATCAGTTCAGCTTGCAACAGCCATGAGGTTAAGGCTCATGGCTGTCTCCTGCCTTTAGGACCCAGTGCACAGGGGATGCCTTGATGCGGCCTGCTAATGTTTTCTACTGCACATTTCTGTGTTGCAACGCACATGTGAGTGTTTCAGCCTTTGACACCTAAACCATCATCTGCTTACCATCCTCCCCAGGCTAAATTCTTAAGGAAAGGACGCTCAAAAAATGGCTCACTTCAGACAGAAAAGTAAGTAAAATACCGGGTACTACCTGTGTCCAGCCAATCAAAGGCAAAAAGGAAGCAAGCTCTGCCTTTATAAACTGTATTAAAAGGCATGGACAAAAACAAGCAAGGTGCCTCAAATTGGTATTTCCTACTATAGTAGTATCAATTGAATTGTTCAAGTCTGTCTCCATTTTGAACTGACATAATACTTGAGGATTTTCTCTTTTTAAAATGTTGCCTTATTTTCCCAGTTATCTCTGCAACATTCCCCATCTTCTAGGCCTAGCTACTTTGCCCAGAACTTTCTGGTTTCAAGTGATACCAGAATATTGGATCTTTCCAGCACTGGAAAATTGAGCACTGAAATGAAGCCAACAGTCGTACTGACTGACAGCTTGCTCCAATATCTAGTCTTTTTTGTACATTTGTGTCTCCTTATTTAAAAAGTTCCAGATGCTGCTGTAATACGGAACTGAAATTGGCTAAAGAACAGAATATTGTATGCACAATAATTAACTAAGAACCATCTAGTATGGGGGAAATAAATGTATGCAGAGAGAATGTCAGTGTCCAAAATAATAAGATAATCTTCCCAAAGATTAATTTCTGAGAAGACAGGCTATGGAAAAGCATGCTTTTCCTGTAAATTAGTTACATTCTATAAACCCACAAGATCTGAAATGTTCCTGTTTGTTACATGACAGAATAATTTCATCTTGGAGATTGTCTACATAGTGGTGGTTAGCATTTTCTCTGGATCATGATACCTGATGACAACAAAATCATCCATATCATATGAGCTCAGTACCCACAGAAGCGGTCGGCAAACCAGCTCATCAGGAATTTTAATAACTGCCAACTGCAAGCAGTTAATTGGTCCTTCAATTTCATTAAAATAATTAAATAAATCTGTTTATTTATAAACCTACTTAACATACCAAGTGTCGTTGTTAAATTAGCTGTTAATTTAGTTACTAAACAGAAACATTCATGCACATCCACAGAGCTCACAGGCCACTCAACTTGTTCCTATAGCAGAGACAGATTCACAACATATTTCTAGCAACCAGAAAAGGTTGCTGAAAGTGTGACGGCAGCCAAGGGACTGCATCAGTCTCTGCCACGCATGGGTCCTATCCACAAGTCTTTACGGCAAAGGAAAAAAACCCAAAAAAACAAGTCTCACAAGAAAAGTTATGATTTCTCAGTACTCCAATCCTTCTGGATAAATCACCTCTGCCAAACCCCGCCCCTCGACTCCATGTCTTTCTCAGATCCTCTTCACACCTCTGACCTCCCATTGTACTGCTGCTCCCCCTTACCATGCTCGCATGCACACACAAGCTCCACTTGCATGCAAACTTGTACCGCCGAGGGAAGTCTGAATGCAGTTTCAGAGCAGTGTTACAAAGCAGCTGAAGCTGCTCCCCAGAAAAAGACAGCTCCAACAGAGACGGATATAGCGCATTTACCTTCCCTCTGAGACTAAAACATGGTATGCAACACACCAGCACTGACGGCCAGTCCTAATGCTGCTGAGGCAGAACAGCAGCTGCAAGACTACAGCCACACTAGCAAGCTTACACTTACATGCACACACACAAAACACACAAAACACACAACTGCAGCAGCATCAGCAGCACCCGAAGCTGCATCCCCAGCACAGGCTGCCTGAGGTTTTTACTTGGAGACAGCTGAAATGCAGGATGAGTATGCGTGCACCACGCAAGCACCTGGATGCCAGTGTTGCCATGTGGCGTGGAACCTGGGCAGCGGGTTGAACAGCAGAAGGAATAACGGTAACCAGCAGTTTGTGCACATTTTGCCATGGTCCCACAAAGCCAGCTCCCGCACGCAAGAAGCTCAGTGGCCATAAGCTTGACACTGTCAGCAGCAATCAGCAGGCTGCACGAGGAAAGGCTTCTGCTGGAGAAGACTGGAAGGAGAGGCTGCAGAGCAGAAGCAAAAGCCAAGTTTACATCTTGGTAGCAGATGGGATTTGCTGCCAAGTTGTTGCAGCATGCCTAGTCTTACCACGTGTGCATGTCTCCCTTGACTGGAATGGCACCAGCCACTCTTACCTTCCCCTGAATCATAAAAGTTCACATAATTATGGGAGAGAAAAGCAGACAGAAAAGGATTCTGTGCCATCACATTTACACAGACCTCAAATTCTCTACAAAACTGCTTGCAACTTCCAAATATATCCAGACGTCTTCTTTCAGTGTAGACAATGAACGTCATATTGCCTTCTTTAGTACTGACTTTCAGAGCAATCCACAGGCAGACACTTCTAGTCTTTCCCTACTGCCTTACATAACCACTGACTTGAAAGCCCAGAAGAAATTTGCATACAACAGCTGGATCTTTTAATGATCACCAAGATAGCAAGCAAACAAGTGCTCTGGTAAATGCTGGGCAGAAGGAAATCAAAGCTATCAGTGTTCCAGAACAAGCCCAGGAAGTCAGCAGAAGGCATATCCAGCCAGCTTTCTGAAAGTCATAGTGAGGTTTTTCAAAACTGGTTCTCCATAGTCAACCTATGTTTAAGTTTCCGTACATAAAAAAACTGCATTTCAAAAATCCTGTGCCTCTTTCAGCCCAATTCAAATCATTGGGAGTCAGTACCTCTAAACAAAATTCGCCTTTTACAAACAAATATAATGGGATAACAGTTTAAAAATAAGTCATTTTGGAGCTACCGAAAGGATTTTCAGCTAAGTCTAAGTCCTTCTAGGTCTCCAATTCTCACAAAATTGAGATTACAGCCATACACTCCAATTCAAAACAGAGAGATCTTTCCATAGGCTGGAAAATTCTAATGGAAAAAGAAACCCTTTCCCACTCACTTTAACGTGTAACATTAAAAGCCATAGCTGAGAAAATATGATTCCTTGGCCTGTGGCTATGAACAATCAATCCAGTGGGGAGAGAGAATAAGCATCAGCTCCCAGGACTGTGCTGAAGGACCATTTAAGCTGCAGAACTCAAGGACATGGCTTGACTTCTCCAATTCAGGGTCCTTCCTGTTTTATTTCCTGTAAGGACAATACTACATCCTAACAAAAAGCATAAACTGTATGTGCAAAAGGTCCAAATTCCCCTTGATCTGAGTTACACCAGACCCACATTTTCAAAAAGCCAAAAAACCCCCCCTGCCTTCCACCCCACTGGAAGATGTTTGTTTGCAGCTGTCTTTGCCTATCCTGCTGTCTCTGCTGTAAGCATAATCCATGGAAAAGATACTCAGGAAAGCAAGCCACAACCTTCACCTCTGCTCTAGGCCAAAAAGCATGCTGACACTTTTCTTTTGCATCCTTGCTACACAGCAACACAGCTGAAAGCTAAGCCAAACCAACAAGAAGCAAAGCCTTCTCATCCCCAGAAATCTAAGCAGATGCATTGCACCTTCCTAACAGCTGGAAAAATCACTTATTCACAGCTCCTTCTGCAATGACACTGGTGACGTGGCTGTCACAACACAGGCAAGGTAACTGTGAGGAGATTCAGACCTAACATCCTCTTAGAAACTGTCACTGAAAAGAACAAGGGCACTTTAAATAGCTCCTTCAAAATCCAGTACTATACAGATTTTGGTCTATCCCAGACAGCACAAATGAGCAAAGATTTTCAGATGCAGACAGAGGACGTAGGGGTCCAAACCCCATTGAGACTAACAGGACTTGTTCTTCTAATCCACTTAGCACTTTCCAAAATCTGCTTCAGCCAACGCATATTTACTTACCTGGCAAACATCACATCCAGGAGCAAAGGGTGTGTTCTGCCTTCACACTGCAAGAAGCCAATAGGAAAATGTACAGGAATTTCAGAAGCACTTTCAAGTTACTTCTCAAGTGACTTCTGCACTGATTTGCCAGCTGGTGTTCAGCACATGTTGTCAAATGCTCCTCTCTTCAGCTTTGCATCTGCCACAGCAGCAGCAGTCACCACTGTGCATCACTCCCTGCACTAAGCACAAACCCACCAACATGACCCATAGGCTTGAACTAAAAGTACCCTGACCCAGTGTCACTCATTTAATTATGGGAGACAAAGCACTTGGGAACATTAGGTCCAGGCCATATAGGAGCATCTGCCAGAATCCCCCCTAACTTTCGTAATCTGAAGGAACTTATCCTCCTGCTATTTTCCAACATGCCCATTGGTGACAGAAGTGTGAAATACTGTTCCAGTCTCAAAAATAATTCAATTCACCCTGATCAGAGCCCTGAAAATAGAGAAATCCTGAGACATCACCTACCCTCCCCCCCCCGAAGTATGTAGAGAGTCACTCTGGTGCAGCACTATGCTCTAAAGTAATTATGTTCTAGAAGATAATCTTCTCAAACATGACAATCTAATTCCTGCTAGAGGAACAGATCTATTAAGAGGCAAACCACAATAAATACATGCTACAGCTGGGTCTCTGCAATGCTGGGCAATTGTCAATGGTGCTGCCACCTGTCAATCCTAATAAAATCTCTGCTAAAATTAAACCGACATAAATTAACAAAATCCACCTTCACTAAATCATTTAAAAAGAAAACATTTTTTAAAATAGAAAAGATCATAAACAAGAGCAGCATCACCTGAGGTTAACAGACACATTAACAGAATAGTGGAGAGAGTAAGCAAAACAATGCTATTCTGGTATTTCCTTTTCTCTTAGGCAATTATTTGGTTGTTGCTCACAGAACAGATTTTGTACCCATCCACAAAAGCACATCTGTTGTAATCCTGATGAATGTTTTCTACTTTTTGCCAGTCCAAAAAGGCATTCTTAGCTCCTGAAAGAAAACATTCGAAATCTGTTTTATTAACATACCTTCAGCACATGTGAAAAATCTAGACTTATTGGGGGGCTAAATCCACCTTCATTCAAAACAGTCGGACTACCTCACATGTCTCCTCAGCTTGCTTTGCAGTAACAACCCCACTTCCACCTATCTAAAAGGCTACTGAAATGGCTTGTTACTACTCAGGAAAACAGATTCTCAAGCTAGGAAAGGATCAGCTTCTTAGGATTCCTTAAAAAACTGAACCTAGAGTGTGACTAAAGCATGTGGACAGGCTATACTCGTTTCGGAAAGCCAACAGCAGAAGCAGCACGCTACCACCCCCTCTGTTGCTGTGAACTCTTCTGCTGCTGCTATTTCCAAGTACTGGATCTGTGTATTCATTGCAGCATCTTCATAACAGCTCTGCAGAGCACTGTTAATCCTGATGTTATACAAGGAACAGAAGGCACAGAAGAGGCAGGAAGGCAGTGGCAGGGCTGGGAATTAAAGCCAGGTCTTCCTATTACAAGGTTTCAACCTGGAGACACCAGGCTCTTTTTCCGTCACATACCATGTCATGGCATGCTTCTAAGGAAAAGAATGCTTTTGCCAAAATAACCCGAGTAACAGTCCTAGAAATTGTGTCTTTCAAACCACCATCAAGACTACATTTGACAGGTGTTGGTTTTTTTTTCAAACTGAGGACTCCCTGACCTTTTGACAGAAGTTTTGGTAGAAAAGAGTCCACCTCAAATCCTCAGAGCAAACCTAGTCAAAGCCCTCTACAGAACTGTCAATGAGGAATTACAGTGCTGCCACAGAGCTGACCCAGAAAACAGGCATGGATGAGACGTGGAGGGCACTACACCACGTTGTCATCCTGAACAAGATATACGGAAGTCCACAGGAGCACAACAGCATCTCCTTCCCCTCCAGCCCACAGGACCTGTTTGCAGCAACTTGCCCCCAGCCACCAGTTGCAAATAAGGCTCTCCACCTCCTTCTCCTGGTTACCAAAGCCTGCCTCTACTCTAGACCTTGTCTTGCAAGCTCTGCTTGGCGTCCTTGTACACGTCCTCTGGGCTCAGCCTCCTTTCACTTTTATCTGCTGGCAACTCTCTGGTATGTGTCACAACTAATGCCTCTGAGGAGACAAACACAGGGAGAGGTAAGGGAGAAGAGACCACGCAACCAGGTGTCCTGACACCTAGAGTATGTGTTTGGAGCCTCCAATCCCTCCTCTCCCACTTCACATACCCTAGTCTTACAACAGCATAGGTGCTCTATGCTCTTCTCTTTTCAAGGGAAGAGGCTTTTTGCATAGGTAGGGCACTTGCAAAACATGCTACACTGCAGTGCAGGGCCCAGGCCAGCCTAGATTATATATGAACCGTTAAGGTGGATATGTCAGCATGCTGTTACTCTGAATATATTACAGTGAGCTAATTATCCAATAGCATTTTTTACACTTCGATTCACTTCTTTACAGGACTGCATCTTGTTCAGCATTCCCTCCTGTCTAAACCAGGACAAGATGCTAGCCAGGCCTCAGCTGGATGTACCAGCTGTGCTACCAGTTCGCCTGCTGCCAGGAGTTCCAAGCCTACTTGCTGCTCTTGTGCAACCACATCGGTCCCAGCTGCCTAGTGAAATGCCACACTGCTTGCCTGCAGCAGACAAAGTAAAAGCTAGAAAACGATGACCTTAGAAGATACTAAACCTGGAAAACATTTACGAATAGGCCAACACTTATTTAATTCAGCTGACCTGATTCACATGCTTGGACCTGTTTGAACAGGTAACACTGTTTATCAGCAGGTCCAGATTAGCAGCCAGAAAAATCACATTACAAGGAAGGTGGCTGAATGGAAACTCTTCTCTTGTAGATGCAGTCCCAAACCAGCCCCTTTTCCTGGGCTGGTTTCTCATTTCTAGTGAAGTTTTCCACTTCCAGTTTGAAAGATTAATGGAGACAACAGATGAAGGGCTAGTCTGTTACATACCTTGTTCTCCTGTAGAAGATACAATGATCTATCTTAACAGTACGCCATTGATAAGAGTATACCTGGGCCCTTCTCTCATCCCTTCTTCCTTCCTTGCTCCTGACTGCATTTTCCTGCATGCATTTTCCACCATGCTGTCTCTGTCCCCACTGGACCCTTCTCTGGTTTGTAAGCTACTGAAGCGTGGCTCTTTCCAAGAGCAGCAACAGGGCTGGACAGTTGCAAGGTTTTCTAAGTAATCCAGTCCTTAGATTTGGGAACGATAAGCCAGCAAGGACTTCAAGGCCATAACTGCTAGACTACCCTGCAATCCAGTGGTACGCTGCATCCCACAGTTTTCTGCTGCACCCCCATACTGTCTTCTGCCTATGACCTCCTCCCAGGAGTTCTTCTCTGGCTAAAAAATCCAGTACATCTTTTGTACCTCCAAACCCAGAGTGCTTTTGATATGTGGCTCCAGAAAGGTTATCTGTTCCTGCCTTGTAGGAGGCTAGCTTCCTCTAATTCCTCCTAATGTAGGCTAGCTTCCTTTAATTCTTATTACAAGGCAGTGAAACAAAGCAATTCCTTCATCTCTATGCCTGCCTGGTCACCATACTCTCCTTGCTAGGCAAGTTCAGCAGAATAGCTGTAACGCATTCACCATCCCTCAGCAATAATTTACCTCTAGCTCAGGAAGACCCTATGCCTCCGATAACCGGAAACTGGGGGATCATGCAGGGAGAAGTAAATTTATGTATGTTGTGTTTCTTATGCTCATTACCTAAGCACCCAGTGGRTGAAATCTAGCTGGAACCATGACTCCTAATTTTTATAGTTAGGCAGTGAATGTAAAGGTGTCATTAAAGAGTCAGGCTGAGCTGGGACAGTGGGAACTGCTATGTTCACTCTCTGTCCAGGAATTTCATGTTTCATTGCTCACTGGAAAGAACATCAGTGAATAAAATTTGTCTTGTTGCACAATTTGCACAGGAGGGGGAAACTGATCTGCAAAGCGGAACAGGAGCATCCCTTGTCACGTCTGATTAGATGGAGCACAAAACTGCATGTTAAATTCAGCAGAGTCCACAGAGTAGCAGGCTGCAAATCAGGGACAGCCAGATGGGTTGTTTCAGCACAAAACAAGAGAATGAAAAGGTGAGAAAGACTTTTGCCAACTACACAGTAAGAAGACTCCTTGCTGTCATGGGCCACACCACTAATAATTATTGATGCAACGCTAGGCAACCTTTAGCGCACTTCTCCAGTCACCTTGCTGTACAGCATTATAAGCTTGCACTCAAATACAAATCATAATGGGCTACCCCTGTGTCTGTTTCTGCTGTATGTCCCATCCCTCTCAACACCACAATCGGACTGCTTCTTCCCAACACACCCCTCTCTGCATCTACAAAGCCCTGCCTAGCTACAAATTAGCACAGGGAGCTATTGGCTAGCCAAGCCACCTGGTGTCCTCACTGTCTCACTAGGACAAGTTGTGAGGCTCTCCACGGGGGCCCTCAAAAGTCCTGGACATCTGAAACCTTAAGGGATATATGAAGAGTGATGGAGAACATCAAGCACCTATCTCATAAGCTGTACCCTGTGTCTGTAATTCTGCAGTTAAGCATTGCTTTCTCTAGTTGCCACTCCATTTGCCAGATGATGCACAGAACAACAACTAAGTGATTCACCTCTACAACATTTCAGTGGCAGAGCCTAGTGTAAGCCAAGACCAACAACTTGAAAAGCACTGGAGCCAAATTCTTCAAGGTTACACATTGCTTGAAAATCAGATAAAAGCAGTATGAGCAGATCCACATAAAGTGTAAACACTTAAGAGCAACCAAACCTCTATAGGACATGCTAAGTGATGGCCACTGGCATAGCCTGGAGAGCTAGAGGGGAAAGCAGTGATGCCAAAACTAGGAGCTGGTCTCTCGTGCTATTTTCCCTGCACACTCTTTCACTTACTCGATGACTCTGCAATACCTCTGAGACTTAGTACTCTCTGTCCTTGAGAAATTTGACTTCAGCCTTCTCTACTCCTACACCAACCATTTCACAACCCATCTTCCCATGGCCGCTCATGCTGTGCAGTTTTGAAGCCTAACCCAGCAATCCCTTTGCTGTTTGACTCGTGCTCGGACTGAGATGTTTCCTACCACAGTTTTGCTGCTCCTCAGTAAATAAGTTGGCATGTGACTGAAAATAAGATCATCTTCCTGGTAGGAGCTAAGGCCGAGAAATGGATTGGCTTCAGGCACCACTATCTGAGACCTAGAGACTTTACCCGATTTTCATTCCTGTGAGTCTTAGCAACAAGATAGTACCTTAATTTTCCCCTGCCACTCTTATTAGAAATCATAGCAGAGATAAGGGACGACTGCTTCTACTCAAATCAGTCTGAGACAAGTACAATTTCTGCCCTTGTTAAAAGYAAATGCAGCACAGCTTTCAGAAAGATGTTTTCCCAACAGCATTAACTCTCAGCTATGAAAGCCCATCAATAAAATCCTCTGCTGGAACCTTCTGTGGCCAAGATAAAGTTCTTGTTATCAGCTAACTAATCTGCAATTACTCTCCTCTAGGGACTGAAGTGGATGGAGGAAAACATCTTGGCCAGGGCAAATGCAATTAGAAACAGAGTAAGTTATCTACAGGATGTTTGAAAGCCCCGCCTAATACTTACAATACCTAAGGTGAAGACTCATACATTGGTGGGTCTCCAGGTTTCCATTACATGACCTGTGGCTAGACCCTGGATGATAAATTGACTAGTTTCTAGGGGAGCCAGGCTGGATTAAGAAGCAGTAGGAACAGAAAACAAACCGGAGTTGAAGCAGACCAGCAGTGCCGAAGCACGAACACACGCTCTGGCAGTGTAGAGGCAGGCATTTGCAAGCAGAGATGCTGGGGCTGAAGAGAATCTTGCTCAATCAGGTGCGAGATCCCAGCTTCAAAGCAGGTGTTTCTCCCAATTCAGCAGTGCTGCACCTCTGCCTGCATTGGTGACATGAGAAAGAAGGAAGGAAAGTGCTCTTTATCAAAAGCCTACAGACAGGCTTTGAACAGAAGCACTGCACTGTCCCCTGGGACAAAAAGGCAAAGTGGACAACCTCTGGCTCATTGTGGAAGTCCTTGAGAAAGGTAGGTGAGCACAGAAACCAGGAACCTCATCTGGGGAGGAAATGCAGCAGCACCAGAGCAAGTGCCTTGTTCCCAGCCTTGCAGCGAGATACATTTTTGCTCCCTCTACCAGGCACCAGTTGTTAAGTGTCTGTGCAGTTCCCACCACTGCACACCCTGGGAAGCTCTTTAACCCTCTGTGGGATGGCATTGTCTATGTACAGCACATGCCCCGCTGAACCTGTTTCACCTGCTCATGCTCTGTCCTCGGTTTCCCAGCTGGAAGAGCATTCCTTTTTACATCACAAGGGGCTGTCAGTGAGTGGAAACCTAAGCCTTACCCCCCCTCCCCACATCCTCTTGGTGCCTCCCTGCAGCTCTGGCTGTGCAATAGCAGAGCATGCAAATGTGTGAATCCAGCCAGGATGGCAGTCCTGCCCCGAGGGCATCTTCCACGTAGTGTGTAACAAGGTTGTGGGACACAGGCAGTTGGACTAGCAGGAATCTGGACTTCCTTCTCGGTCACCTCCTGGCAGGTAGGACCACCACCTGGTGCACACACGCTGCAGGCAGGAGCACAGTGGGGAGACCTGCTGCCCCCAGCTCTGCACCTGTCAGCCGGGACATCACACGCACTTCCACCTGATGCTGGAGGAGGAAACCTCCAAAAGACACCAATTCCTAGGAGGCCTGTGGCACTCCAGCATGCAGCTGAAGCGTCTTGGCACGAGCAGCAATGCTCTGGCAGAGCTGCTGCCTGTGACCCACCAGTGCAGGAAAGTTTGCTTAACGGTTGCCTTTGTTTTTAAACGTGAACCTTGGTGGAGACCAAAGTGCTTGCTTGCTTAGAGTCAGTTCTCAGGCACTTCACTGGTTCGCATTAGACCTGTCTTGGGAATAAATGTGTCTGCGTATTCCAGGAAAAAAGAAATAAAAGAAAAAAACCCCACAACTCTGGCCAAGTGTTGATATTAAACTGGAAAAGGGAGCCAGGCAGCGATGCAGTTAAAACTCAGTTCTAGCTCTGCCCCCTTGTGCTTACTCCAAAAAAGGGCATGAGCCCAGTATTTGGGGGGAAAAAAGGGAAAAAAAAGTCTGCTCACCCTGAAGGGGAACAGGACTGAATTTCCCAATGCCTGTGGAGTTCAGAGGCAGAAGGGAAAGTAACAGCAGCAGGATCATACATAGTGCCACAATACCAGGGTACCAGGCAAGCCAGACTTGACTCAGAGTTTCTAGAAAATCAAGCCCTGGATGTGGGACGAAGTGCAGAATGACAGTCCAAAGCAGAGACTGGGAGTAACCAAAATCCCCACCCCTTTGCCTCTTCCCTTCTCCTGCTGCACACACACCCTGGGGCCTGGTGCTGTGCATACAACCACGTGAGTGCGAAATGACATTTCATTTAGCTTCTGCATGAGCAGCAAAGTCTGCCCTAGACCGCATTTATGTTAAGATGGGGGGAGAGAAAGGAAAAGAAAATACAAGCCAAAGGAAAGTAGAACTGAACTTTTCTTAACGCTAGGGCTAAAGCTCTTGACCACATAAACTGGAGGAGTGAAGTTTTAGGGACAGCAGGGAAAAGCTGATTGACCTGAAACAGCAGGAAGACAGGAAGGTCACTTGCAACAGTTTCCTAATGAGCTGAGATCATTTGGGCTGGTTCTAGCCCGTGTAACACAGTCATTCTGTCCCCATTCAAAACTGAGGCACTGTATGCATGGGTACCCATATAGAGACTAAAAAGAGAGAGTCGAGTGTGAAAAACTTGTATATTTCTAATAAAATCAATGAATCAATGCTGATTTGCAACCATTGAGCATTTGAATGGGTAAGCAGTTTTCAGGATGTAAACCAGTGTGACTAAGGTATGTGACTACAGAAATAGTACCCTGCAACGTTACACTACAGAAATGTGTATAACATGCTTGATACAGGGAATTGGTGCTTTCCCTGGCTGGGACACATCTCGGGAAAGGAGTGTGCAGGGAGGGATGAAAAGCGAAGGCCAGCCCCACCACCTGCACAGAGGAGCAGCTGTAAACTCAGTGTACACCAGCTGTGTTTTCCAGAGAGAGGTACTCTCCATGAGGCCAACAGGTCCCATGTTTGTATGAAGAGATCTAATGTCAGAATTGATTCCTAGGACTTTTCCCATTTCTTCTAAAGAGACTGAAGCAGAAAGCCACTGATGTCTGCAGGAGATCCTTTCCTGACTTACACAAGCTTTGCAGCAAGAAACAGCAGCTGACTTTTCACAAAATCCATTAAGATAACACTATCGGTACCTTTCCCATTTCCACGATTTACGTGCTTCACTCTTGGCCAACTTGGTCTGCACGCAGAAGGAGTTCTTTGCCAGGCTCCAAGCTTCACCAAGGCTGTAGTGACGGAGGAGGAAAAGGAAAATGGCACCACAAGTTAGGGCAGCTTCCCTGCAAAATTTAGAATAGACCTAAAGCAGCTCACCTTCTGTCTGGCTACAGGGGACCCTCCAAGGACTGCTCAAGAGCTGCAGCACTCCCTTCTCACAGTTTTTCGTAAGCCAAGCCTATTCTGGCTTGGGGGACACATTGTGGATCCACCACTCTGACTCTACATCACACGGCAAACCCCCTTATTTAGGGAGATCTAGCACCATGCAGCAGCTCTACAGCCACTTAATCCTTTTCTACAGTGTGGACAAACAGCCTCTCAAGAGATCTCCTGCACCCATCTTAAGAGCAAGAACAGAAAAGTGTGCGGCACATGGGATCACAACTGTAGGCTAGGCAGAGACCATCAAGTCACTGCCATCACTCCACTGCATTGCCTGGGAACCTGCTCTATGCCAGCATACAGTCCTGCACACCCCCTTCCAAACCACAGCCACCAGCACTGAGCTTAGAGAAGAGCCTGCAGGGTGGCTCCTTCCAGAGAGACATCGCTGGCAGAAGGTTATATAGAAGCACCAATTATGGACCAGCACACATCTCTTAAAGACAACGGTGCCTGGAAACACCTCTGTTTCTCCTGTCTCAGTCACACAGCCTCTGATGCACCTAGGTTCCTGAGCTGTCAAAGGATGCAATTCCTCTAAATTTCAGATGTCTGCTTAGCTACTGCATGTGCATAATCACACATGATGGCACTGCAAAAAGAAAACAGTGCCTTCTCTCAAGGTCTTCCCCCAGCAAGCTCACAACTTTTGGAAGTTACGAAAGCATTGCACTCCAGCAGCCACCGACAATGGGCTGCTGTGCAGGTGACTTGGCTTCCCTAATACACCATGACAGGGAACGGATATGTTCATGACAGGTCTTCAAAACACCRTAATGGCCTTGAAATGCTACCAGCCTGAAAAGTGCCTGAGCAAGGCAATGCCTTTGGCCAGGTTCCCAATCCTCACTGAACATGGGGAGGATAGAGGAGACATCCCCACCTATCCACGATGCTATCTATAACCGTGGCACCAGAATGACATTTTGGAAACAGTTTTGCGATAGTGGTAATGAGCTCCAACTCTTGCTTTGGCCAGCTGGCCAGGATTCAGTGCAGACTGAAGAATCCAGTCTGGAAATTCTAGCTCTTAATGTCAAACTGGACTAGCCTAAAATAACAACCAAATTTTAGGCAAAGGAAACTGGATTATTCCCAGAGGATTCATTGTACATTGCACAATGCTACTGTGCAGATATGCTGTAGCTTTCCCAGACAGTCTGAACGAGAGGAGTTACTTCTGCTACTTACTAGCATCACTGATGCCTCAGTTTCCCACCTGTATGCATCACAGGTTCCCTGCCACTGTTGCTGTCCCAGCAACTACCCCAAAACACTGCTCTGGGGACTGACTCAAGCCATCTTGACAGGAGCACCCAGGAAAGTGTCTCCCATTCCAGGACAGCCTCGGACTAAAGGGACCTGGCAACACAAGTGCTTTTTAAATCATTCTTCATCTGCCTTGTGCTCCCTTGTGCTCAGTGCCACAAATCAATAGCAAGCCAACAGAGCCCATGGCTGTTGTCACTTGCCAAAATCGCAGCCCTCCATTTGACAGCACAGTGTATGGCGAGGGCTTTTGTGAAGATGAAGGGAGCAGTGGCATACTGTACACTCGCAGAGCATGGCACTCAGTGCCCGCCTGACATGCATCCCAGCAGCAGCAACAGTCCCTGCCCTGCGACAGTCTCCTGGAACAGATCTAAACCACAGAGGTTAAGGTGGGGGCTTAGTGAGATGAAGGAGGCATTGAACTCTAAGGACTCACCCCTAACTAGCCGAGCAGGAACATGGCTTCCGGGCAGCATTATGGCTTTATGGTCCCACTTCATTCCTTGTTAAGCAGGTAAACAGAGCCCAGAAGAGCTGGCGCCTGCTCCTTAGGGATCTTCCTCTGCAGGTTTTGCAGCACTGGATGCAGCCCTCCAAGTCTTTTGGTCCCTCTCACATGTACACACACATTTGGCTGATGCCTGAGGGCATTTGGAGCTGGCTAGCAAAGGCCTCCAGTACCTCAAGCACACAACAGACCCCTCTGCTTGGTGATCCTAAAAGCTCAGCCCATTTGCAGAGGATGTGCAGCAGAAAGCACACAGCTTTGACCTGCAGCTGCCCTCCCCCTCCTGCCTGCCCCGTGCTAAAGTCACAGTACCCCTATTGTTTTACAATAATTTCTTGTCCTATGTCTCATTGTTAAACAAAAACAAAGTCTGGTTTCAGATTAGCATAAAGAAAGTCACATTGGCACTGACAACAAACTTACGAAGGTTCAGCCTGATCTACAGAAAAGATCTACAAAAAACAAGAATCTGGAAGCTGTTTGAAACTGCTTGTCTAGCCTTAATTGCAGATGTCTAAATGCCTGAAATTGGTATTTTATAAGACAGAACAAAATGTACATTGATTCCATGCATGAATCAGCAGCCCTTGAACACTACCTAGCAATCTTTTCTGTTTCAGARAGCTATTTGGTGGCGATTTAAAGTCTGAATGATGGCAATTCCACCAGGTCCTAAGGAAATTTGTTCAACTGGCTAATTGCCTTCACTAGAAACCAATTATATTGATTCTGATAGTGTGTATCCTCAGCAGGTAGGCCACTGGACTTGGGGATTTTGCTGCATTGTCCTTCTTCCTCAGACAGATACCCAAGCATGCTCAAGAAATGACTTGTCAGTTTCTCTACAAACAACTTTGTAGATCAAGTTTCTACTCTCYTGTTGTGCAGGCATGCTCTTCAGGTCCCAAACTAATTGTGTAGCTCTCTTCTGACCTTGCTCCAATTCTTCAGCGCTCTCTGAACTGCTGACACCAGGACTGAGCAGTGTTCCTGCACTGGGCTCCACGCACATTTCTCCCCTGCTCCTACCACGCACCTGAGGACTGCAATCTCTGTCTCAGCTGCAGTACTGGGCTTGGCAGTCATGTTCGCAAGCCATCTTCCAAGCCCTTTGCATGATCAGTGTATTCCAGATAAGGCCTCCAGCCTTACTAGCTTGACCTCCATGCTTTGCTCCTAGATGTACGTACGGCCTTGCATTTGACAGTACCAGAGGAGCCCAGCTTTCCAGGTGACGGAGCTCTGCTCCCACAACTGACCTGTTGTTTACCTCCCCTCCACCTGCAGGATCTCCATGTTTGTGCAAACAATTATTTGGTATTTGCATCGCTGACAAAGCCACTGGGTAATGCAGGGCCACGAACAGATACCTTCAGTACTTCTTCACGAGCACCTTCTAGCTTCCCTCCTCCCTGGTGGAGGATGACTCTCCACCTACAGCCATTTTATGAGAATGATCACTTCCCCTGGGCTGTTTACAATAAGCCACTTTTTTGTCTAGTCTGTACTCCTATATCAGAGTATCACCAGGAACAAAKTCAGAAGCCTTCAAATCCATGCATAATTATGTCAACACGACTACTTTTATCACCAAAAATCACACTCTTATCAAAAAGTGGGATCATGTTTGTCTGACAAGGCCAGTTTCCCATTCAAGGGAAATTGGCAAGCATCATCCTRCCTTCTCTCAGCTCGTTACCAGTTGCAGAGCCTTTTTATGCTTTGAACAAACTGAAGTTTGGGTAGCCTTACAAGCTACCCACTCATTGTCCCAGAATAATGCTGATACAGTAGGTTTGTTCCACTCCCCTGAATTTTTCTGAGTGCCTATATTAATAATTAAAAGAGCTCTTTGGCTTAGTCTCTAAATATTCTGGACTGTAAGTTAACCATTGTTAATGTTTTGTACATTTAAAAACACTGACATTTAACATTTTTCCTAATTAGTGGAAGTAATTTCTTACTGGAGCAGAAAATATTCCCTTATGACCAAGCTATGAATACACAATCTTCTCCTTTCCAAACACCAAGAAATAGTTACCGGTTATTTCTGCCTTTTCTATTTCATAAGCAACAATTTTGCAACCCTGTTCAGTATGGAGCCTGTACCACTGCTAGGATTTCATGAATCTCTGATACATTTAAAGAATCCCTTCTTATTGTTCCAAACCCACTGCCCAAAGGCACTCCATTGGTACCCTTCAGTTCTTTCATCAATTGTCTGCATTTCCTTGCAGATTACTTGTCCACGTTGCTTCCTCTATTTTTCCATTCATTGCATTTTGGGTTTTTTATTGCTGCTTCCATCTCCTCCGTTAACCAAAACAGCTTTTTTTAACTAAGGAATTCATCGTTGCAAATGCAGAATTGTGGTTTCTCAGGGATCTAATACAGGATTCTTGAACAACTCCCAATTATCATTCACATTTTTACACTAAAGTTTTTCCTCCCACTTTATTTGGTCCATAATTATTTTCAGCTTGGGGAAACTGGGCCCCCTTAAAGCACCAATCATCCATATTATTGGCTGGGACTATATATTCCCTTTTCACATAGCAAATTAAGTTCAGTCACGATTATTTGTACCTAAGCAAACATCCTTTTCAGTTCAGTGGTTAATTCATTTTTATTAACCTGGATGAGGTCTGAAATTGCATTACTCCAAGCCAGCTGTAATACTTTCTAGATAGAGTGTTATTCACCTATGCATTTTAGGTGAATATGTTTCTTCCAGTGCTGCAAAAACATACCTGAAATACCTAAATGGAAGTATAATTTTTCTCATTCTTCTCCTCTGGCAGATTTTCAAGGAGCTGGCATTGTGCAATACTGGTAACAAATACTTCTGTCCCCTGTGTTGTTGTTGATCAGCTACAGCCTTGAGCTTTCCTTGTCTTCTTCTTTGACCTACCAACAGCTTCACAGCAAATGAAGATACGTGGTGTCACCCTGACTTCTTTCTCCATTGCATCCTTCCTAGAAAGCATGGCTGTAGCTACTTTATTTTTAAACATTCCAAACATGCAACTCACCCCACCGGACACCAGCTGTAACAATAGCCCATCTATCTTAATAAACAGGCCTTATAAATAAAATTTCATAAACAGGGATGAAACTTGTGATCAAATTACCCTAGCCTAACAAGTTACTATACACTGGCTGAGCAGCAGAGACTGTCCAGGAGCCCAGACTTAGGCCACACTGTATGAGTTTTTTCACCAGTAATGCCTCCATCAGCAGCTCCCAAACACTCCTTACACGCCTACATTCTGCAGGGTCAAGCCTTTGTGCAGGCACTTGGGAAACTGGAAATGCAGTGCCCAGTGCAATTAGTTGAAACACTCAAGCTGTCACAGACCATGGACTGGTGAGAGGCTGGGAGCAAGCAGCCAGACTGGGAGTCATGGGTCTGCTTAGTCACCTCGCACCAATGCAAGACTGAAAGGTACACTACCTGTCTACCAGGTACCCACCATGGTCTCAAGGAGAGTACGGATATACCTCAGGATGTCTGCAACTGCTTGAGTACAGAAATCTCAGCCCTAAAAATCCCCAGAGACCATTTTACCAGACATACCAACAGTGACAGGACTTCAGCTCCTCTCTCAAAGAGCTACAGAGGAATTTGGTATGTTTGCACTTTGGGGGATACTCTGAAACTCCATGGGCAGGAATTTGCCTGAGCATATACGGAAGTCAGGCAGAGTTCTTGAACGTTTATAGGCATGGGATATCACAAAACTGAGGTTAATCAATACACGCAGGTGGTCAAACTGCTGCACATTCCCAGCAGAATGGGTTGCTTTGGCCAGAATAAGCTAAGAGCTTCAAAACTGAGCTCAGAACATCAGCAGCAAACCTCTGTCTGTCTAGCACTGGCTAAGGGCATGTCTTCCCTGCTGAGACAGTCCTGGTCAAGCGTGCTAGCAACCACAGTGTCAAGCCTTCCCAAAGCTCCACAGCCCTGAGATGTCTAGTGAAAGACCTAGGAGAGTTAGTTTTGTGCTGATTCTGTGCAACTGTGGAAAGCTAAGCTGCTTTAGCTTTCTTTACCATTGGATTCTGACATAACTTACCTGTCCTCCTGGGTGCATGGCAGAGGGGTAAAACTGTGGGAAGAGACCAGTGGATTCTGAGCACCTGAGTGATTTACCCAGCTCCCCCCTGCAAAACAAGTAGGAGAGAAGCCCAAAGCAGTAACAAAACCTGCTTTTCACCCTGTTTCTTCAGGTGTACCAGAGAGCCAGGACTCAATGGTCTGATGAAAGGTTTGCGGATGGAGAGGCAGGGAGATGCTTAGGACAATGTCCAGATGAAAGTTCAAATTTTCTCAGCAGTTAAAATCTTTAAGCAGTTAATTCAGGACCCCCAGCAAAGGTAAAGCTTTTACTTGAAACAACTGAAAATTTGGCCTACACTGAATCAGAGGAATCCAGGGCTGTGGCGTCAGTAGCAGGGTCCTCAACAACACCCTGCGCTGGGACACATCCAGCAGCACACCATTGCAGGGCTGCAGCTCTCCTGCTAGTTCAGAGCTTCTGATGTTATTTATATAATTGGTTCCCACAAGAAGTCCAAACACTTCTGAGCTTGCAGGAAGCTCTTCAAAATGCCACAGGGTGCCAGAAAAGCAAAGCCAGGGAGCTGTAGTGATGCAGTCCCGCGATGCCTTGCCTCAAATGTGGGTGAAAATAGGCTTGAGCCATGCTCGGAGTGGGCTCCTTGCTCAGCCAAGTGGAGGACACCATGAAACTCATCTCCTTGGTGGGGGTAGGATGGCTCACCCTGTGTGACATCCCAGTAAGCCAACAAGTGCCACTTCTGAAAGCTGGAGGGGGCTAACTGTACTTGGGGCACTCTCAAGACAGCAACAAGGCATGATGCTCTCCTCATGAGTCACGGGTCTCAGTGGGGTCTCTCAGTACAGCCATTGCAAGTGGCCAGTGTGAGGATATCTCAACACCAGACATACCCAGCAAAGGCAGCCAGCACCTCAGCTTTTACCCTTGGGAGAGACGAACATCCATGGGATGATGCTTGATGTCTGGATCAAGTAGCACCTAGTAGCACCAATTTATTTGCAGCAAAATCAGCCAGATTTGATGCACAATTGCAAACCCAGTGGATTTGAGCTTTGACAGCCTGATGGTCCATGAAGATGTATAAATATTTTTCTCACATGGTACTGTTTGGGGGACACGAGGGGAGTGGGACACACTGATAAATTGTAAGTAATCCACACAGAAATTAATGGTTTGAGTAAGTAAGATGAAAATCAGACTCTAGCACTGAGTCCACTGATGATGTACTCTCTGTGTAAAAAGAACCATGCTCAGAAAGCAGAATAGGTCAACACAAAAACTCATAAAAGCTGCCACTAAAAAAAAAAAAATAATAATTTGCTAGAACCTTCCTGCAATGCATTTACCAGATGCTTCATGTAAGCCAAGCCTGAAACAGTGTATCTTTTTTTGCCAAAGATTAATTTGAGTTCTGCCCAAAGCTAGCAATCCTGCTAATCTTGTTAGAGCAGAGTAGACTGAGAAATGCACAAYGCCAGCTACCCAAATCTTCCTTACACAGTTGTATGACAGGATTGTGATCACAGTAAATTGCAGACTAAACACTGTTACACATTTGGTTTTAATTGACAGGACTGTTCTTAAATTGCATGGATGGATCGCTTCATAAACCTCTCCCTGGTTTCAGACTGCACAGCCAACTGCCCCCCACACGTTTGTCTGTTCACATTTGACCTCTGCATGCTCAAAAAAGATAAGCCTCATGAAAAGGAAGGAAATGTGGATGTCTGAGTGCTCCAGCAGGGACACTGCCAAGCTTAGGTTGGCTGACCTGTTCCTTATCAAATTCCAAGCCCACCTCCTGTTCCCAGTGAGCCAATGAAGCTTGAAAGCTGTTGTGTCTGAGCACCAATTTTTAGTGCCACTTGTCTCAGGCTGAGGCTCCAGGCATCCGCCCACACAGACTGCATGCTTCAGAAGACTGGACAGACGCACCATGACCCAGAGCGTAACCCAGACTGCAGGCACTGCGTGCAGGACTGTCACAGGTGCCACGGTCAGGCTTTGGAAGGAAAAGGGCTGTTGCACCCCTGGCTGCACTACCTCACCTTGCAACCCAGCAGGAATAACTGCTGCTTTCATACAGCACACGCAGGGGTGATGGCAACACTAACCCAGAAGCCCATCCTGCTCTGGCATCTCTCTTCCAAAAGCGAGCAGGACAACCAGGAGGAAGGAGAGCGGGCAGCCAGCTACTGGCACTCCCAGCAAAGCCTGGCACCAGGCGAGGCTCATACAGGACACCTAGCCAGGCCCAGGTGGATGTACATGCTCTGCCCCCACCAGCACTGCCGGCATAGCTCAGCATCTCCAGAAAGAATTCATGCCCTTTGTTTCACTTTGGCCACCCCTCTGGGAAATGCAGCCTCAGTTACGTTTTGGGAACGACCATCCCAAACCTGCCCAGTGGGGCAGAAGCCCAGCACCCTATCTCCAATGACTGCGGAGCATCTACAGAGCAGTTCTTCCCCTGGCACCTGCCCTCAATTCAAGCTGTCAGGGGCTGAGGGACATCCTGAGCCAGAGACGGCACTCGGGACATGGATGAGACTCCCTGGTGTGACTATTCTTCATCAATCTGTCTAATCCCTTTGAAATTGTTCACACACCTTGGTGTCCGAGCATCTGTCATCCAGGCATACTGGAAATGAATGATGTCTTGTGTGGACGTGCATCTACCTGCTAAGCCTGCTGCCTGATGATAATTTTATTGAGGGACCCAGTCTTTCCTCTGTTATCAAAAACAGTGAAGAATTGTTCCTGCTGCTCCCTTTCTGCTTTAGGCCATGTAAAGCAATAGACATCTTAAAATTGTGTTTCAGCCTCCTCATCCTACTTGCAATCAACCTTTCTAACTAGCTAATAAAGGCCTTCATGAAGATTATAGGAAATAATTATAGGATTATAGAAAACTGCAAGTCAACAAGCATAATGGAAACCATACCCTTTCCAAAAATCCTGATAGTTTTTTGTAAGCTTTCAAGTCTACTTGGTAAAGGCAACAGCATCAGTGAACAGACTTCTGAATAGAGTGTACGGCAGTAGGAATTTAGAGAAACACAAAACCAACACACCACATACCAAAAACAGGGGAAAGAAAAATGGTAGTCAGTAGACCTGAAAATGTAAATGCAGTTGAGAAACAACTCTGTAAGCTACTGAAGACCTCTGCAGGGGAAGTTCTTTGCCGTACAGTATTCAACATACATGTCAACAACCCAGAGGGAAAAAAACCCCCAACAAACCCCAGCTCTATCATTAATGGATTTTGCAGATAAAAAAAAGGCCAGGGGAGCAAACTAATTAGAGGAAGAGAGCAGAGGTGCTGTGTAATCTGAATCTCTTTTTAAAACAAAGATTGTCTGCTGGCTTACAGTTTGTCTTGGCCACGGAGCAGACAGGGACTGGACCACAATGACGAGGGTAACACTCTCTCTTTCCTGGGAAGCAGTGAGAGTAAAAAGGACTTTGAATCCCCCAAGCATTAGCTCTCAGAAAACCACTGTGCCTGAATGAGTCACAGACAAACTCTTTCCTTGCATAAACAAGGAAAGATGAGGATAGCGACAATACCACTGCACCAAGCACACGCGTGACTGCCGCGATGCAAGACAGATGCTGCTAGGCCTGGGAAGAGCTGAGGGAACAGTTAACATGTAGAAAACATGCCCCGCTGGGAAAGGCTCCGCGGGTTCCCTTTGCTTCATTTAACAAAAAGAACATTAAAGGACAAACTGATTACAGTTACAGTATCTGCACACAGTAGAGACAGCTGATAGCAGAGGCTCTTTGGTGGAATACAAACCCTCACAAAATCAAACAGCTGAAAGCTGAAGCTGGGCTGTATTCTCGGTATGAATGTGTCTGGCTTTGTTGAAGAAAATCAAAAATTAGTCTTTGAAACCACTGCCATAGGACAAAAACCCTGTCACTGGGATGCAGGAGCCAAGTGGGATCCCCATGGACCTGGCAATCCAGTCTGGGCCAAAAAGGAACCATCCTACAGCTGCTGGATGGGAGGCTGACAGCAGTGTAGTCCAGTTCTTAGATCAGAAAGGAAGCTGTCTTCCACTCTGCAGGCATGTGCCTTTAGGTTGTTCAGACTGGTTGCAACCTTGTGTCCAAGGGAAAAGATGGCAGCTACAGTCCCACACTTTGGGTTTAGTAACTAGTAGTGAGCCCTCAGGATCAGGCGTCAGACGGAGCCACAGTGTCAGGCCACTGTGACCGATCACTGTAAGTCTGCACCAAGACCTGACAACGTGCAGACCAGCGCTTAGCACGGAGGCACCCGACTGCCCGACCAGCTGAATGAGSCAAGCCCACATCCCCTCCCTGCTCCATGCTCCTCACTGTTGGTTGACTTGCTCCAAAAAGCATCCAGCCCAGACCTTCTGTGTGCTCCCCTGAGTGCCTCCTGATGCCCAGGACCCCTCTCAGCCCACTGACAGGGCTATGCTCCTCTGCAACAACAGCACTCTCACCCAGAGCTAGAGGATCTCAAGTGTCACGGAGTGTGTCTGCCAACCAGCCCACCAGCCCAGTGCCGACTTGTCAGAGGAGAGCGGGATAACCCAGTTACGAGCAGTCTCAGAGCGGTGTGCACAACACATCGCCCAGCCCTTGCTAACCGGGAAGAGAGGAAAGTGTATTGGCATGCTCACATTGTAACCCTGGGAGCCAGCCACAGGCAAGGGGTCGTCCGTGGGAGCTGTGAGGAGAGACGAAGCCGCATTTACCGCCTGACGTCTTCTGTTTCTGCTGTGTAATACCCTGAGCAAAGGGCATTTTTAATAGGAAAATACAGCTAGTTGATAGGCATGCAGAGTGCAAATGCAAGGAGCTTATAATGGCACATGTGACCAGTGCAAACCGGTGCCACAGCAAAATCGGYAGTTTGGGATTTCAAAGCCCTACCGCAGAGTCCAGGCTGTTTGAAACAAAGTCTCCACCCTTCTGAAAGCAGAGACAGCAGATCAGCAACTGAATTCCCCTTTTACTCTCACCGAGAGAAGAACCTTGAACTCCCCAGGTAGTTAATAAGATCTTAATTAAACTCTAATTATGACAATAGAAATGCGAAGCCTTAGCTATTTTGGTTCTCACCAGCCAGCCCATTCCCCATCCCTGATGTCTAGACGTGGAGGCTGCAGGTGTGTCTACACACAAACTGAAAACAAAAACAAATCTAGGTCACAGACTCCAGCAGCCAAAGATGCAAATAGGATCAATTCAGTTGTTTTAGCTCCAGTTCATGTGCAGAAAACCCTGATGTTCCCAACACCTGAGGAGGGAGGGCTGTTCCTCACACATACGTCTTGAAGTTACACCCTCAGGGCAGAAGATGCAATCAGGTTACCACAAGTAGTGTCCCGTCCAACTTGTTCAGCAGTGAGCGCTCTGCTCCTCTGTCAGCTCTTTCATCAAGCAACTGCTCTTCACTTTGCCCCAAGTTTGGTTCTGAACTACTCCTTGCAGAGCTCCCACCGTGTAGCTCTCCTTCCTCTTCCTTTCTCTGAGGTTCTCTGTTACTGCTGTTGTCAAAGGTGAACCCGAACCGGGCTCTCATGATTGGAAACACTGCCAAATCTGACCTCATCGCCCCGGAAATTAAAGACAAACATTACAATGGATCAACTCAATGTAGCAAAAAAGCCCTTTGTTTGAAATGAGGAGACTAGCACAATTCCCACCAATTTCACATCACATCTTTTGGGCCCAATTTCAAGCCATCACCAGTGTTTCTCTAACTTCCTTAGAAGGGGAAAAAACCAAACCAACCAACTCCCCTCTCCACACGTAACAAGGCAATGATGTCKTGGCTTCCTACCTTCCCCACAGTTGTGGACTGCTCCTAAATGCTAGTTTTAAACCAGGGGCTATGACAGGTGGCCCCTTGACCCAAGTGGGTACATAGATTAAGCAAGAAAAATGATGTTGTTGTTACGTCACGAGGCTTGTATTTGCTAAGCAGGAGTCTACAGCTCTCACAGAGTTGTGTTAGTGGTCCAGAACCTGGAGGAGCTGGGAACCCTTTAGAGACAAGCAGGAATCTCTCAGTGCTTTGCTGCTTCCAGAGGTTGCTCTTTGAGTAGAGACATGAATGTCCCTAATTAATGCAAAATGCAAAATTGAGTAGAGACATGAATGTCCTAATTAATGCAAAATGATCAATCCTAGAAGCTTTTGCTTCATTTTCTACCTGCAACTAACTGTATGAGGAAGTGGCTGAAAGATGCAAAAGACAAGACTTTCAAGTGCTCAGTCCCAGAGCTGGAGCCAGGATTTCAGGAGCAGTCAGTCCTTAGTGGCCCCTTGCTTTCTGCTGCCACTCAAGCAGCTGTGAATACTGCTTTTGAAGATGTAGCCATGTATTCAGATGCTCAGGTAGGAACAAAGTGCTGTGGCAAGGTCTGGACACAGGAAAGCCATGTGGGGAAAACAATTCTCAGATCAAGGACAACTGACAGGTAGGGTCTTTCATCAAGCATCCCAAGCTCGGAGAAGCCAAACCGGCCAGGGTCCTGGCTAGGAAATGGTGATGGCTGGACAGTCTTTACATGCTTAAGCCTTGGTCCCACACAGAGGGTAGACACAAGTCCAAACTTCTTGTGTTCAAGCTCAAACCAGTCTGTGAGAAACACAGCCTGGACACTACCTCAGTGTGCCAAAGCACAGTCTGTTTCAAGTGCATGGCACAGTACGGGCCAAGGCCAGCTCATTTTTTGAGCCAATACCAACCGATGTTCATGACACTACGGCTGGAGCCAACAGCAAAGCTGCACGGGCTTTAGGCTGGAGCATTGATGCCTCTGATCCAGCAAACATGTAAGCACATGCATAACTTGAAAGGAACAGTTAGTTGGGAGGTCTGAGGGACTGACTCCAGTGCTGGAAGTCAGCAGCGGCAGATGGTGTATAGTATCTTTTATCTTCTAGAAGCCCAGATGCTGCTAGGAATGAGACCTGCATCCTTATAGGGTATTGCAACAAGGGAGGCACTACCCATGGAAGAAGGTGGAGTGGGAGAAAAAAGTATTTAAGACAAACTAGGACAGAAACAGCATGAAACAAGAAAATAAACACCATGGCCCTGGCATGGAGACAGACTCATCTTTCCATACTCCCTAAAGTTGCACAGATCTTGGAACAAGAGAGAGGGATTGAGAGATAGTAAAGAATTTCACAGACTGAGTACATATCATTGTGTACCATATAGAAATGATAATTTTATGGCCTGGCGATGTGGGCAGCCAGCCTGACTTGAGCAAGAACAGAGAGATTTGGCAGGTAAAATAAGAGAGTCATAAAACAAAAGATAAAGAGGAAACTGGAACGAATATAGCCAAAGAAGAAGAGCCCCATGACAGGCAGTGTTAGCTGTTGTATGTGGTGGKGGGGTGTTTATTTTATTTTTTCCTCTCTCTCCTCACAAGAAGAATTAAGTCTCTAGCTTGGGTTTGTCTGCACTTCACAGTTACTGAGCATTGTGCAACCCCCACAGAGACAATCAATGATAAACTGTTCCAGACCTTCAACTGCAATAACATACCCACACCAACCAGGCCTTGTCCAATAGTATGGATCAAAAGAGGAACCTAGCTAATAACAATGTATTGCTCCTAAGTGGCCTGGGAGTCCTCCTCACCATGTTGTAAGTGAAAGAAAGAGCAAATACCACACAGAAACATAAACTGAGAGCACTGAACTTGCTTCTCTGCCAATTAAATCATCTCTCTTTGACTCTGCTGCAACAAAAAAAGCATTTCTTGCACAGGATTAGACCATTCCTTATGGTTTTGTGTCCCCATTTTCCCCAGCAGAAGTTTGTAAGTTGTCCCTGTGTGTTCGCTCACTTGAAAGGCAGACACAGAAGTGGTCCAATGCTGGGGGTTCCCAGACAGCAGCACAATACCAAAGGAAATAATTTTCAAAGAGCCTATTTCAAAGTCTTTGTTTGGTTTATATTAAACACATAATTAACTCAACTGCCTGAACAAACTGAGAATAAAGCTCCGAAATCAAAGATTTACAGAATTGCCAACCATGAGAGTTGACAAGTCAGGTTCTGAAACAACCATGAAATTGGTTTAGAAACATAAAAACCATCTGCCTCTGGTTCTCCTTTTCCGTGAGCTGCCTGTATTGGAAATCTAGTAGTGGGCAGAAGTGAGGGTGTGAATTTGCGGTGCAGCAGCTGCTCCAGGCCTGCTCCCACAAGAGACGGCGTGCTCCTTCCCCCTGGAAGTGAGCAGGCGTGGGAGGAGCAGCAGCTCGCATGATACACGTGCACATGTCCACCCACCGTGGGGTAATCACTGGCTGTGATTTTCCTGACTACAGCTAAGTTTCTTCTGCAGTTCTGGTTACCCTGACCCACTCAGCTGGGCTCTCACAATACATGTCACCAGCTTGGGCAGCTCTGGATGTCGCAGCTCTGTGTCCCCACCCCACGCAGCTTCCCGGCTCACGTGGCATTTATTCCACCTGCAGAACTGCACAGCAACAGCCACTCTTTGAAGAAAGCTGCGTAAAGGCTTAAAGTAAGTGTCAACAGTTGCATGAGCTTAACAGGGACATGATTTGCAACCCATATTTTTTAGCCTCTCTACCACTGTCTTACAAGGCAGCGCAGAAAGCACATGCCCCTCCGCTGTCCCTCCTTCTATCATGCTAAAACAGAGGGGCAGTGTCAGCAAAAGAAAAACGCAGGCAATAATGTTAATAAAGCCTCAACCAGATAAGAGGTGGACGAGATGGGACTTCCCAGCCCATTCCTAGGGTGACTGCGAGCAAACATCAACAGAACAAGGATTCAAAGCACAGTTCAGCAAAAGACTGGAGATGCAAATGAGGCTGCCCAGCTCCAAACAAGGGAAGAGAGGATGGCCGATGCCTTGCCTGCAGTTAAGGACTGCACAAGCGATGCACCCTGGTCTGCCATGCTATTCCCTGCACCATAGCCCCCTGACAAGATTGGCTGGGGTAGCAGCATTTCTGACCTCTGCCCCAAACTGCTGTCCCTGCCCTTCCTGGGCTGCACCTCCCCTTCTGCTCCTTCCCTGCCAGCAAGGGAAACTGCATCAGTGACAGGACAGGCTTCAGGATGCAGAGGAAAGGGTCAAGCATCAGTTGAAACTCCCCAGCCTGATGATCAAAGGTCCTCTCACCTTGGACTATCAGGGTATGCTGCAACAGCAGCATATTCCTATTCCTAAGCAAATGCCACTTCCTCTCCCCAAACTAGCACCTACCTGCAGCAAAGGCACCCCAGGCCAGAGACCAACATTATGCCTGCTTGTGATCCCACCGGGCAGGCAGAGACAGCAACAGATGCTGCTCCCTGGTGTATTTAGTTCAGAGAGGAGAGCCCACGACCGCCCCATCCAACACATGGACAACACAGAGGTTGTTCTGCTTGCCTGGTGTGACACTGCATGAACAACGGTGCTAAACTCCAGCTGGTTTGCAAACACAAAGGCACTTGTACAAGGGCCTGTGGAGCTCCCTGCAGGAAGCTGTGCTGTGCTGACCCTCACCTGGTCTCAAAGGAAGGAAAAAAACCCAACAAAATCAAAAAGCACTTTTCCCAATGCAGAGGATGAGCCCCTATTTCTGAGGGCACTGAGAGGTCCACTGGAATACTTTTCCAACCAGCAGTTACTTCTCAGCTTTACTCACAGCACCCCTGCTTTCCCCAGGTGATCACACCTTTCGTCTTAACTAGCTATTACAAAAGCAAGTTTAGACACCGAGCCCCAGCCTGCCCCAGGCTCCTGCAGGACAGTCCAGCCAGGGTCAGAGAGCAGACATCCAAAAGTCCAGTGTCTCTTAGGGTGGAGCCTGCCCAAGGAAGAGGAGAGGGGTTTCCCCAGGCCAGGTCTAAATGAACTGAGGACGTGGCCTGAACTACAGCTAGCAAACTCTCCTGAGGGCACAAGCAGAGGCACGGGCTGCAGGGAGCAAATGTGAGTCTCCGGGTAGAGAGCACTTACCCCACGCTCCAGCCTGTGCTCTTGCTGCTGGGATATCCACCCCGAGCAGCCAGCCTGGCACCCTGCACACCTCTGCGTCTCACCTGGGAGAAGTTCAGCCCATTGAGCGGRTGGCACTGCTCCTCCACTTTCTCCACAGCACCTGTTTGCTTCCTCAGCCGTTCCGCTTCCTGCGCCAGGTACAGATCCAGGACGGGCACGCCTCGTGACTTGACGTCTACCTCCGTCAGAGAGTTCACCATCAGCATCACCCACACYGGCCTCTTCCGCTCCCAGTTACCAGCAATGGCGTTGAAGAGGTAGTCTGCGTACAGTCCTTTGCCCCGCTGGTCGGGGGTCATCCAGGACGGCATCATGAGCTTGACGTACTCCAGGTGCCGCTTGAGCCGGCGGTAGATGTCGCGGGGCAGCACGTCCTGGAGGTTCTCCCCCTGCGGCAGGAGCTGGCAGCTGGTGAGAGTTGAGATGGTGTAGGGGTCAGTGAGGTCCAGCTCGAAGTACACGATGTGGCTCTGCTGGAAGGCCTTCTTGGAGTTCTCTGGGATGAAATCCCAGACACGCGTGTATGGGACATGGATGGTGCCAAAGAAGTAAGACGGGGGATCTCTCTTGATGGTCCACAGGAAGGAGTTCAGCTCGCTTTGCTGGGGGAGAGGGAGACACAGCTAAGTACAGACATTCACGCCAGGCCGCTGCAGTACAGGGCTTAAGGAAAACATGGTGCCAAGCCAGCAGGTCACCTGGCTCAGCAGCTTGCCAGCATGGACTTTTCATAAAGCAACTTTGCTCACACAGAGTCCTCTTTGACCATCCTTTTTCTCAGGTCTTGAGGTCAAAATTCAATTTTCATTAATCAAACACACAAGAAGATTGGCCCTGGCTTTCTTCTCCTGAAAGGTAACACTGAGTCTTCTCAACAGTAATGCCACCCCGGCTCATCACCCAGGTATCTGCCAAAACCAGCAGCAGAGCACAGCCCACACTGGCCATGCTGTAGGCAAGATGCTTATCCAGCTTCCACCTTTTATCGAGTCAAAAGCTGGCATCACTTTGCTGAAGCAGAGCAGGACAGCAGGGTTTCAATACCTTCACCTTGACGCCTCTCACTTCAGCACAGCAAGGCACCTTTTGTCAAAGAAACTGCTGTGACACTTATTCAAAGGGTGTTGCAGCATCTCGGGAGAACTTTTCGCTCTGAGCGAGACACCAAACAAACAAGTAATACATAACACAGCTGGCAGGCAGACTTGCTGGAGCAGGTAGAAATACAGTTTTACAGGGATGTAGCACATGGCAGACAGACACACAGTCAAGACCCCTCACAGTCCACTTCTCTTTCTTAAGGAGCAGAAAAGTGTGTGCAGTACCTTAGAAAATAACGGAAGAAATTCTGCAGGCCAAACTCTGCCTGTGGTTCCAAGGCATATTCTTTTAAACACAGAGGAAGAAAAAGCTTCTTTCTTCAGATTAGCTTTTAAAATCTCTCAAAAACCACAGCTATCAGGAAGTCAGAATCAGACTTTAAGTTTGTTCCGCTGCAAAATGTGCCTCACAGCATCCCCAGGAATACCAGACTGTGCTCAAGCCCTAAGCAATCCCGCAGGACAGGAGAGCAGATGGGGCAAAATGGATCCTGCTTGGGTCCTGCCAAGTCACATTACACCACCAGCAGGCATGACCTACAGCATGAACCCTGCTAGTGCAGTGGTCCTCAGCAGAGCGATGGACACAAACAGTTTCTATCTGTCTGTGCAGACAGGAAGAGGTAGCCTTTGCATGTCTAAGTAAGAGGACAGGCTTCCAGATGCACTCAAACATCTGGTCAGCCTTTATCCAGCAGATAACTCTAACCTCAGCTTTGAGGCTAAGGGTGCATGTGTGCTAATCTAAGAAGCCTGCCTGACTGCCAAATGCAGAACAGGCTGCTTGGAGGAATTTATTGGAAGCACATTGCCTATAAATTTCTGATACTAAAGACCCAGGGTCAGAAGGGTTAATCTTAAAGACTGCTCTGCAATGGCTCATCCCGGACAACCTTCTCCAGCAGCTCCCTACGTCAAACGCAGGCCACAGATCAGGCAGCACGTCAGCAAAGTGCTACCACCAGTCCAGCTTACCAGCACAGACCGACAAACCAAGTATACTCCAAAGAGCTCTTCAGACACTTCTGCAGCACGTTCAGAGTCTGAAGGATACCTCAGACCTTGGTAACACCATGCTACAACTCCAGATCCTACAGGACAGTCCTGAATTACAGACCATAAAATGCACTCCTGAATTACATACCATAAAAACTATCCTGAAGACCATGGGAAGAAGGGAGAACAAACATGATGCAGCACCAAGAGGTAAAGAAGATACAGGGCCACACATGAGTACGAATCTGACATAGATCGGGAAGAACATAGGAAAATGAATACGCAAAGTCAAACAAGAGGGAAAATAAGTCCGGGTTCCCTCCTGTCACTAGTCAGGAGGGAAAAATGGAAGGACACACCACTGTGGTGAGAAATGAACTAGAAGCAGTCGTAAGCCAGCAAGGAGGAAGGACCAGAAGTGCTGCTTTCTATCTACAAGCAAGCGAAAAGACAGAAGAGGCACCTGGGACAGGCATGAGGTTGGGAGGTGAACATCCTTCACTTCGCACAAGTCTGATCATGTACGTGGCAGTGCACAAGAACAGCCACGACTACAAGGAATCGTAAGGAATATGTGGTCACCAGCCAGCTTCAAACCTCAATTCAGCTCCTGAATAAACCCAGCCAGAAGGCCCAAGCCCAGATGGATGGTACCAGGCTTTAACGCAGATCATCAGCACTGCTCTAGCAACTGCACACAGCCCAGCTAGAAAGGTGTTTGGCATTGCACACTCACTTTTTTTGCTTTGCAAATCCCCCCCAGCTTTCACAATCGGATTCTGAAAGCAGGGCAATACTGCTAGCTATTAGTGGTACCACTGAGGACATCACATAGGCTGTCAGGCACAGAGTAAATAAAGTCTTCCTTTAATGAGCCTGCAGCACAGGCAGAAGAAAGCAGGCTGAGACCTAGCAAAACTTCTCACACAGTCCTAGAGACTTGAGATCTTACAAGGTGAAGCGGCTGGGCACCCTTGCTGGCATTTCCATGCCAATAGGAACAGTCATGAACTTGGCAACCCACCCCAAGCGCCATTCAGACCTCCCTTCTCAGAATTGCTTGGAACCAGCATGAGGGGCTGGAGAACAGGCCTCAGTTTCCCACCATTGATGGGAAACCTTCCCAGACCCTGCAGAGCCAGTTTCTGGGCACCAGCAGTTGGGTATCATCACCAGGAGCTCACAAAGCTCACTGTTCCTCCAAAAGGCAGCATTACAGCTGCTCGYGATGTGATAGTGCCTCATACTCCTTTGGTATCGCCTTTTCTTTCAGGAGGTGGAGACCGGAGTCCCAGCACTGCTCTGCCTCCATGCCAGACCCCTGCAAACAGCCCAGTACGGCTTTGCGGGATGAGAGAGGATGGGGCAAAGTCCTTGGTGTGCCTGAGCAGGTCTGTGCTTCCCCTGCTGCACCTTCTGGCACTCTCACGTCCCCGTGCACCTCCTGGAGCTCATGTTTCACTGCAGCTTCAGAGAGGGAAAAGCAAGGGTATAATCTCTCCCCAAGCCTGTAAAAGGGGAGCTGTTAGGTGGCTGTGAGATAGCACAGGAGCAGTGCCGAGGCTTGTTCAGCATCGCAGTATACGCCGTCACTGGCAGCGCCTCTCTCTCACCTCACTTCCCTGAGAGCATGCAGTAGATAAAGGTGCTACAACCCAATTTTCCTTTGCAGTAGGATCCTTCTACACAGCTGTTACATCAGAAAGGCGTGCTTTAAAACCAGCATAAATTACGGTCACAGTGGTGTCCTGGAGGCTTAAGAGAGCTGGGTTGTATAGCTCCAGGAGTTTCACTTTCAGCAGCATAAAAACAAAAAGTCAGGGTCATATCAAGATGCCTATTTCTGTCTTCACTCTCCAATTTATGGGTGGTACTCAATGCACTACTTGTGATGGGAAAAACTAGGAGCAAGGGGAAAAAATGGAGGGGCAGCCTAAGGAAGAGAGTGGCAGTCCCGCAGGAGAACATAGGTCTCCCAATTTGCTGCCACACCAAGATCTGAGGCAGCGTCACACTAGCCATACCACAGCTCCTCTGTGCCTCAAGTTTAACCTCCCGCTATGTAGTCCCAGATGAAGGTATTTCTGAATGCTCAGCACTATGGCACAGTGTCTTCTCCCCTACCTCACCTCCCCAGGTGAACAACAGCTGGCTGTGAACTAATTCAGGGTATCAGCCCAGACAAAAAATCGCTTGGAACAAAAAAAGGAGAAAGGCTTTTCCCCAGCCAGGAGGGGAATGAGGGAGAAGGAAAAGGAGCTGCTCAAGCTGAGAGAGACAACGCACTGGGACCTATGGGATCCACTCCCTAACATGAGACTGGGAAAGCCCTCCTTCCCAACCAGGGCTGCACAGGAAACAAACTCCACTGCCCACCATGAGATGTGATGGGGCCACACATGACCAGACAACGCTTCCCCAAAATGAGCGGACAACAGCATCAGGCATTGCAGAAATCCTGGAAAAGCATGGTGCCTATCAAGGGTTTTTCCTCAGGAGCAGAGGGAGGGTCTAGGCAAGGAAAAAAAAATGTTGAAGAAAGGGAGAATAAAGTGATGTATTGCAGATCAGTAGCTGAAACCAGAGCATGCTAGTCCCTTACCCCAACATCTATCCTCTAATCACATAGCCGGCTGTCCACAGATGGCACTGGAAACTCCCATGACTTCCTGCCTTCCTTCTATCTGCTTCAGCAGAACACAGGCTCTGACTGAGAGGTATTTTCATTATCTTTCCAATAGGTTTCTTAAGATTTAAAAAAACCCAAGCTTCAGATTCTATTCACTTTAACTACCACCAGCAGCTTGCTTTTCCAGCAGTATTTATAGGTACACCATAGGATGCAACCTGTAGTCTTCAAATACACAAATACTACTGCATTCGTCAGATGTCACGCATCATTTCAGGTGAGGCAGCAATGATTCRGCTGGAAGAGTGGTGGCAAAGAGGATCGGAGAAAGTGTCATCTTTCTACTGAGAAACGAGCTCAAATTGGGCCAAATGAGGCACTGACTGTCAAGAGTAAAATTACGGTAAACATCCAGAAAATAATGCAGCAGGAGGAACAAAGAATGCATCTAGTGGCAGCACTCTGCACGTCTAGAAGAAGAGCATGGGAGTTCAAAAACAAAAAAAATTCAAGAGGTGATATGGGAAACAGAGGCTCAGAGGGGAAGGAAAACTGCTGTCCAAAGACTGAGGAACTGGATGTGAAACCTACACGTGGTCTGCTTCCTTCTACATCACTTCTGCTTCCTTCTACCTTCTATCGGTCTCAGCTATGTAGACTATACATTTTCCAGCACAAAGTGTGTAACTTGCTGTGCAGGTAGGTGCTCTCGGAGGGTTCAGTGTCTTTGAGGACCCCTAACCCTCATACTCACCACTTGGCCCCACAGCCACATCTTCCAAACCTCAGCCCAGGATTGCACCGTTTCTCTTTCTACAATGTTCTCTGAAATTTGTTTGCTTGCTACAGAAGCCAGAGTATGTGGCATGCAATATTTCACCCAGGCAGGCAGCCCTATAACCCTCCCTATATGGCTTTCTCCCTCCTTCTTATCTATCCTGGTGTCATATCTTGTCATGTTCATTTATACCTAATTGAGGCAAAGACTGTGCCCTTACTCACCACGTAAAGTGCCCCATGCATCTAAGGTAATGCACACAGAAATGCTAGGCACATTTTTAACAGTCATTCTGTTGAGTTTTTGCCCACCTGCATTACTGACATGCTCAAACTCAGCTTAAGACTGTAAGCAGAACTCCCCTGGGATAAACACTGCGCTGGCTACAACTATTAAAAGAACACATATTCAGTCTCTGTTTGCCAGAAATGAAAAATAAAAATCCAATTTTTAACTAAAAAGCCAAGGGTTGAGAGCAGACAGATTACTTGCTCTGGTGAAGTGCATATATGGGGAAAGGCAGCCCTTTAAATTAATKGGCCCCCTATCAGGAACATCATAAAATACTAACCAGCTACAACTACAAGCATTCTGCTGTTCATCCCTGGATTCTCGCTTTAAATTTACCAACACACTCCAATGTTAAGCAAAAAGAAAGCACCACCAGACCACAATACTTAGTAACTGGAATATAACCCAAAGGATTCCAGCATACTTTATTTTAGATTAACTGTTTTCAAAGCCTTTCTTTTCTCCTATTAAAAAAAGAATGATGGGGCACATTATTGGTTGCAGTTTTAACTATAATTTGGAGTGATGATGAGAAAGCCCTCTGAAGTATTGTCTGTTCATTCCTTAAAATAGCAGCTTCTCTCTTTCAGGCACTGATGCATGTATTTCTTTCATAACAGAAGCTTTATGCAACCTGACAAAAAGAAGAAATCCAGAGAGGTAAGAAAGGTTCCCATAAAGAATTAAGATAAAAATGAACAAAAAAGCCTTCCCTGATGATGCAGGGACAAGGAGAAATATTTTTTCCCCAAGGAGCTGGTGTAAATATTCATAAGGATACACTCAACAGCTTTGCAAATAAGGTAGACACTGCCATTCCTAGACAGTGTAGCTACCACCACTGTCCTAATGACCCTAGGAAACAGCCTGACAATACCAGAACTACAGGGGGTCTCACATTTTAATGACTGAGTAATCAGCAGATAATGAGATATCATTAACACATTTCACCTCCAATTTTGCTGGTAACTGGCAGAAGTCCAGTCAATGGCTCCTGAGGAAAACTCGCTGCATGTCCCACAAGTAGGACTTCTGCTGCTCAGGCTCTCAGGGGCTGTCCCCTTCCTACTTCTTGCTCTCACTAGCTCCTTGCAGTAGATTCACGCCAGCCCAGCGCTTTTGCACTTTATGCCCTCAAGGGGAAGGGGGCACCCACTCCAGAGGTTTGACCTGGTTTTATGGCAGTGTCACGGCTGGCCACCTATAAATCCACTTGACAAACTGGTTCCAGGTACAAGCAAATTGGTAAGGCAGCCTCCCCCACGGTAGGGTTAAGCTCTGTCTAACCCAAGCTCAGGCAGACACCTCCAGTGAGGCACATGTAGCTTGGCATATGGTTGAATCAGCAGTGCCCTAAATCCTAGGAGGAGACATCTCAGCCTCTACAGCTGCAGGGGGGCTGGCATCCTCAGCTGGAGGCAGCAAGGCCCCTAGACCTGAGACTACACATAGGTGCACGTGCAGGTGAGAGAGAGAAGAAAGGTCACAGAGCAGACCTTCTTCATAGTTGCAAAGCTTTCACACACCTACGCTTGCACACCTACCCTGCAGTGAGCCCACTGTGGCTCTGGCACCTCCCCAGTGCAGCAGGTCTGCACTTACTTCTCAGGGCTTCCAGTTCCCTTAACAGCTGTGCTGGAGGCACATCTCCTG